>JAQISU010001236.1:17547500-18062500 GCA_029339505.1 Unio delphinus | reverse complement strand
CAGATGTATGATAAGAATTTCCAAACAAATACCTTCTGTGCTCTGCTACTCTCTTTTCGCTGATTTTGTTTGTCTAATATAAATTTTATCTATATTGATTGGATGAATAATACAAATTAAAATAAGTATACCTCTTATGCTATGCTGCACTCTTTTGGCTGATCTGTTGTGTAATAATATTTTGGGATCAAGATCCTATTTACAACGTTAATCAAAATGAGAAGACTACAATACTCTGAAAACATTCAATGATGTAGACCATTACATGCAATGTACTAGAATCGGTCGTTCCCCTGACTGTCTCTTCCAATCTTCCACATCGTCAATGAGGTTTAAGAATCCATCTATACTGTTTGGAACTGAATCATTTGACCTCCAATTGGAACAGATAAATTGCTTCAGTGACAGAGTCCGCTCCTAAATTTAGAAAAAACAGATTTTGGAATATATAAGAACAAAGGAAACAACATTGTTATACAAAGAAAATAATTGGCAGTTTCTAATATATTATACTTGATTATGATTCATTACGACGACTAAGCATTTAAGAAAATGTCAAAGTCCGAATGCATCAACTAAGGCATAGTCTTTTTAAAGTTAGTATCCTAGACTAAAACATACATGTGTGTGAAATGAAGCTATATAGACTTATCACTTAATATAAACATTCTATTTTTTTGGGGGAGGGGGGGAGGCTAATGCTTTAAACTAATAACATATGTAATTATGGCATAGTTTTGTTTAAAGGTAGTAGCCTAAAGTAAAACATACATGTGTGTGAAATGAAGCTATGCAGATATAAACATGTGGCTGCAAAGAAACTGAATAAAAGATCAGACTATAGGTAAGACCAAAAAGAAAAACGAAAACAGTGATGCATAGATTTCAAATTCAGAATCTTAATTTTCATGTCTCACCTCTCCATGCTTTGAAACTTCCAACATCCTTTCACTGTTGCTACCTTTTTCTACATTAGATGTTATCTTCACCATGAAAGGTCCATGTCGGAAAGTCTCGTCGTTCTCAGGCCAGTACACACCCATCTAAGCAATATCATACACTAAGTTTGAAGATAGTGTGCACATATATATTTCTAAACAATGGTACCGGCATTTTTAAAAGCTGTCATACACATCTACGTTTTAGTAGTAAGTTTAATATATTGTTTTTCTTTAAGTAATTTGACAGTTATATTTTATTTTTAAATTGAGCGGCTATAGTTTGTTATAGTACACGTACATGAACACTACTTCTAGAACCTTCCTTCATAAATCAAGGCTGATTGCTGAAATCAAGAAAATAATCTATTCGGTCAAGTACGCCAAGCAATATGAAAATGGGAGTCACGACAGCATTACGCAAAACTAGGAGTGAATTTACGATTTAGAGTGTTCATGCACGCTCGAATTATTGATTGCTTCAATATTTTAAGGACAGAACATGGCAGATGAATTATTTTAAAACACTTTGCTATAATGTACATGGCTACTTTAGTGAATCATGTTGGGTTCAATTCGGTGCACATATGGAGACAATATAATAAGGATAATACATGCACCATTGATAATGGTCTTCGGTTATGCTAACAGTGTAAGAGTTTCAAAGTTTCCGTATCCTAAAAGAAATGCGTAATTTAGTTCACACGTTTCTGTGTTCTAATATAAATGCGTAATTCAGTTCGCAAGTTTCTGTATCCCAATAGAAATGCTTAATTTAGTTCGCAAGTTTCTGTATCCTAATAGACATGTCTATTTTAGTTTGCAAGTTTATGTATCATAATAGACATGCGTAATTTAGTTAGTAAGTTTCTGTATCCTAATAGAATTGCGTAATTTAGTTCGCAAGTTTTAGTGTTAATCAATATTGTAATCCAATAAAAGATACCCTCAGCAAATAAGATTAAAGAAGTGAATTGTTCAAATATATTAGCATTTGATTAATAGCCACACGGCTGAACATACGATAGATATGGATATCAATACAAAATTTGAACATTCATTACCCGTCAGTAAAATGTAATTACGTCATCGAACATTTATAATATGAGAGTAGACATTATTAAGTCATACATAAATGTACTATCCTATAATAATAATAATAATAATAATAATAATATATTAATTAAAAGTCGTTTATTTATACACCATTTGTTATACGAATGGTACTAGATGACCGTAATTGAAATGTGGTCTGACTGTACTAGCCTTAAGCTACATGTTACATGCGTGTAGGTATTCTATTATTTGGTTAACATTATTCGTTTAGGTCAAAGCATGTACTGCAGTCTGACTGATGTGCTTCTTTTATATGTATATTACGGCATTATAGGAACGTTTGGATTAAATATAATTAAGGATCCTAAAATCTTATCGTGACCCAGGAATGGCTTTTGTTGTACCCGCAAAAGAAGCGATCAGTACACATTCTCGTAAGCATCTACTAAACACAAGACAATGGATTTGCATCCAACGGCATATCCGCTATTAATGATGCCGGATTATTATGAAACTAAATAAATATATATATTTATATATATATATATATATATGTATATATGTATGTATATATATATATATATATATATATATATATATATATATATATATATATATATATATATGTTGTGCACGTGAATATTACTTTGTTAATATACCATGACGCAGACAAATTATATTGTAACTTTAAGAGTTTTGATATAGTTACAGATTAATATTTTATCTAAAGAAAACATAACACGTAAAATACAAACACCAATCTAATACAATCTTAACAAAATTATGTATGTTTTCAAAACTAGCGAATTAAACAATGATTTTACCGCTTCTCCAGGCAAATTTGCTTCATTCAACATGACGATCGACTGAACCTCATAATCGTATACAAGTCGCCATAAATCTATGACTGTGTCAGGTAACGGCATTTGTGTCAAAAGTAAACCTTTTTGATTCTTCCGAGTCTAGAGAGTGAGAAAAATGGCGTCTGATACATTTAAGAAACTCTGATTCAGATGTAATCGAGCAAGCAAGCTCAATGATATAAAAGTAAGGCATTTACTAATCAGATAATTATAATGTAAGTATTTATTTTAAGCTGGACTTGGAACATTGTGTATTTAGGAAGGAAAAAAAACAGAGTCAGTTGTCTCTTCAAGCAATCTCACTAGCCAAATTAAAACATGCAGCATAAAATCGCTAATAAACTAAACGAACATTTTATTAGAACACAATCTTATTACGCCTTTACAAATAATCAAAACATTAAACTATTCATTTAACGAATACAAATACCGGAAGACAAACTGCATTGATGTAATCATTGTGACCCCGAACGTACGTTGACAGGTATGGTCGGTATCTCTCTGCTGCAAAAAAAAAATATTAATAATAATACTAATAATGACGACTATGATGCTGCTGCTGATAGTGATCACAATATTATAAAAATATTAAAAATAATCGTAATAATAACAATAATAATAAGTAAAATAATTACATTAATAATAATACTATTAATAATAATAATAAAGCTAAACATAACAGTAAAAATATACTACTACTACTAATAATAATAATAATGATACTAATAATAATGATAATAATATAAATAATAATAATAATAATAATAATAATAATAAAAATATGATAATAATATTTATAATAATTATAATAATAATAATATTAATTTTAATAATAATTTTAATGCTAATATTATTAGTAATAATACTACTACTAATAATAATAATAATAATAACACTAATACTAATAGCAGTTGCATCAACTATAGTCATCATCACCACCTTCTTTACAGTGACGATTAAAATAGGCGAGCATGTATTAATAGCCATCTATAGATCAGGCAATGTATACATGTACGGTTTAAGATTATAAATAAAAATAAAGCATGTCATTCAGCTGTATGTTTACAACTTTTTAATAACATTGACAGAACGACCAGGGTATTGTATCATGAAGTCATATCTAGTGAAAGACTATTGGAAAATGGGAATATCTCCTGATAAGTTTATCAATTTTCCTGATATAAATTTCAATCGTCGTTTAGTGAACAACATTAAATATGAATTTTTTTTTTTTAAATGGTGGGTGTTTGTTGCAAGATGGCGTCCTTATCAGCGACCACATTTCATAGTGTTAGGATTGAACAAGTCGATAAAAGATTGATTCAGGTCATTTTTTTATTAAAAAAAAACATGGTGATCCAAATCTTAATTAGCTAGGTGTTAAAGTACTCGACCTTGTTAACAAAGAGTGATTTTGAAATGATTACTCAACTCAAATCAGTGTATGTGTTGTGTCTTAGTTTTTTATATAACGTGTGATTTACCGAATAGTAGTTATTTCTAGCATAAGGACCAATCTAACTAGATACATAGTCATGTTCAATAGAGCTGCGAATATTTATTTAATTTCTTTAAATTGATCATTAGAATTACAAGGTGTTCAGACATGACGACATAGTAGCTATTTTGGAATTACTGTTAATTCAGTTAAAGATATTTTGTATTATATCATGATGATACATCAAGACTATTGGAACTACAGTAAAATATATTGTACTTAAATGGAACACCACTGGAATTCATTTAAAATAATCGATACTTTTGAACTTGTGATACAACTTTAAGGACTGTTATAGATTTTATTTACCATACTGTATATTATTTTCAGTCATTTACTATTTTAGAGAGAAATACATGATTTTTTCACTTTTAAAAGACTTGTACGTTTTCATTCCTTTCTGTTACTTAACTTACAGTCACTTAGGCGTAACACTCTTAAACATGTGATTGCATTATTAATGTTAAATTTTGGCTTCGATTAGACAAATATGATTGCGAATACCGTGGAGAATCTTTTATTCCTGAATTCACATACACGTTCTTTCCTACTTCGCTATATATATATATATATATATATATATATATATATATATATATATATATATATATATATATATATATATATATATATATATATATGATCTTTATTTTCACTAATTTTCTACCTTGTGAAAACAATGACTTAGCTTTAATTTTGAGATATAAAAATAGCACATATGCATATTTTTGTGTCGCATGCCATATTTATATATATATTTATATATATATATATATATATATATATATATATATATATATATATATATATATATATATATATATTTCTATATCTATATATATATATATATATATATTTCTATATCTATATATATATATATATATATATATATATATAGAGAGAGAGAGAGAGAGAGAGAGAGAGAGAGAGAGAGAGAGAGAGAGAGAGAGAGAGAGAGAGCTACATTATAGTATACGGTCATATTTTTAATGTAGTTTTCAAACTCATTTTCCTTTCATGATGCATACAAGGCAAAATATTATTGCATCTGTTCTTTAGCTTGTTTTCAGGCAGCTTCCCATCTAAAAATTCGTCTTTTGGTTCACAATTTCTGTCTTTTGTAGTTCTCTTCCCAAAATAAACGTCTTCGTCTTCTTGTAATTTCTGCAATACAAAATGCCTGTCAAGTTTTAAATGTGTTATAAATATTGTTTTTTTTTTATTAAAACAAAATGATTAATAATGTGGAAATATAACAGACAAGACGATTGTTCAATTTATGAAGTCATTAAATATTTGGCTTTTACGCGCGATTAGAGTGAAGCAGTTATTATTGTACTATACTACTGAAATACGATATATTTAGCACAATACGTTGATCAAAGTTTATATTTCTTAAGTTTTATCTGACTACTACGTTACTATTAATGCCGTTTTCTCCTTAAATTATGAATGATATTATAAATGAAAACTAAAATGTAATAACCGCTATTCTGTCACGCCAAAATACATAATACCATAATAGTTATAGCAGCTTGTCTTCATACAAAAAAATAAAATATGTCGCTAAAAATCATCCTTCAAAATTTTTCCTAATCACCTTTTTTCCATAATCCAATAGTGTTCTTGAAATTGTTTTATATGAAAATAAAAAATAAAAAACGATTCCATATCGTTTGAGGAAGAATTTATTATTGTTAAATCGACTCTCAAGTGAATAAACATATTTTGCCTTTTTTAGATCGCTTATTGTTTGTACGTTTTCACACAAAGAATTCAAACTGATATTTAATACAATAAGTGCACAAGAACTGCACGCCCCATCTATAATAAACAAAATATATTGGTTTCACAAAAACCCCGTAAATAGATATGACATTTACAAATATTATTATCAAAAGAAGAAAGGTCAACTTCGCAAACAGTATCGGTATCAGAACAGTTATTTCATAACTGATGATCACTTAAGTACTCAGAGTCAAATATTCCCTCTATGACGAGAAAACTTACATACCTCAAACTCAGCGAGAAGTTTGATTCGCTTCGTCCCTGAATCAGTACCTCGCATCTGCGTGTAATACTTTTGAAAATCATCTGCAGAAACATGACCCACCATGTCTTTAAAGGCCTCTAATACAGCTGCATGCAAATAAACATACTGTTCCTGAAAACAATGATAAGAACTCTGATTATAATACACGATATTTTGCAAAAAGTTGACTCAAATTTATTGACAACAAACTTTATAGAGTAATATACCGCTTAAGATCATACTTTAGCACTAAAGAATTGTTATTACAGAAATTCAGATGTAAATAAATTGTATGCTGTGTCGACGGAAATCACGTGACATAGATTGTGTTTGATGTTTCAATGCAAGTATCTAATTCGGAACATTAAAAGCACTTTTACTTGCCCGCATTCGTAATTTGTCATTGCGATATCTTTTTAAAGATAACATTTTAAAAATTCCCAAGAACTATTCGAGTAAAATATCTGAACACAAACAAACTGCATCTGAAAAGGAATATAAAGTTAATTGAATGAGCTAGCATGGGAAAGAGGCAATGGGGGCATTTACCGCTGTCTGTACAAGACCGATCCTCTGTCTCCTCAGTTTATTTATGCATTCAAATATGTTGACTGATCCCTCTTCGATTCCTTCATCACAACTGTAGTCCAGTGCGATGTATGTTCCAGTCCTTCCAATACCGGCGCTGATAACATAATAAAAACAACAGAAAGTGTCATTATCACTATTTCGCAATATGTATTATTCAAGCGACGTTTTAATACGAAACTTGAAATACGATAAAACATTCCAACCTGTTTAGAGTAGCCACCTAAGGAGAAAAGGCGGAATTGGCCTTTCAAGCCAGGTTACCTCTGAAGGTATGTTGAGTTCTCAAACTTGGTTTATATGCAAATGTATCTATTATGAACAGAATAGCATTATCGTATTATAGATATTAACATTATCGTTATTATCACCTCACATTTTGTATTCTTAGCCGTAGTAGTACGCTAACAACATAAATGTATTTAATTCAGCCATGTATTAAAAATCAACTGCAACAGTGTACATGCACTCATTAACACATCTGTTTTTCTTTATTGTACAAACACAAACACTTTCATCTCATTACTAGTTGAAACCGCTGCTGGATAAAATTATTATTTGATACTGTACCTGTAAAAGCGAATCACACAACTTGGTATAATTAGGCATGAAACCAAGTATTCAAACTTGAAATAATTGATGGAATAAGAATGATCAAACTCACACAACAAATGTACGTTGTTAATTAACTTATTCACTATGAGACAACACTAGTGCGGTGTAATTCCTGCCAGGATAAAAACCAATTTGCTATCGAAGCCAACATGATGACACTTTTGAGTTGTACTGGATTGCCGTACGTAGAATGGAAATATGTAACAATTGAGCATAAATTTGCAAAATGCACCTTTACGTTCACAATTTCTTGTTTGTCATGAAGAAGAAGTTAATTTTGCATACTTGAAGTGGTCACTACTGTCACGCTTCAGTGACTGCTGAATGAAGGGTAAAACCGTAAAACCATATTAGCAAACACCTACCTCTGCCCACGGAAGACAGGTGACCACTCAGTACTTGCCATTTATAGAGGATATTTACATGGGAAACTAAAACGGCCTTTGTGTCCAGGTGAGAGTTGAATTCAGGTGACCGTTCGACTGTTACTCTAAAGAATACCAATTGGTCCGTAATGGACATGGAGCTATATATGTTTGGGAGGTAACATACTTAACATGAATAAAGCGGGTTCATATGGTATTCCTTATCACCGAGTGTTCTTAATATGAAAGTGTAATCTATGATATAAGTTCAACTATATTGTTATATTTACTCAATACACTTACTACGCTATTCAGATTTCTCTCTCTCTCTCTCTCTCTCTCTCTCTCTCTCTCTCTCTCTCTCTCTCTCTCTCTCTCTTTCTCTCTCTCTCTCTCTCTCTCTCTCTCTCTCTCTCTCTCTCTCTCTCTCTCTCTCTCTCTCTTATATACATGCATCCACAAAAGCACTAATAAGACAAATGCAAATACAAGCACACATATTATAGATTCTTTATAAGTTTTTAAATAATGATTACCTGCAATGAACAAGAACGGGTGAGTCAAGAGATTTCCCAGAGTGACGTACTTTCTTCCAAAATTGAACAAGACTAGACGATGTTTCAGGAACACCTCTATCGGGCCAAGACGTGAAATGAAACTGATTGACAGTCTTTTGTTTTCTTGAGCCAGTCTGCAAAAGATGCTTTAAATCAGTATGAGAATCATCTTTACCAATGTTAAGATCTAACAAAAGTTAACGACAAAAGAGGATGTTTGGGAAAGATCTGTGTTGGTTTTTTCTCTGTATTTTATCTAGCAAATATATAGATGATAAATGTAAGCACATGAGGACCTGATTAGTAGCTCGTGTATCTTGGGAAATCACTCTAGTGAGCTTAGTGTTATCTACAAAAATTTGACGGACATTTCAAGAAAATGATGGCTATAAAATAGAAAACAACACTTTGTGGCAAAAACATGAGACATCGGACTGTGGATGCTATTGCATGACTTGACATCCCAAGAATGGCAAAGTATGGACAATGAAGAAATAGATATAAAAAAAAAAACTGAATAAGCAGATTGTCATTGAAACCGATGGAAAAGACGACTGACGAAATTGAAAGAAACCTTTTTAATTAATTTGAGTTATTATGCTTTGAAAAAATATATTTTTCTATGTAATTAATGCCTACTAATAACGATCATTATGAGGATGCTAATCGTTATGTCAATATGGTTAATGACACAATTTGGTACACTAATAATGGGCCAATTGCATTGCACACAAGATTAGAAATGTTATTTTAACATAGGGGGGGGGGGAGAACATCTACAAATAAGGAACAGGTAATAAAAAGACACGCTTCTACTAGAACGGAATTTAAAAGAACGCGACTTTGTTAATAGAGAAATTGTGAAATACATGTGTTACTGCTAACGCAGTTACTACAGTTTAAGCTTTAACTGATACGCGATATCTACTATATAGTCGCTTTGTGTAGGGTAAAGTAGCAAAGGAAACGATTGCAGCTTTATTTGCTAGGATAGAATAGTTTTACATACAAAAATACACTACTTTGAATGTTCATCTGAAAACTTACCGTAAGCAAAATGTGAAAGCACCGACATAAATATCGGTGATAAATATAATTAACTATTTTGATGACTCTGCCCCAATATGGAATAAATTCTCTTGAATAAGCTTTATGAAAGCACAAAGGTCGGTGGTGTGATTGAACTAGTATGTTTTCTTTAATAATATCGCATGCGATACGCACTCGCAACTTACCTAGTATATTTTGTATACAAACGTTTTCTGCCTACCACAATGGAATGGTACGCTTCTGAGACTGTATGGCCTATCGCCTAGTTTGCTATAGAGATACGTATCGTATGATGGGATATCATAAAACCCTATGGCCTAGTTTTCTCTAGACATACGTACCGTATAATGGGATATCTTAAAAACTTATGGCCTAGTTTTCTCTAGACATACGTACCGTATAATGGGATATCTTAAAACCCTATGGCCTAGTTCGCTCTAGACATACGTATCATATAATGGGATATCATAAAACCCTATGGCCTAGTTCTCTCTAGACATACGTACCGTATAATGTAATATCTTAAAACCCTATGGCCTAGTTCGCTCTAGACATACGTACCGTACAATGGGATATCTTAAAACCCTATGGCCTAGTTCGCTCTAGACATACGTATCATATAATGGGATATCATAAAACCATATGGCCTAGTTTTCTCTAGACATACGTACCGTATAATGGGATATCTTAAAACCCTATGGCCTAGTTCGCTCTACACATACGTATCATATGATGCGATATCATAAAACCTAAAACCCTATAGCCTAGTTCGCTCTAGACATACGTACCGTACAATGGGATATCTTAAAACCCTATGGCCTAGTTCGCTCTAGACATACGTATCATATAATGGGATATCATAAAACCATATGGCCTAGTTTTCTCTAGACATACGTACCGTATAATGGGGTATCTTAAAACCCTATAGTCCAGTTTGCTCTAGAGATACGTATCGTATGAAGGGGTATCTTAAAACCCTATGGCCTAGTTCGCTCTAGATATACGTATCATATAATGGGATATCTTAAAACCCTATGGCCTAGTTCGCTCTAGACATACGTACCGTATAATGGGATATCTTAAAACCCTATGGTCTAGTTCGCTCTACACATACGTATCATATGATGCTATATCATAAAACCTAAAACCCTATAGCCTAGTTTGCTCTAGACATACGTACCGTATAATGGGGTATCTTAAAACCCTATAGTCTAGTTTGCTCTAGAGATACGTATCGTATGAAGGGATATCTGAAAACCCTATGACCTAGTTCGCTCTAGACATAAGTACCGTATAATGGGATATCTTAAAACCCTATGGCCTAGTTTTCTCTAGACATACGTACCGTATAATGGGATATATTAAAACCCTATAACCTAGTTCGCTCTAGACATACATATCATATAATGGGATATCATAAAACCCTATGGCTTAGTTTTCTCTAGACATACGTACCGTATAATGGGATATCTTAAAACCCTATGGCCTAGTTCGCTCTAGACATACGTACCGTATAATGGGATATCTTAAAACCCTATGTTCTAGTTCGCTCTAGACATACGTATCATATAATGGGATATCATAAAACCCTATGGCCTAGTTTTCTCTAGACATACGTACCGTATAATGGGATATCTTAAAACCCTATGGCCTAGTTCGCTCTAGACATGCGTATCATATGATGCGATATCATAAAACCTAAAACCCTATAGCCTAGTTTACTCTAGACATACGTACCGTATAATGGGATATCTTAAAACTCTATGGCCTAGTTCGCTCTAGACATACGTACCGTATAATGGGATATCCTAAAATCCTATGGCCTAGTTCGCTCTAGAGATACGTATCATATGATGGGATGTGCTGTTGTCATTTGAATCGTTTTATGCATTGCCAGTATGAAGTACATGTTATTAAAATATATTCACATGTAAGATATTGACGCACACCCACATAACTTTAGTGGTTATGCAATGTTTGTAAGCCACACCCAGGTTATATGCTGATATCCGACTTCAAGATCTAGCCTTAGTTACTATACTGAATGTTATGGAAGGTAACTTGTAACACAAATCCTAATAATTTTAGTGTGTTTTATTTTGATACCTGGGTATATTATATAAAGGAACGTAAATTACATTGTGCTTGTTGACCTTTCGCACCTGAATCAATATTTTGGGATTGTTATGAAAATTTAATTGAACAACATTCCCGATTTTGTGAATGGCGTACATCAAGACTGTTAATATATCAGCTCATTGAATAATGGAATTCAGTCGGAACATGTTAGGACTTGTGTTAGGATTTCGTATATGGACTGTGCATTAAATTCACAATAATGTATTCTATCTGTTTAATATTCACTTTGAAATTTAGAGAAATAAATGATTTGTTAATTTTAATCAACTTGGTCATTTCGCATCTTGTTTGTTACGTATTTTAAGACCACATATTGCTTACATTACTTATATGTATGCCAGACGTAGGCTAGTTACGTACCGTATATAATTACTGCCTCAATACAAAAAAACAGTGTGTGCTAGCAGCAATTATATCTGAAGGTTTTCTTGAAAGTCGACAAGAATTACTTCACACTGGACTTTGATATTTGGGATGGCATGATGGTGATGGGCAAAGAGGCGACATAAGAACAAAACCTGCTCAACATATTATGCTTCAAATCAAGATTCTGTTTAATTGAATGACAGATTTCATTACGCATAAAATCAAAACGACAACAGATAATCATAGAAAGATAGTGTAATCTGCACCATTGACAGTGAGCTGTCATAGGGTTACATATTGCAGTAAAGTTTTATCGCACTACTGATGATATCGCGGAGTTAACCTTTTGTATTTGCAAATGAGAAAAGGGTTACCATATTATATTGTTTCGCTAAAAAAGTAAACAACATCGTTCCCATATATGCTACATAATAATAGCTTAGCACTTCATAGAATCAATGAGAATAATATCCAACATTAAATTGTTTGCATTAAAGTTATATTAGCAGGTGTCATACTAACACGAGCTATGGAAGAAGATTCCAGAAAATAGCATAATTTGGTCTGTATGAATTAGTTCTTATATGACAATATCATCGATGCTTACAGTTGCATATATGTTGTCCCTCATGTTATGTGGCATTGCATCCATCAAACTGCCATCACACCTGTATCTACATATATAATAGGGCTTTAATTACCGTCATCATACCTGTATCTACAGATATAATAGGGCTTTAATTACTGTCATCACACCTGTATCTACATATATAATAGGAGTTTAATTACTGTCATCATATCTATATCTACAGATACAATAGGGCTTTAGTTACTGTCATCACACCTGTATAAACATATATAACAGGGATTTAATTACTGTCATCACACCTGTATCTACATATATAATAGGGCTTTAATTACTGTCATCACACTTGTATATACATATATAATAGGCCCATAATTACTGTCATCACACCTGTGTCTACAGATATAATAGGGCTTTAATTACTGTCATCATACCTGTATCTACAGATATAATAGGTCTTTAATTATTGTCATCACACCTGTATCTTCAGATATAATAGGGCTTTAATTACTGTCATCATACATGTATCTACAGATATAATCGGGCTTTAATTACTAATATCTCACCTCTATCTAAAGAGTATAGTAGGGCTCTAATTACAGTCATCATACCTGTATCTACAGATAAAATAGGGCTTTTATTAATGTCATCATACCTGTATCTACATATATAATAGGGCTTTAATTACTGTCATCACACTTGTATCTACATATATAATTGGGCTTTAATTACTGTCATCACACCTGTATCTTCAGATATAATAGGGCTTTAATTACTGTCATCATACATGTATCTACAGATATAATCGGGCTTTAATTACTAATATCTCACCTCTATCTAAAGAGTATAGTAGGGCTCTAATTACAGTCATCATACCTGTATCTACAGATATAATAGGGCTTTAATTACTGTCATCACACCTAAATCTACAGATATAATAGGGCTTTAATTACTGTAATCACACCTGTATCTACATATATAATTGGGCTTTAATTACTGTCATCACACCTGTATCTACAGATATAATAGGGCTTTAATTACTGTCATCACACTATCTACATATATAATAGGGCTTTAATTTCTGTCATCACACCTGTATCTTCAGATATGATAAGCCTATAATTACTGTCATCATACCTGTGTCTACAGATATAATAGTGCTTTAATTACTGTCATCACACTTGTATCTTCATATATAATAAGTCTTTAAATACTGTCATCATAACTGTATCTTCAGATATAATAGGGCTTTAATTACTGTCATCACACCTGTATCTACATATATAATAGGGCTTTAATTACTGTCATCATACCTGTATCTAAAGATATAATAGGTCTTTAATCACTGATATTACACCTCTATCTTAAGAGCAGATTTGGGCTTTAATTACTGGCATCCTACCTGTATCTACAGATATAATAGCACTTTTATTACTGTCATCAGACCTATATCTATAGATATAATAGGGCTTTAATTACTGTTATCACACTTGTATCTACATATATAATAGGGCTTTAATTACTGTCATCACACCTGTATCTACAGATATAATAGGGCTTTACCTACTGTCATCACACCTGTATCTACAGATATAATAGGGCTTTAGCAGCAGAGAGGGTGAACAGACCACGTTTTCAAGCAAAAATAAGGCTTCCTACGAAATCTCATTTTAACCAAAAAAAATAAGTCTCCATTTAGCAAACGGAGACTTTACGATTTTTCAATCATTTTTGGTCACAACGATGGGGTCATCACCCTCTCTGCTGCTACAGGTTAATAATTCTTTTACGATTTCAACCAAATATTTGATCGAGTCCGATACGATATCGTGTCCGAGGATCATGTAAATTTATTGTTATAAATCCGTGCGGGGTCGACTGAGCGTTACTAAAGAAATTTTTAAATTGATTGAAATTCATATCAGAACACCATGTCTGCCAAATATTTCTAATAGTATGAGTATCAACGCCGTTAAACACAGCAAGAATATTACAGTTATCTCTGATCACTTTTGGAATCTGAGTGTATCGTTGAGTGACATATATCACGTCAGTGTTTTTATGCCTTCCTCGGGAAAAGATCCTAGCTGGGTTTTTTTGATTGTCTAACATCACATCGTCGTATACGACTAAATTGTTAATGCTTCAATCAAGGTCATCAACGGATGGTGCCTCGTCAATATCAGTTATAAAATCAATGGCGTTCTCACCTTTAATTTCTGATGCATTCTCGTTAAAATCCTTTAACACTTCATAGCATCGTTGATCATCTACGCTAGGAGCAATTAAATACAACTTATCCCACTTCATTCATCTCATTATTAAATTAAGCAACAATTGAGTCTTGCCGGATCCAGATGGCCCGATTATAATTGCACGGATAGAGTTTGGTAGCGCTGCATGATGCTTAACTGGTTCTCTTATTTTAGTCGCTGAAAAATCAATTATATTCATATCTCTATACATAAATTATGGATCTATATTGTATGAAGTGTAAAACGCGTACTGGCACAAATGATGTGACGACGATTCCAACTAAAAATAACAGATCAGCACTTACTGGTAGATGTGCAACATGTGGTATAAAAAAGTTTAGATTTATTTCTACAAAATCAAAGATTTTACAATCCGGAGATGTTTTTAAAAAAAACGAGGAGGTGATATCGCAGCCAAATTTGCAAAACTCCCTGGAACCCTATGGGCAAAGTACCCCGGAGAAAAGCACCTTCCAGGATATAGCTACTGTGGCCCCGGAACACGATTAGATATCAGACTTGATGATCAAAATCAACCCAGATCCGGCGAGTATCCGATAAACGCCATTGATAAGGCGTGTCATGCTCATGATGTCGCATATAAAAGCAGAAATTTGCAGCATATACATCTCGCGGATGTGAAATTAATTCATGCGTTAAATGCTATTCCTGATAAATCTTTGAAAGAAAAATTGGCTTCGTGGTTGGTAAAATTGGCTATGAAAGGCAAATTGATGTTAGGTGCTGGTAATTAATAACAACACGGAATCTATTTATTATTCTCCAAAAGGATACTGGCGGGGTAAAGCAGCAATCAATAAACTCGCTAGCGCCGCAAAAGTGAAAAAGGCTACTGCGGCTAATTGGTTATCCAAACAGGCTATATGGCAAATTTATCTACCGCGTCCTAAACAAAGCAATTTCTCGCATTTTGATGTTACCGGACCCAATGAAGTTCATCAAGCTGATTTATTGTTTTTACCACATGATAACGGTTACAAATACGCACTAACCGTAGTTGACGCTGCGAGTCGATACAAACAAGCGGAACCACTAAAAACAAAATCATCACCTGAAGTTGCTTCTGCATTTGAAAGGATTTATCGACGAGGCCCACTACGCTGACCAAATCTGTTACAAGTTGATCCTGGCTAGGAATTTTAAGGCGCTGTTTTATCAGCGATGAAACATCACAATGTCACCATCAGACGAGGACATACTGCGCTACATCGCGATCAGGCAATTGTTGAACGATTTAATCGGACTCTTGCTGAACGGTTATTTGGATATCAATACGCGAAGGAGTTTATTCAGGATGAAAGATCCCGTGAATGGGTTAAGAGATTAACAGCTGTGATTACCACGCTCAATAACGAGATTACTCGAACAATCAACATGAAACCTAACAACACTATTAAAAAGAAGTATATACCTAAAATGGAAATCCAAGGAATTTCACAAAAAGATTTCAAAGAACCAATTCTTGGTAGTAATGTCACTGTTAGGTATTTATACGAACCAGGAGAGCTTAAGGGTGGTAAAAAAAGAGCTACTGGTCCTATTTGGAGTGTCACCGTACATAAAATATATAGTATAACACGATCAACTGGTAGACCAGCAATCTATACACTGGATTCAACTGCTCCTCAGCGAGGATTTACTCGACAGCAACTACAGGTAATTCCCGAGGATACTCAATTACCACCGCGTGGTCTTAACTAGCACCCGATGACAAAGGCATTGTGCTTGCACCCCTTCGTCTGTTGCACTCAAGACAAGTCAGCATAACGTTATCTCTGATATGACCAATGCTGCTATTCTTTCTGTCTACGGTAAATTGGCGAGGATCTTTATTCGACCAACTCCAACGCATTATACAATTGCAACTCGCGCAGTGATTATTCTGTTGCTGCTTCAGCGTAATTATTAATTCAGCATCAATGTCAAATTTTCTATTATTTTTTTTTATCCTGTTGTTTATAACCAGAGAGTTTTTTTCTGATTATATCCTTGACTCTATCAACGCTGACAATATCACTTATTGAAGTATCATTATCGTCACTGACTTCGTCAACAACAATTCTTCGAAGCTGATTTATTCTTCGTACTCTGGATACTGCGAGATAGACTAAATTCGACCATTCGATGCGATTATCTACCATCCAAACAATTGTATCCGATATAGTTAATCCCTGTGAAGAATGTATCGTCGCTGCGTATCCTAGCGTCCATGGGGATTTATTAGCACGCAATGCATCTTCAACGACGCTGATATCAACCAGCACAATATAATTTAATACGAGAATTTGTTTTTCACGCCCTGACTCTGTCAGGCCTGGAATATCAACTTCAATATTCTGTTTTCGTGTATCCGAAGGCCTATAACACAACGGTACTGGAAGTGTTGCAAATTTTTCTTTATGCGTTTCAAATAACTTCATCTGAAGTGTGTCTCTGACTATTTTTCTACTTGCAATTATCAAATCTGTTGGTCTCCACGTTTCCCAAAAATCATTCATGGGAGTTTCTGAAATTATTTCACGCGCTATTTCACATTGGATTTTATCCGGTTGTAATCGAATCAGTGCTTTGAACTCGCGTAATTGTTCATCAAGTGATCTATGGTCGGTATTAATTTCTTCATAATAGTCTACAGAACCCTTTAGCCATTCATGTGGAGATCCACCGATAAATGGTGGTGGTTGGCCGTGATCACCGCACATGACGACTTTTGTGTTTTTGTTTAACAACCACTCGAGAAATGTCTGTAATACTCTCAACGATACCGTGCATATTTCATCCCAGATTATGATTTCAGGAATGAATTTATCACCCATTCGATCAGGGGTCCATTCATCGCCTTTCCATCGAAAGAAACTATGATAAGTACAGGCATTTACCCCTCGCTGTATCATCTCTCTGGCGAGTCTGTGAGTTGGTGTTAACACAATTATGGTTGACCGACGATATAATTCAATTGCACGAGTTGTCTTTCCTGACCCACCACAACCGTTTAAATAAACTGTCTTGTATCTACATATTGGATCAGATACCGGTGGTGCATTAGAAAATTCTGATTGAATCTCATCACACTTTAAGTACTTTTCATCCATGGTAACATCTGCCGATTCAAAATACTCGTGTAGCGTTTCCTTTCTAAATCTCCAACATCCCCAATTTGCCTCCGGATCTGTGAATTTAGCTACATCTGATTTGTATTTCTCGTGGATATACATAGAATCAGTGGCTACTCTAACTGCGGTATTAGGAAATCTATTTATCATCGAAAATAAATTGATAGAAGCATAAGCTAACATAGAACTTCTCAAATGTGTGTACTGGGAATTATATCCATCACAGTAGGTAACAACCGTACCCAATTTCTCACCATTGGATAGAAAACCATCCTTACGGGATACAAGTTTTCCCTGTTTCGTTAAATCCGTTACAATAAAATCGTATTCAGCGACGTCTATGATCAACCGCGAAGAATATTTTGCATTGTCATATCTTCCACCCTGGGTAAATTTACCGATTATTCTTCGTCCAAAATCCTTTGCTTGTTCTTTTTTAATTTCAAATAACTTCTTAGACCGATTCATGATTTGTTCTTCATTGAAAATCTCCGATTTTCCATTCGAAGAATTTCCATCTGGAAACTGTTTTCGCAGTTCGCTAATTATACGATCTAGATCGGGTTGTGGTAGCCAAACTTCTTTTTGAGCTCGATAGCATATAATAGCTTCGAAAACAATCAACGATATTAGCATACCACAATCAATCATATATCGTAGTAACACTATTGGCATCCAGGCCTTTTCAGATATATGTCTACCAAGCCAAACATAACTACACGGATGTAACCCTGTAGCGAGTTCAAATGATATCACACGAGCGAATCCGGTTAAATCAAAATTAGGTAATGGCCCATTAATCGCAACACGAGTCATTTCATGTGTGGGGTGTCCAAATCGCTTAAAATAGTTACTACATTCTCCATACCCGAGAAAACTTCCAGGATAACACGCGGATATATCAATTGAAATCATACCGCCACGATGGTATTTTGTATTCCACAGTCGTCCATGACCAAATTTGACGCAACTCAATTTAACGTCCTCGAGAAAATCACTTCGTGTTGGATGCCATGAGTTTTTTTCTCTTGCGAAGTGAGCTACCACTGATGGAATAGTAAAACTATCCGTTAATAGTTTTTCATGGGAACTCTCTGGTGAAAAATCACTAGCGATTTTTCTCATTCTGTTATCTAATTCTTCAACGCGATATAATTCACCATTTGGTCTTACAAATTGATCAAATCCTGATTCGGAACCAGCACTACTAAGTAACCACACTGACACAGGATCATCTTTACACAACGCATGAATAGCATCAAATAATTTCTCTTCATAGAAAACATCCCCGACGAATTCGGGGGGGGAGGGATATATCTCACGGTTCTATCTCGTGGAAATATTGTTACTGCAGGTGTCCACGCGTGTTCGTTATGATCAATAATTTGTATTGGAGCTCCTCGCGATTGATATTTCGGTTCGTATAATACTTCTCCGGTTATTGTCGTTACTGATATTGGGAATTTTAATGATGCTTCTAATTTAGCTATATCAGAAATCTTTGCACCGTGCTGTTTCACTGTCAGTTCCCATTCGGTTATTTTCCTACGTCGCAGATCAGTTAGTTTATTTCCTCGGGATGCATTTGTGAAGTGTTCCATTACCCGTGTTGCTACACAATTCAGTGAACTGGAATATTTCATAGGAGCTAGTTTTGCAATATCGGGTTTATCATTTAACGGATATATCCCATAAACAATTGCTGTTACGGGATAAGATCTCTCGTAGTATGGTTTGTCAATTCCAGTCAGAATTCCTGGTTTGGAATCTCTACTTACAATGACAGTTTTTTATCCTTGAGGATTGGTTCAAATTTATCCCTGATATTCCATTTACCTTCGACTTCGATAATGAATTTTATTCTGAAAAAATACTTCTGTTGGGAATTGCTTTGTTGAAAATCTTTGGATTTTACACCTTTGGATTTCCAGCTCCTTGGCGGGCCAAGGTGTGAAATTATCTCAGCTGCTCTTTCATCGTTCATAGTAGCATCGATGTTGGGTACATTGACATCTTCATCAATAATTCGAAATGTCGACCAACAGTATGCTGCACCGTCTCGGTAGAATTCATTAAAACACTCCCTGATTTTACCGAGTATAGTTCTATCACCGATTAGACATTTTGGTGTATCATAGACCCTATCAAGATTGAATTTAGTATTTTTCCAAGGCTTAATTTTCGATAATCTTTGGAACTCCCTATCAAGATTGAATTTAGTATTTTTCCATGGCTTAATTTTCGATAATCTTTGGAACTCCTTATCAAGATTGAATTTAGTATTTCTCCAAGGCTTAATTTTCGATAATCTTTGGAATTCTTTCATGGTATAATCAATGAATTTAGTATTTTTCCAGGGCTTAATTTTCGATAATCTCTTGAACTCCTCCATGTTATAATTAAAACAAGTATTTAAATAGAAAAATATAGTATAATGAATCACGGCAAGTGGCTTATGATTGGATCAACAACCCCGTGTAATAAATCATGCAGAAGCCAATTCTGTGGGCATCATTTACAAAGCGTTCGCAACGGTTCTTTCGGTCCTCTCCCATGCCTCCAATGTGGGGCTGGGGTAAGGGGAAAATCGCAGTTGTGTCTTGCTTGTGGGGGTAAACGATACAGGGAACTAAAACGCTATTATGATAAACGAATCATTGACCCTAACGTCCTTGATAAAATCAAGGACAAAATCATCAAAACCCCTCAAGATTATATCAAGAGGTTTATAATTAAATCAGATAATAAATTAGACAAGTAGTATTAGTATAAAAATGAGCCAAGATTTCAGACCTCATCCAGTGCTTGTTAATTACGAAGCCTCCAGTGATTGTGTTGTCAGGCACCGCAGACTAAAAAAAACCGGTTGGATATCTGAATAATATGGGGTATTTGATGTTTTCAGCTGGGAGGAAGAAGTATCTCTGTCACGTAATTATTTTTGAATGTCATAACGAATTAATGGAAGACGGCCTTGTTATTGATCACATAAATGGCGTGAAGACTGATAATTGTCTTGTGAATCTTCAAGCCGTCTCACAAAGTCGGAATGCAAAATTAGGTGGAACCGGCAAATACGCAAAACACCCCAAGGGTGTGAAATCGTTTGATTTAGAAACCAGCAAGGAGAGAAGCTTTCAGTCGATAAATGAAGCCAGTAGATACTTTGACATTTGTAGGCCTTCAATACGATTTCTTGCAGAAAATATAATTAAAACTACTCTGTCTAAAAAAAAATGGTCATAAAATAAAATTCGTATACACCTGAAACTATTCAAGAGAGATAAATCCTTTATGGATAAATCCGACGCAATTAACACTCTACCTACTAAGTTCCCTTGTATTATGACGTCAAAGGAATTTGTCGTCTGCTATTACCTGTATACCTTGACTAGGCGCGCCCACGTGACTGTAATGGAGATATAATACACGAGTTTCGTTAGAGTTGTATTTTTATCAACTTTAAATAATTCTAAAATGTTTTATTGTCGCTTTGGCTAAAACTGCATTTATTTAAACAGTTGTATTTATTTAGACCATCTATTAATACACTTTCAGTACAGACGTTCTTTATAATCCAGCGCAATACCTATGTTCGCTCAGCTGGAACGCGATTGTTTCCTATTCATTGAAGTAGGTGGGCGTGGTTAAAATTCCTTGTATACAGCTCTTTGTGATCTAATCGATAATGCATTTTGTCTAGAGAATTAGAACAGGGAAAAAATACACGCTGTTAACCAACTGTATTATTTTGTTTAAAATATTTCTCATTGTTGCAGCATAAAATTGTCTATTTTAAAAATCTCTTATTGTTAAGTATAATCAGAAGATATATATATATTAAAAAATCTCTATTTTGTATGACGGTTCAGTAGTCTAAACGGTAGCGTGTTTGTCTTGTAAACACAGATCTATCAACTACTACGTGTTCGGTCCCCATAGCAGATACATTATTTGATGGCAAAACGGAACATGTTTTTATATTAATTGGGAGGGAGGGGTGGTCCCCCTCAGCCAAACCAACATTGTAACTCATGCTATCGCATTCTCGGTAGCGTGGGTTGGTGTTTTTTCCAACTCATGCAACCATGAATTTGATTTCATGGGTTGCCATGTTGGTTTGGTTTACCACGCCCACGCCACAATAACATCCAATCAAACATATAACTTCTGAGAGATCTAATTCAGTGTTTGCTGAGTTAGACCCCTCGCCGGAGATTATGTGTTTGTCAAAGTAATTGGATGTAAAATAAATGGTATAAATTAATGCAAAAAGCTCTACATTCACATGAGGAACCCCACAGGGTAGCACAGAATGGGCTACCGGCTAATAGAAACGGTGTTAGGGTCACAAAAGAGCATCCGGAATGGATAGCCAAAAGAAAAGACCCTAACAAAGACACAAAGGCCTGAATAAGGGACTCATGAATGAATAACCGCTCATAATTTATATCATTTATTTTGCATTTTTTCTAATAATTAGAGGTAAATATATTATATTTATATAAAAATATAAATAATGGATATCATTCCATTATAATTCTATAATTGCTGAAATCTCAAATTTTCAGAATCAAGGGGTAGTATTATCTGAAGATCTCGACTGTGACAGGATTGCCTCGGAATATAAAGACATAGAGTATCAGTTTAGTAAGGGTCGTTATGTTTTACCCAAGATGTACAGGCTCGTGAAAGGAATTCGAAAGTCCATTAATGCTTGCTTGTACGGGAACGACATTAATTTATTTATAACGCTATTTAGCACCGTTGAAGCAATACGTCAAAAGCTCGGCCAAGAGTATCAAAAACGAGCTGAAATTAGTTCTAAGGTTCGTGATCTTAGGAAAATGTTAAACGAGGAAAAACCAGTATCTTAACCACGTTAGCGTTACTATAAAAAAAGGCTTTCAGTAAATTTTATTAAAAAATAATTTTTTTTAGCGTTTTTTGTAACTACATTGGATTTTCACCTGAGAGAATACTCATCAGTTTGGACTTGCCAATGCAGTTATGTGCATAATGGATGATCTGGTCGTAGTAGCAAGTAATCACCGCGACGCCTCCATTTTCACGTAGTTGTTGTTGTTGCCGCGTCGTTAATACAAATCGTTCATCGCCGTTCTCAGATATTACAATTCTGAAACCCCCAGCGATGTTATTTCTGAAATATTCACGGATAGCGTCGTACAGTTTAACCCTGTCGAAGATGGATACGTTAGCTTGATGGTACATTATTTAATAACTCATCTTTTAATTGTGATAGTTTCACATTTGAAAATTCAGTTCACAAACAATAAATGGTAGGTGAATCGCTTACAACTATATTAACCCGAGAGCGGCCAGCAGCAATTAAAAAGTTTATACCAGTTAGAGACAGACTTCGCGAGAAATTTCAACAACGACAACAAGCGCAGACTGACTTTTCTGTGTCAAGTGAACAACTGTTTACTCCGATAACAAGTGCGACCAAAGATGTGAAAACAGCAACTGAACGAGCAATATTCGGGGATATTCCTGAGGAAGGCAAGCGACGAGAAGTGCCTGTTCTTGGTGTGCTTGAAAAGATATCAGCAGAGACCGATCAAACTCCTGCAGGGATACAACAGCTATCCAGTGATATAAAAACTCAACGCGAAATTGAAGAACGCGAAGAAGAACAACAAGGTGCAGCTGGAGGAAAAGACTATTCACCTGAGAATATATTTACAGTCGCAGCATTAAATGAAATTGAAGGAATCCGAACGGATTACGAATTAGCTGATTTTGCTAGAGAAAATTTTCCAAAGGGTACAAGAGAGAATTTATTAAAAGACGAGTTTAAAAATATTATAAGAGGCACAGACACTTGGGCATCAAAAATATATTTGGCGAAACACGGCGGGGATAAAATCAGAGCGTCTCGGCATCCTTTTTATAATAACTTTCTAGCTGTGGTTAAAGGCGGTCTACAACCACCACGTTATACGAAGGATCCAATCCCGGAGGAAATAGACATAAGAGTAGAAGCCGGTTCAAAGAAAGCAAGTGGAAAAGGATATTCGATTAAAAATCTAAAGGATTTCAACGCTGGAGTCTTTGACTCTACCGTGACATGCCCTGTTAACATTCTCAGTGATATATCACGGTTAGAGGTTCTCATCGGAGGGAAACGAGCCGGAAATAACTCACCGGAAGTAATTAATGAAGCAGCTGATATCTGCAGACGATTATTTGCCGGTGGTATCATGGACATTAATGTATATCGAGAACTCATTGCTGAATTAGTTGAAAATCACAGAGACGCCCTACGTTATGATGAAAATCCAATGGATGTAAGCGATTGATCATTAATTGAAAAACTACTAGTTTTATAACAAGATGATTATACACTACAATCATGATAAACCAGTAAGCGTCTACGTGATGAACTCACGATTGCCTGTTTATAGAGCATATTATGGAGATGGTTTCGGCAATACCATTGCGGGGTTATTTACAAGAATGGCTCCCAAGGTGGCGCCGTTAGCTAAACAATTATCAATGAAAGCCATTGATATTATTCGTGATAAAGGAACCAGCAAAATCGAAGATATTGTTGGAAATCTTGCCGGAAAGGCATTTTCTGCCGCGAAAGATAAAAAAGCATCATTGGTGCGAAAGAAACCAGGAATGACTTCGTCTGTGGTGAAACCACCAGTGCTGCCATCAACTACAGTGATGCCAGAAAAAATCAGCAAAGTAATAAATAGCGCAGTGGAAGAAAAACTAGCTGCGGTGACTCCGTCGCCATTGATGGCTTCACCGGTAACAGATAGCGCTATCATGAACGCGATAGCAGGAAGTGGTTTGAAACAAAAAAGAAATTCGAAGAATTTTCAACGACGATGATTATAAAGAGTTAAAACGCTAGCGTTTCCAATTGAAAACACTAGTATTTTAATAAAATGTTTAAACGAACAGCTGATCCCGCGTTAGATATGGAAGCCCCAGTGCGCAAGGACGATTCCGTCCGCGATTATCAATACTATTCCTATCATGCAATACAACCCGACCTACGATCGCGAATTGAACTTCAAGTTCAAGATACCAGTAAATACTTTTTGCCATGTGAAACATTTATTGAAATCGAGGTAAAACGCGTAACAAATGTTGCAGCTGATACTCCATATGCAGATGATCCAAATATCCGAATTGGTTTTGTTAATAATGGCATCATGGCGCTATTTGACAGTGCAAAATCTCTCATTGACGGAAAAGAAATTGAATCAATAGACCGTGATGTTGATGTTGCAACAACAATAATCGGGCTAGAAAGATATTCCGATGATTATAAAAGATCGGCTGGTCCGTCTATGATGTTTACAAAGGATACCTCTGATAACGCTGACCACCTTCAATACATTAAAGTGTTAACACCGCAAGACACTTCAGTTGATAATCAACGAGAAGCAACTAATCCAGAACGTCGAGCTAGACCCGGAGCTGCGTTTGATATTCTCGGAGGCGTTAATGATAATTTCAATTTAGGATTTGCAACACGAGTAGCAACGTTGCAAATACCACAACGATATTTTTCATGTGCGATTCCACTCCAGCACATATTTGAATTCTGTAGAAACGTCCGAAAAGTTATTTACGGAGCTAAACACACAATCGCGTTAGTGCGAAAAGGCAAGGACAAAGATGCAATTTGGCGTACTGGTGCCGTAGATGGTAAAGTTGTTTTGAGTAAAATAGTATTGTGGATGCCAGTAATGACCGCATCAATTACCACGGAAGAGCGGCTACTTTCATTTATGGAAACAGGTGGAAAATCATTGCTAAGTTGGCTAACAACAACAACTGATGTCAAACAGGATGATGTTAATGGTACATTTACATGGCACTTAGCAGCCAAACAAGGCGTTTCAGCTCCACGTCATATATTTATAGCGCTGCAGGATCGAAATCGATTAGGCTCCCAAGAACGCAGTCATATGATATTTGATCGATTAGGGGTAAGTGAGGTTTCGCTGAGAATAAACGGACAACAAGAACCACCTGAGGATATACAGCTTGATTACAACACTAACCACATAGCACGTGTGTATCATAGAATGCTGTCATATATGGGTCGTGATCAAAATGTTGATACTGGTTTACAAATATCACAACTTGATTTTAAAAGCCGCTATCCGATTTATTACTTTTCGCTGGAACATCTTGATTTAACAAGGCAATCCGTCGTTGACATACATTTTAGGGCTCGTATATCCCCTGATGGTATTAATTATAGAGCGGTTGCTGTCATTCTCAGTGATAAATCGATGTTGTTAGAAGGGGTTGGCGGACGACTGAGACTTATTGATGCACCAGTGGAAAATCTATGATTTTCAAAAATAAGTAAATGAAACTTGAAGAGTTTCCAATTACATCAATTGAAAGCATAAATGTGTTTTACAATAAAATGTCATATAGTGTTGTTAGTGT
This sequence comes from Unio delphinus, assembly GCA_029339505.1. NCBI lineage: Eukaryota > Metazoa > Mollusca > Bivalvia > Unionida > Unionidae > Unio > Unio delphinus. The sequence goes on along the minus strand of JAQISU010001236.1, from coordinate 18,036,010 downwards.
CAGGCCGGTCAGGTCAAGAAATTGCGATCAAAGTCCGCTGAAGAATGTGGAACCACAATAACGTTAAAACCAGCGCAGATGTCCGGTGGTACACATCAAATATCACTGACGGATCGTCAAAGAAAACATTTCAATGATGCAATGAAAAAAAGCGGGGAGTTTAAATTGAATTTTCGAAGTCTGCAGTCGCTAACATGATAAAATCAGGTGGTATATTTCCATTGTTAGCTGCAATACCAGCATTGATTGCAGCGGCTGCTCCAGCAGTGGCGAAAGCGGCTGCGTTGGGAGCCGTTGGGACCGCGGCAGGGATGGCGTTGAAAAAGGCAATTGGGAAAGGATATAAAAAAAAGGGAAAGGGTCTAAGACTACCAGGAACCCCGTATTCATGGTACAGCGGGAGATCCGTGAACGGATCGGGTCTAAGAATACCAGGAACGGTTTATTAGTTGAAAACCCAATTGTTGAGGAGTCTATGACTCCTATGTCCAATTTTGATTTAATTGATGCTGCTAAAATCTAGCGATAAAAAACTTCAGAGGGGTTTTTGTGAGAGATCAATTACCAAGAAAACCAAATAACGTTGAAACCAGTATCGTCAATCTTGATAACAGTAACGGATCGGGAACTCACTGGGTTGCATACGCGATTGATCCTCGTGGGATTGTCTATTTCGATTCATATGGGCTAGCCCAACCGAACGAGTTTATGCGGTATATAAATTCTTCGACGAAACTCAAAGAGTTTCCGATTTTTTATCCCTCGCTGCCAACACAACAATTAAATGATCCACCGATATGCGGCCGTGAAGTATTAAATGTCCTCGCGGAGATTTCATTAAAATCCTTTGGATCTCCGTGGAAACCACCTCATCTGGTTGTAAATAAATACACGAGTGGGAAATTACAAGGTAATTTTAGAGAATCAATAAATTGAAAATACAAGTTGCGCTTACAATAATGATTGATATTTGGGGACGATCTCTGTCAATGTCGAAACCCACCGCGGAAACAACTGCGGGTTATATCAAGGATGTAAAAAAAATAATTGAAGATGAAATCGCTGAGACGTTAAATTTAGTAAGTGTTGACCCGAACGAAATAGTTGTATTTCAAGATCGCCAGGGTAAATTGAAAAGCAGTGATGTATCATTGGATGACATTTTAAAACGACAACACGACGCCGCTGAAAACTCTATTGCACTGTATTCCAACGGTGGACAACTTAAAACAGGCGCACTTGTGTCTACGATCACCGACGCGATTGCCGCCCACGACAACAAGATTGCCGCCCACGACAACAAGATTGCCGCCCACGGCCGTGAGCTGGATGATTATATACGAGGTTATAATAGTTTTCGCAAAAATGTCGTACATAAATTCTTTGGAACCCCGCTTGTGGTTGGTATGAGTCTCGCTGAAATTAAAAACTATCTATCGCTACTCTTTTTTAACAAGGACGCGGGAAGGGTGTTGAATGAAGATGAAATCGAGGCAAATTATCTCGATATTTCTAAACTAATAGAAAATCTTGAAAAGGTACAAAAACCCACTAACGACGTCATTGTTAAGTTTTTTGGAACCCCGCTTGTGGCTGGCATGACTCTCGCTGAAATTAAAAACTATCTATCGCTACTCTTTTTTAACAAGGACGCGGGAAGGGTGATGAATGAAGATGAAATCAAGGCAAATTATCTCGATATTTCTAAACTAATAGAAAATCTTGAAAAGGTACAAAAACCCACTAACGACGTCATTGTTAAATTTTTGGGAACCCCGCTTGTGGCTGGCATGACTCTCGCTGAAATTAGCGAGTTTATTGGCAAGCATACTCACAATGCCTACGTCGCTAATAGTTTATTTGGTGTCCCAGCTACATCTACAATGACTCTCAAAGATATTACTATGTTTTTAGTGAGACAAACAACACTTAATACCATCGTGGATAAATTTTTGGGGAGAACACCTGTTTCTGAAACCACATCGTTGACAGGCATGACTCTCGCGGAAATTAAAAGCGCTATTGACGAACAAAAGCTCACCAGCGAAATTGGTAATAAGTTCTTTGAAGGCAGTAAACTCCAAGATATCACGAGAAATTTTTCTAACATCAACCGGTATATTAAAAACCAAGCACAGCTTGGACTCACAGACCTTCTGATTTCATTCTTTTTTAGCAAGAGGGATGGGAGGATGATGGTTCCTACCAAAGTCAGGGTAAATTATCTCGAAATGTATAATGATATTCTTAAACTAAAAGCTTTCGATGAATTTAAATACCTTCTGATTTCGTTCCTTTTAAACAAGGAGACGTTGAAGACGATAAATACTAACGAAATCAAGACAAATTACCTCGAAATGTATAATGATATTCTTAAACTAAAAGAAGATTTTAAAAAATTAAAAATTCCACATAGTGTAAGCACTGTTAGCAACATTGTATACACGGTTGATAGTGGGACCTTTGATAGGATCCGAGGAAAAGAAAATTATCTTCGTGTTGGCCACAGACATACTGGTGTACCAGGTTGCTATCGACTTACAATAATACATCGCAATAATTTTGATTTGGAATTCAGCAACACAGGAATCAGAGGTGTTAACACGCTGACATATATTCTAGAGAAAATACCAAAACCTCCACCGGGGATACCAATCCTGCTTACGATTACTATAAAAAATTCCGACGAGTCCGTGGTTAGGGAGACACTACCCTGGATAACAGAATTTTTATACGGTGTCCCCTCATCCGATCCTAAAACCACTTCAATAATAGGATAATTGAAAACACTATCAGGTTTAAAATAACAATGTCAATGATTCCATCATCAATGACAGCGTCAATGGCTTCGCCATCGATGACGCCTTCATCGCAATATCGATTCGACACCGTGAAAGAGTTTTCCGCGAATTTGAAATCACTTCTGGGCATTATCGTGAAAAAATAAAGAAATACCGCAGAAGAATTACCGCCATCGACATCACCGTGTACTCGGTGTACGGTGTGATGGCCAGCGCCGGGGTTATTTTGTCGACGGTGACCATGATGGCTCCGATTGCAGTTCCAATTGCTATCTCCGCGGCAACAACAATTGCGGCAGTCACCACCGCGATAACTAAAAAGTTATCATCGTGTCCTCAGAAAAAATTCAGTGATTATACAGCTCGGTACCGGGTGGTATTTGACGCGTACTCGAAATTATCCGAGTTGATCTCACTGTCAATAGATAATTCGTTCATATCCGATGTTGAATTTTCCACGATGACCCAGTTGTATAACTCCGCGATCTTGAAATTGGAAATTGAAGACAACGTTAACAATAATGTCACTACAATTCAACGAATTGCAACTGCTTCAATGAATCGCGGAGAATACCACTCCGATACGAACAAGCATGATATCAATAACATCAACAAACCCTGAATTTAGTGTGAACTTCCCTTCTCCGATTCCAGTGCGTGAGATCGCGCTGGCAAAATTACGAGTATATCATAGCTGGCCTAATATCAGATCGGTTGCATTTGGTGGTCAGCAACCCAATAACACACTGGTGTTCTCGTATAAGAATAAACCCGATGGTACTCCAGCGTAGGAAACTGTTTCGTTACCAACTGGGTCGTACCAAATTGAGCAAATCGATGCTGAAATTCAGCGTAGAATAAAATCAATCACTGGAAAAGAATCGAAAATAGCTATTAAACTTCATGAACCGACGCTCTCGTCGTCGATCGAAATAAGCACAGAGGGATACGCTGTAGATATCTATAACAGCTCGTTAAGAACAGTGTTACGATGGCCTGAAAAACCACCGGAAAAATCCACCACCGACTTAACCACAGACGTACAATCATATCATGAAATCAATCCCAGTTATCGAGATAATTTATCTGATATAAGAAAAGGAAAAATCGCCGATAGATTTATATTTACCAACAAAGACACATTGCAATGGGATTTTATCATTAAAAGAACAGCCGACTCATCTGTTACTATTTCATTTACGCTAACTGACGTCCGTGGTTATTTTAATGAAATTAAACAATTATATGAAACACAACTAGAACAACTACGGAAAATAAAATCGCAAAAACACATTGAAATAATAAATCAACTTATATCTGACATGGAATGAATCTATGAACTAATTATTCGAACAATAATTAATGACAACAGCGACAATAAACAACGATTCCTAACCGATTACAATATCAAAGAAGACAATCTGCGTAATTTCAAGTTTCCGAAATACAACGCTGATGAATTAGCAAGAATTGTTAGAACCGATATCAAGGCGCTACAAAAACCAGATTCAATTGTTCTCCTCAAATATAATAATGACCCAGATGGCGGTGGTAGGCATATTGCACCGCACAATGTAAATATTTCAGCGGTGATTGCTCTCAATTTAGTATGTAATGCAATTGAAAGAAGCTATCAAATTAATCTAGAACAATCAAATCAAGCTCAGCAGGGATATATTCTTTATTCATTTGCACCAACAGCTCCTCCAGAATTCCTAATTATTGAAAACCCAATTAATCCTGTCTACATGCGATGCCATAATAATTCGTTAACGAGAATTAATTTCCGACTCATCGACCAGTCAAATAATTTAATTGATCTACAAGATGAAGTGTTAACGATTAGTTTGTTTGTGAAATCATAAAGACTTCCATCATAAATGATTTTCGTCCTAAAGACTCGATCAAATATTCGGTTAAAATCATTTATTATTTTTGTTAACCAGAACTGATAGTTCCAGCAGCAGAGAGGGTGATGACCACATCGTTGCGACCAAAATTGATTGAAAAATCGTAAAGTCTCCGTTTGCTAAATGGAGACTTATTTTTTTGGGTTAAAATGAGATTTCGTAGGAAGCCTTATTTTTGCTTGAAAACGTGGTCTGTTCACCCTCTCTGCTGCTGCTTTAATTACTGTCATCACACCTGTATCTACATATATAATAGGGCTTTAATTACTTTCGTTACACCTGTATCTACAGATTTAATAGGGCTTTTATTACTGATATCACACCTCCATCTAAAAAGCATAGTAGGGCTCTAATTACTGTCATAATACTTGTATCTACAGATATAATAGGGCATTAATTACTGTCATCACACCAGTATCTACATATATAATAGGGCTTTAATTACTTTCGTTACACCTGTATCTACAGATTTAATAGGGCTTTTATTATTGATATCACACCTCTATCTAAAGAGCATAGTAGGGCTCTAATTACTGCCGTCATACCTGTATATACAGATATAATAGGGCTTTAATTACTTTCATCATACCTGTATCTACAGATATAATAGGACTTTAATTAATGATATTACACATGTATCTAAAGAGCATAGTAGGACTTTAATTACAGGCATCCTACCTGTATCTACAGATATAATAGTACTTTTATAACTGTCATCAGACCTATATCTACAGATATAATAGGGCTTTAATTACTGTCATCACACCTGTATCTACAGATATAATAGGGCTTTAATTACTGTCATCACACCTGTATCTACAGATATAACAGGGCATTAATTACTGTCATCACACCTGTATCTACATATATAATAGTGCTTTAATTTATTTCATCACACCTGTATCTACAGATATAATATGGATTTTATTACTGATATCAAACCTCTATATAAAGAGCATAGTTTGGCTCTAATTACTGTCGTCATACCTGTATCTACAGATATAATAGGGCTTTAATTACTGTCATCATACCTGTATCTACAGATATCATAGGACTTTAATTACTGATATTACACATGTATCTAAAGAGCATAGTAGGACTTTAATTACTGGCATCCTACCTGTATCTACAGCAGCAGAGAGGGTGAATCCTACAACGTTTTCAGACAAAATTTTGATTGAATCATTAAAACAAGCCTTCCTACGATCTCATTTTAACCAAAAAAAATGTCTCAGGGGCAAACCCTACAACGTTTTCAGACAAAAAATTGATTGAAATCTTAATGAGCTTTCCCTACGAAATCTCATTTTAACTAAAAAAAATGAAAACGGAGATTTTACGATTTTTTAATCAATTTTGGTCGCAACGATGTGGTCATCCACCCTCTCTGCTGCTTAGTGATTTCATCACTGGGTTAACAAAAAATAATAAATGATTTTAACCAAATATTTGATCAAGTCCGATACGATATCGTGTCCGAGGATCATGCAAATTTATTGTTGCGAATCCGTGCGGAGTCGACTGAGCATGACTAAAGAAATCTCGAAATTGATTGAAGTCCATATCAGAACACCATGTCTGCCAAATATTTCTAAGAGTATGAGTATCAACTCCGTTGAATACAGACAATAAATTGCAGTTATCTCTGATGACTTTTGGAACCTGAGTGTAGCGTTGAGTGACATATATCACGTCAGTGTTTTTGTGACGCCCACGGGAAAATATTCTAGCAGGATTCTTTTGTTTATCCAACATTATATCGTCGTATACGACTAAATTGTTAATATCTCCATCAATATCATCAATACTCGGTGCTTCATCGATATCGGTTATAAAATCAATGGCGTTCTCACCCTTAATTTCTGATGCATTCTCGTTAAAATCCTTTAACACTTCATAACATCGTTGATCATCTACGCTAGGGGCAATTAAATACAACTTATCCCACTTCATCCATCTCATTATTAAAATGAGTAACAATTGCGTTTTACCGGATCCAGATGGCCCGATTATAATCATCCGGATAGAGTTTGGTAGCGCTGCATGATGCTTAATTGGTTCTCTTGTTTTAGTCGCTGAAAAATCAATTATATCCATATTTCTATACATAAATTATGGATCTATATTGTGTGAAGTGTAAAACGTGTACTGGCACAGATGACTTGACGACGATTACAACTAAAAATAACCGATCAGCGCTTTCTGGTAAATGCGTGCAATGTGGTACAAAGAAATTTAGATTTGTGTCTATGAGATCTGATTTAAAAAAAAACGAGGAGGTGATATCGCAGCCAAATTGGCAAAGCTCCCTGGAACCCCATGGGCAAAGTACCCCGGAGAAAAGCACCTCCCAGGATATAGCTACTGTGGACCGGGAACCAGACTTGATATCAGACTCAATAATCAAAATCAACCCAACCCCGGTGAAGAACCAATAAACGCCATTGATAAGGCCTGTCACCTTCATGATGTTGCTTATAAAAGCAGCAATCTGCAACACAGTCATCTAGCAGATGTGAAATTAATTCATGCGTTAAATGCTATTCCTGATAAATCCTTCAAAGAAAAATTGTCTTCATTTTTGATAAAATCGGCTATGAAAAATAAATTGATGTTAGGTGCTGGTAATTAATAATATGGAATCAATTTATTATTCTCCGAGGGGATACTGGAGGGGTAACGCTGCAATCAATAAACTCGCTAGCGCTGCAAAAGTGAAAAAAACCACTGCGGCTAATTGGTTATCCAAACAGGCACTATGGCAAATTTATCTACCACCACCTAAACAAATTCAATTCTCGCATTTTGATGTGACCGCTCCTAATGAAGTTCATCAGGCTGATATATTATTTCTGCCACATGATCGTGGTTACAAATATGCGTTAACCGTAGTTGATATTGCAAGTCGATACAAAGAAGCAGAACCGTTAAAAACAAAATCAGCCACTGAAGTCGCTTCTGCATTTGAAAGGATTTATCGACGAGGTCCTCTGCACTGGCCAAATCTATTGCAGGTTGATCCTGGCAAGGAATTTCAGGGTGCAGTGTTATATACAATGAAACATCATAATGTCACCATACGACGAGGGCATACTGCGCTACATCGCGATCAGGCCATTGTAGAACGATTTAATCGGACGATTGCTGAGCGGTTTTTTGGATATCAATACGCAAAAGAATTCATTCAAGAAAAGCGATCCAGTGAATGGGTTAAAAGATTACCATCTGTGATTACTGCACTGAATAACGAGATTACTAGAACAATCAACATGAAACCTATCAACGCGATTAAAAAGAAGTCAATACCCGTACAACCACAAAAAGATTTCAAAGAACCAATTATTGGTAGTAGTGTCATTGTGAGGTACTTATACGAACCAGGAGAGCTTGAAGGGGGTAGAAAAAGGGCTACTGATCCTATTTGGAGCGTCACTACGCATAAGATATCTAGTATAACACGATCAACTGGTAGACCTCCAGTCTATAAACTGGATTCAACTGCCCCTCAGCGGGGTTTTACTCGACAACAACTACAAGTGATTCCCGAGGATACTCAATTGCCACCGCATGGTCTTAACTACCGCCGTTGCGTCTATTGCACTCAAGACAAGTCAACATCACATTATTTCTGACATGACCGAGATTGTTATTTTTTCTGTCTACGGCAAATTGGCGAGGATCCTTATCCGAATACTGCCAACGCATTATACAATTGCAACTCGCGCAGTGATTATTCTGTTGTTTCTTCAAAGTGATTATTAGTTCAGCATCAATATCAAATTCTCGTTGTTTTTTTTTGTCCTGTTGTTTGTAACCGGAGAGTTTTTTATTAATGATGCTAACATCAATATCACTTATTGTTGTGTCATTATCATCGAAAACAACTCTTCGAAGTTGATTTATGTTTCGTACTCTGGATACTGCGAGATAGATTAAATTCGACCATTCGATGTGATTATCCACCATCCAAACAATTGTATTCGATATAGTCAATCCCTGTGAAGAGTGTATCGTTGCTGCGTATCCTAGCGTCCACGGGGATTTATTAGCACGCAATGCATCTTCAACGACATTGATATCAACCAGCACAATATCATTTAATACGAGAATTTGTTTTTCACTCTGTCCTGGAATATCAACTTCAATATTCTGTTTTCGTGTATCCGATGGCCTATAACAAAGGGGTACTGGAAGCGTTGCAAATTTTTCTTTCTGCAATTCAAATAACTTCATCTGAACTGTATCCCTGACTATTTTTCTACTTGCAATGATCAAATCGTTTGGTCTCCACGCTTCCCAGAAATCATTCATTGGGGTTTCTGAAATCACTTCACGCGCTATTTCGCATTGGATTCTATCCGGTTGTAATCTAATTAGCGCTTTGAACTCGCGTAATCGTTCATCAAGTGATCTATAATCAGTGGTGATTTCTTCATAGTAGTCTTCAAAACCCTTTAGCCATTCATCTGGAGATGCACCGACAAATGGTGGTGGTTGGCCTTGATCACCGCACATGACGACTTTTGTGTTTTTGTTTAACAACCACTCAAGAAATGTTTTTAATACATCTAATGACACTGTGCATATTTCATCCCAAATTATGATTTCAGGAATGAATTTATCACCCATACGCTCAGGAGTCCATTTGTCACCCTTCCATCGAAAAAAACTGTGATAAGTGCAAGCATTTACCCCTCGTTGTATCATCTCTCTGGCGAGTCTGTGAGTCGGTGTTAGCACAATCATGTTAGAAACGCTAGCGTTTCCACGACGAAATAATTCAATTGCCCGAGTTGTCTTTCTTGACCCACCACAACCGTTTAAATAAACTGTCTTATATCTACATACTGGATCAGATACCGGTGGTGCATTAGAAAATTCTGATTGAATTTCAATACGGTTACAACAAAGATATTTATCATCCATGGCAACGTCTGCGGATTCACAATACTCATGTAGCATCTCCTTTTTAAATCGCCAACGCCCCCAGTTTTCTTCGGGATCTGTGAATGCCGCTACAGCTGATTTGTACTTATTGTGTATATACATCGAATCAGTGGCCACTCTAACCGCGGTATTAGGAAATCTATTTATCATCGAAAATAGATTAATAGAAGCATAGGCTAGCATTGAACTTCTCAAATGTGTGTACTGGGAATTATATCCATCACAGTAGGTAACAACCGTACCTAATTTCTCACCATTGGATAGAAAAGCATCCTTACGGGATACAAGTTTTCCTTGTTTCATTAAATCCGCTACAAAAAAATCGTATTCAGCGACATCTATGATCAACCGCGAAGAGTATTTTGCGTTATCGTATCGTCCACCCTGGGTAAATTTACCGATTATTCTTCTTCCGAGATCTTTTGCTTGTTCTTTTTTAATTTCAAATAATTTCTTAGACCAGTTTATGATTTCTTCTTCACTGAAATCTGGAAACTGTTTTCGTAGTTCGTTGATTATTCTATCTAGATCGGGTTGTGGTAGCCAAACTTCTTTCTGAGCTCGATAGCATATAATAGCCTCGGAAACAATCAACGATATTAGCATACCACAATCAATCATATATCTCAATAGCACTATTGGCATCCAGTGTTTTTCAGATAGGTGTCTACCGAGCCAAACATAACTACACGGATGTAACCCTGTAGCTAATTCAAATGATATCACACGAGCGAATCCGGTTAAATCAAAATCAGGCAATGGTCCATTAATCGCAACACGAGTCATTTCATGCGTGGGGTGTCCAAATCGTTTGAAGTACTCAGCGCATTCCCCATACCCGAGAAAACTTCCGGGATAACACGCGGATATATCAATTGAAATCATACCATCACGTGAGTATTTCGTATTCCACAGTCCTCCATGACCAAATTCGACGCAACTCAATTTAACATCCTCGAGAAAATCACTTCGTGTTGGACGCCATGAGTTTTTTTCTCTTGCGAAGTGAGCTACCACTGATGGAATAGTAAAACTATCCGTGAGTAGTTTTTCATGGGAATTCTCCGGTGAAAAATCACTAGCGATTTTTCTCATTCTGTTATCTAATTCTTCAATGCGATATAATTCACCATTTGGTTTTACAAATTGATCGAATTCTTCATCACTTCTAAGTAACCACACTGACACAGGATCATCCTTACACAACGCATGAATAGCATCGAATAATTTCTCTTCATAGAAAACATCCCCGACGAACTCCTTAGGGATATATTTCACGGTTCGTTCTCGTGGAAATATTGTTACCGCAGGTGTCCACGCGTGTTTGTTATGATCAATAATCTGTATTGGCGCTCCATTTTTGTTATATTTCGGTTCGTATAAAACCTCTCCGGTTATCGTCATAACGGTTATTGGGAATCGTAATGATGTTTCTAATTTAGCTATATCAGAAATCTTTGCACCATGCTGTTTCACTGTCAGTTCCCACTCGGTTATTTTCCTACGTCGCAGATCAGTTAGTTTATTTCCTCGGGATGCATTTGTGAAGTGTTCTATTATTCGTTCTGCTACACAATTAGGCCCTGACGAATATTTCATAGGAGCTAGTTTTGCGATATCGGGTTTATCATTTAACGGATATATCCCATAAACCATTGCTGTTACGGGATAAGATCTTTCGTAGTATGGTTTGTCAATGCCGGTTAGAATCCCTGGTTTGGAATCTCTACTCACAATGACAGCTTTTTTATTCTTGAGGATTGGTTCAAATTTATCCTTAATAATCCATTTGCCATCGACTTCGATAATGAATTTGATTCGGAAAAAATGTCTTTTTTCCCCAACACGTGAAATTATCACTGCTGCTTTTTCATCATTCATGGTAGCATCATCAACACCATCAATTCGAAATGTTGACCAACAATAAGATGCTCCATCACGCTTGAATTCATTAAAACAGTCTCTGATTTTACTAATCATGGCTTTATCAAGAATTGTATTCTTTGGTGTATTAGAAACTATATCGAGATTGAATTGAGCTTCTTTCCAGGGGTAATCTCTCTTGGACGTTTTTTTTGGTTTATCGAGATTAAATCTAGGACTAATTTTTAATAATCTCTTAAACTCTTTCATGTTTCCGTCTCTTGGACGTTTTTTTGGTTTATCGAGATTAAATCTAGGACTAATTTTTAATAATCTCTTAAACTCTTTCATGTTTCCGTCTCTTGGACGTTTTTTTGGTTTATCGAGATTAAATCTAGGATTGATTTTGTTACGTTTTTTTGGTTTATCGAGATTAAATCTAGGACTAATTTTTAATAATCTCTTGAACTCTTTCATGTTTCCGTCTCTTGGACGTTTTTTGGGTTCATCGAGATTATATCTAGGATTGATTTTCAATAATCTCTTAAACTCTTTCATGTTTCCGTCTATTGGACGTTTGTTGGGTTTATCGAGATTAAATCTAGGATTGATTTTCAATAATCTCTTAAACTCCTTATCAGCATTGAATTCAATTTTTTTCGAAGGCAATCTCTTGAAGTCCCTCATGCTATACTAAAAACAAGTGTCTAAATGAAAGGTTTATGTATAATGAATCACTGCAATGGATCAGTCAATGAATTAGACAAATAGTATAGTATATACTAATGAACCAGGAATTCAGACCACACCCAGTGAGTACAAATTATGAAGCATCCAGTGATGGTGTTGTAAGACACTGTAGACTGAAGAACCCAGTTGGGTGGGATAATGGTATGGGGTATTTGTTCTTTACTGTTGGAAAGAAGAAATATTACAATCATCGTTTCGTATTTGAATGTTTCAATGGATTGATCAAAAATGGTTTTGTTATCGATCACAAGGATTCTAATCCAAGGAACAATTCTTTATCAAATCTGCAAGCTATCACACAAAGTGAGAATTTGAAAAGAGGAGAGAAGGGCATTTGCTCAAAAAAAGCGAGACCAGTAAAATCTTTGAATACAACAACTAACGAAGAAAAAATATTTAAATCAATATATGAAGCCGGCAAGTATTTCAATATTTGTAGAGCCTCAGTACAATTCGTTGCAGAGGGGGTTTGTCAATCGGCTATTTCAAAAAGGACGGGACAAAAAATTCAATTTAGTTATGTCTAATGCGTCATATTTTTCATTTAGAAATATATCATTATTATAGAATAATGAATTCTGAAAACATGAATAGCATCATATCCGAGATTTCAAAATTGAAAAGTTGGGATATTGAACTATCAGATGGGTTAAATCCTGATCAAATCATGTCTGATTTTCAGGATATAGAATACGGAGTTAGCACTAACAAGTATATGCTACCAAAGAAGTATGCGCTCATCAAAAGAATTCAGAATTCTATTAAGGACTCTCTCGCATTTTCCAGTGACGTAAGTGTGTTCGCTCCGTTGTATACCATCGTAGAACGAATACGAAAAGAATTGGGGTACGAATACGAATTGAAAAAGGAGGTTAATTCTAAAGTTAGAAACCTACGGGCGTTAATTCAAGAAAATGAACAATTTTGATTGACCGACCATTTATCATTATTTGATTGACCGACTATTTATCATTATTTGATTGCCCGACCATTAATCATTTTTTTTAGCCGACCCTCAAGGGATGTCAAAAATCGATGGTGTTAGGTCGGGATTGAAAAATTGTTTTGCAATTGAAAAATTGTTTCTGATTTTAAATAATGGTCAATGAAACATTAACCATCCGATTGACTCGTGAACGACCGGATGCAATTAAGAGATTTGTACCAATTCGTGACTCTGTACGGAATAAACTACAACAACGACAGAGTCTTCAGACTGATTTTGCTGCGGGATCTGAAGAATTGTTTAAACCAGTAACCACAGCAACGAAGGAGATAGAGCGTGCTATACTGGGAGATGATCCTGACGGTAAAAGAAAAGAAGAGGGTCTTATTCCTGTGTTAGAAAAAATAGCAAAAAGAACTAAACAAACAAAAAAATCCTTGCAATCACTTCCTCAGGATATATCAACCGCTTCAGAACGAAAATTTAAAGGATTTCAGGAAGAACTAGTTAGTGGACTACCTAAATCAATTATATTTACCGAGAGCGCTAAACAACAAATTCTCAACGAGGATTTAGACAATTTAGGTGAATTCGCTGCTAACAGCTATGATTCACAAGAGAAGTTTTTCACGGACAATTATTCGGATTATAGAATGTCACATAATGAATGGGCTGATATAGTGTATGAAATAAATACTGGGAGTTTAGATAGAAGGATGAAGGAATACAGAGACTTCAAGAGAAAATTTCAACTCCAAATAAGACGGCCATACGATGAGAAGAAATTTTCGGGGAGTGGTCTAGTTGGAAACGCTAGCGTTTCATGTCCTGGTAGTGTTCTCAGTGATATATCACGATTAGAGGTTCTTGTAGGAGGGTTCCGAGCCGGAAATAACTCACCGGAAATAATTAATGAAGCAGCTGATATCTGTAGACGATTATTTCAGGGTGGTATCATGGATATCAGCACATATCGAGATTTCATTGGCGAGTTAGTGGAAAGTGGGTATCATAGTGACTGAATTGAAAAGTCAATTGAAAAATTGTTTCTGATTTCAAATAATGATCATACACTACAATCATGATAAACCAACCCCCGTCTACGTAGTTAATTCACGGTTTCCGGTTTATAGAGCATACTACGGAGATGGTTTCGGCAATACCATTTTAGGGTTATTTGCGAGAATGGCTCCAAAAGTAATGCCGTTGGCTAAACAACTAGGAATGAAAGCAATTGAAGTTATTCGTGATAAGGGTATTGGTGCTGTTGGAGATCTTGCTGGAAAAGCGTTTTCAACTGCGAAGAATAAAATAACATCATTAGTGAGACGAAAAAAGAAACCGTTACCGTCTACAGCGGAAATGCCTGCAAGTGTTAGTAGAATTATAAATAACGCAGTAGATGAAAAATTAGCGTCGATGGCTTTAAACCCCGACCAAAGCAATATTGCAAATATGATAGCAGGAAGTGGCTTTAAAAGCTACGACGATGAAAATGGAAAATCGCGATTTAGACTCTGATAAATTGAATAAAATGTTCAAACAGTCACATGATCCAGCGTTTGATATAGACGCCCCAGTTGGCAAGGATGATTCTGTACGCGATTATCAATATTACGCCTATCATGCAATAGACCCAAATAGTCGAGCAAGAATTGAACTTCAAGTCCATGATACCAGTAAATACTTTTTGCCCTGTGAAGCGTTTATTGAAGTAGAAGGAGAACTTGTAACAGCTGATGATACTCCTGCTGTACCAGCACCATATCCAGATGGTACTCAAGTCGGTTTTGTTAATAATGGTATTATGGCGTTATTTGAGAGTGCTAGATATCTCATTGATGGAAAAGAAATTGAGTCCATAGATCGCGATGTTGATATGGCTACAACAATAATCGGGTTAGCGAGATATTCTGATGATTATACAAGATCAGCAGGACCCTCTATGATGTTTGCAAAAGATGGTAAGAATACCGCTGGAGGAAATCCATTTTTTGTAAGACGACCAAAAAAACGTGATAATAGTGATGCTGATGTCGAGAATATGATTATAAACAACGACGTTAATTTCAATCTAGGAGCTGCAACACGAAACTCAATGTTGCAAGGAGCGCGTAAATCATTTTCATGCGCGATTCCACTGCATCACATATTTGGATTCTGTAGAAACGTCAGAAAAGTTATTTATGGAGCGAAGCATACAGTATCGCTTGTACGAAAGAGTGATGATAACGACGCAATTTGGAGGATTCCAGCAGATGCTGCAATTCCCAATGCTGATGCCGGTAAAGTCAATTTAACAAAAATATCATTGTGGATGCCAGTGTTGACTCCAGCAATCACCGCAGAAGAACGATTACTATCATTTATGGACCAAGGAGGAAAGTCGTTGTTGAGTTGGCTAATCGTGAGTACAGATGTTAAACAATCAAATATCAACGGGTTATTCACGTGGAATCTAGCATCAAAACAATGTGTTGCTGCGATACGTCATATATTTATTGCGTTACAGGATAACACACGAGTTGGCAATCAACTCTCCAGCCATATGATATTTGATCAGTTAGGTGTGAAAGACGTCTCACTGAGAATCGGCCAGCAGGAACCATCCGAGGATATACAACTGAATTACACAGAAAATCATATTGCACGAGTTTATCATCGTCTGTTGTCATTTATGGCACGCGATCAAAATGTGGATACTGGTTTGCAAATATCACAATATGATTTTAAAAATCTGTATCCGATCTATTACTTCTCACTGGAACATCTCGATTTGATGAGACAATCTGTTGTTGATATACACTTTAGAGCTAATGTGACTCGTGGTGCTATTGCTAATTATAGAGCGGTTGCTGTCATTCTCAGTGATAAATCAATGCTACTTGAAGGTGTTGGAGGAAGAATGAGAGTGGTAGATGCACCAGTAGAAAATCTTTGATTGATTTTCTCGATTTTTCATTGAATTAGAATCAATCAATTATATATAATGTCATATAGTGTTATTAGTGTTGCGTTAACTCCCGGTCAATTAAAAAAATTGCAATCGGAATCAGCTAAAAAATGTGGAACCACAATCACGTTGAAACCCAACCAAATGACTGGTGGTGCAAATAAACTATCGCTGACAACTCGTCAAATAAAACATTTCAATGATGCACTTGCAGCCAAAAAAGGTGTTCAGATTACTCTCTCTGCAGCTGCTATCAAAAATATGATTAAAACAGGCGGTATATTTCCGTTGTTAGCTGCGATTCCAGCATTGATTGCAGCAGCAGCCCCAGCGGTGGCTAAAGCGGCAGCGTTAGGAGCCGTTGGTACTGCAGCAGGAATGGCACTAAAGAAAGCAACTGGGAAAGGATATAAAAAAAGGGAAAGGGTCTAAGACTACCAGGAACCCCGTATTCGTGGTACAGCGGAAAGGATCTAAGACTACCAGGAACCCCGTATTCGTGGTACAGCGGAAAGGGTCTAAGACTACCAGGAACGATTTATTAATTGAGGAATCGAAGATTCCCATGTCCAATTTTAATTTAATGGATGCTGCTAAAAAACTAGCGATTAAAAACTTCAGAGGTGTCTTTATGAAAGATCAATCACCACATCAACCAAACAGCGTTGAAACCGGAATCATTAATTTAGATAACAGCACCGGACCTGGAACTCACTGGGTTGCATACGCTATTGATCCACGTGGTATTGTTCATTTCGATTCATATGGATTAGCCCCACCAAAAGAGTTTATGCGGTATATAAACACCCTTCCAATGAAGACTTGGTATTCTACGCTACCAACACAAACTATGATTGACCCACCAATATGCGGCAGCGAAGTATTAAATGTCCTTGACGCTATTTCTAACTCCTTGAGTAACCCAAGCGGAAAACCACCACATGTTGTCGTTAATGAATACACTAGTAATCGCTGGAAATCGAGACGATTTTAGAGAGAGAAAGAGTTTTACAATAACATGATTGATATTTGGGGGAGATCTTTGAAACCCAAACCCGATGGCACTGCACCACCTGATTCTGTCAAGGATGTAAAAAAACTAATCAAAGATGAAATAGCTGAGACGTTGAACTTAACAAATGTTGATCCTAATGAAATAGTTGTATTTCAAGACAAACAGGGTAAATTGAAATCCAGTGATGTGTCATTGAATGACATTTTAACACGAAGACATGACGCCGCCGATGACGCTATTGCACTGTTTCAAGATGGTAAACTCAAACCAGGCATACTTGTTTCGACGGTCACAGAGAAACTAACAACAGTAGATAACACAGCAAACTCATTAAAATCACTCAACGATGAATTCGTTAAATTCAATAAACCGCTACAAGAATTTTTTGGTGATCCACCAGTGTCCGCATCGAATATTGAAACGATAAAAACCGCAATCAACAATTTAGCAAAGCTACGAGCTGATTATGATGCTCATATAACTGCTTTTAATGCACTACGAAGAGGAATAAGCAGAACCGGTGAAGCCATTGCTAAATTCAATCAACCGCTACAAGAATTTCTTGGTGATCCACCAGTGTCCGCACCGAATATTGGAACGATAAAAACCGCAATCGATGATTTAGCAAAGCTACGATCTGATTATGATGTTCATACAAGTTTTTATAACACAGTACGATTGATCACCCTCAGAAACACTGACATCGTTGATAAATTTTTTGGTAAACGAAATACTAGACCTGAAGATGTTAAAATAACTATAGATAACATCACTGAATATATCGCTACGATCAACAACAATCTTCCGCGACTTGAAAAAATAAAAATTCCTCATCATAGCTTCAGCAATAACTTATACACACTTCAATCTGGAACATTTGAGTGGATATCGCCACATGCTATTTTACCCATCACAGCTACTATCAAGGGTATTTATCGATTAACGCTGGTAGCACCAATTCAATTTAATATATCATCGTCGAGTTCATCCGGGGTCAACAATACGATTTCAACGATCATCGACAAGGATACAACTGAACGGTTAACGATAAAAGCCGATGATAAAAGTTTGGATAGGGCATTAGTAACATGGTATCTGGAATTCGTAGTAGATCTGAGCAAATAACTAAATTGAAATCGTAATTGAAAACGCTAGTGTTTTTAAAATAACAATGATTTCATCAACTCAATGTCGCTATGATCAGGTCAGAGAATTTCAAAATAGACTCAAAACCCTCACTGAGGAGTATCAAATAAAAATAAAAAAATACCGACGAAGAATCACCGCAATTGATGTTATTGTGTACTCGGTGTCAAGCGTTCTCACTGGTGCCGGAATAATACTAGCATCTGTTACAATGATTGCCCCGGTCGTAGTTCCAATTTGCATTTCTGCGGTGGCTACAATCGGGGGTATATCAACCGGGATAGCAAAAAAGATATCATCATGCAGCCAGAGTAAACTGCAGAATTACTTACTTCAATTTCATATTGCATCAACCGCATACTCGCAATTATCCCTGATGATATCATCGTCACTCGATAATACGATTATATCAGATAGTGAATTCTCAGCGATGGTCAGTATTTTTGATTCCGCGATATCGAAATTAGAGCGACAACATGAGTATAATAACAATGACAACACCGATGGAATCAGAAAACACGAACCCAAAAAACAAAATGATCTCAATAATATCAACATTACCAGATTGTGAGTTCTCAGTGATGGTCAGTATTTATGATTCCTCGATACCAAAATTAGAAATAAATCATGAGTATAATAACAATGACAACACCGCAGGAATTACTTCAACGAATAGTGGAGAACACGAACCCAGTACAAACAAGCATGATATCAATAACATCAACGAATCCAGAATTCAGTGTGAATTTCCCCTCTCCGGTCCCAGTGAAGGAGATAGCGCTAGCAAAACTACGAATGTATCACAGTTGGCCTAATATCAGATCAAAATCATTTGGTGGTCAACAACCGAATAATTCTTTAGTGTTTGCAAATAAGAATAAACCCGACGGAACTCCAGACTGGAACGTCGTTTCGATACCAACAGGGTCATACCAAATCGAACAAATCAATAATGAATTCGCGCGTAGAATAAAATCGATTACTGGAAAAGAATCAAAAATCGCTATAACAGTTCATGAGCCGACGCTATCATCCGCGATTGAGATAAGCACAGAAGGATACGTCGTAGATATCTATAAGAGTTCTATTAGAACCGTACTAGGATGGCCTGAATTACCACCCCAGAGTAAAACTCTGGAGGAAACCGTTAATTTACCCGAACCACAAAAAACTGATTATATCACCGACAGAATAAGACCCGATAATCCAATAAAAAGCTATAGCTATTACAATAAATTTAATGTTTTTAATGTATTGAAAAATCCCATCGTTAAGAAAGATTTATACTTAATTCGACAGGATAAAATCACTGAAAATTTCACAGCGTTCAATAACGATATTTCGTTGTTGTTAATATCTCTTAAATCCGGCTCTCTCACCCGAGATGAATTTATCAGCGTCGTAGAAACATGCAACAAAATCATCAATGATATGGAAACATTTAATTCACAAATTATTCAAGAGATATTAGGTGACAATAGCCCTGAAACAAAGGATTTATTTGCAGATGAATATAAAATCCCCGTCAAGGATATTCCAACATTTAAACTACCAGGATATAACGTACCAGAACTAAAAAAACTTCTCAGTGATGCCATCGATGTTGGTTTTAAAATAATTCATGATACATGGAGAAAAACAACATCATCGGAAATAAAAATCCTCAAACACAATAATGACCCAGACGGTGGCGGCAGGCATATCGCTCCGTTCAACGTGAATATATCCTCAGTGATTGCGCTCAATTTAGTATGTGATGTTATCGAAGGAAGCTATCAGATTAATCTCGAACGATCAAATCAAGCTCAGCAAAGATATATTCTTTATTCGTTTGCACCAACAGCTCCTCCAGGATTTTTAATAATTGAAAACCCAATTAATCCTGTCTACATGCGATGCCATAATAATTCGTTAACGAGAATTAATTTCAAACTCACCGACCAGTCAAATAATCTGATTGATTTACAAGAAGAGGTGTTAGCGATTAGTCTGTTTCTAAAATCATAAATGATTTTCATCCTAAGGACTGGATGAAATATTCGGTTAAAATCATTTATTATTTTTTGTTAACCCAGAACTGAAAACTTTAGCAGCAGAGAGGGTGGATGACCACATCGTTGCGACCAAAATTGATTAAAAAATCGTAAAATCTCCGTTTTCATTTTTTTAGTTAAAATGAGATTTCGTAGGGAAAGCTCATTAGGATTTCAATCAATTTTTTGTCTGAAAACGTTGTAGGGTTTGCCCCTGAGACATTTTTTTTGGTTAAAATGAGATCGTAGGAAGGCTTGTTTTAATGATTCAATCAAACTTTTGTCTGAAAACGTTGTAGGATTCACCCTCTCTGCTGCATCTACAGATATAACAGGACTTTTATAACTGTCATCAGACCTATGTCTACAGATATAATAGGGCTTTAATTACTGTCATCACACCTGTATCTACTGATATAATAGAGCTTTAATTACTGTCATCACACCTGTATCTACATATATAATAGGGCTTTAATTACTGTCATCACACCTGTATCTTCAGATATAATAGGGCTTTACTTACTGTTATCATACCTGTATCTACAGATATAATCGGGCTTTAACTACTGATATCGCACCTCTATCTAAAGAGCATAGTAGGGCTCTAATTACTGGCATCATACCTGTATCTACAGATATAATAGGGCTTTCATTACTGTCATCACATCTGTATATACAGATATAATATTGCTTTAATTACTGGCATCACACCTGTATCTACAGATATTATAGGGCTTTAATTACTGTCATTATACCTGTATATACAGATATAATAGGGCTTTAATTACTGATATCACACCTAAATCTACAGATATAATAGGGCTTTAATTACTGATATCACACCTCTATCTAAAGAGCATATTAGGGCTTTAATTACTGTCATCATACCTGGATCTAAAGAGTATGTTAGGGCTTTAATTACTGTCATCATACTTGTATATACAGAGCATATTGGGGCTTTAATAAATGATATCACACCTGTATAGACAGAGCATATTAGGGCTTAATTTACTGTCATCATACCTGTATCTACAGCGTACAATAGGGCGTTAATTACTGATATCACATCTGTATCTAAAGAGCATATTAGAGCATTAATTACTTATATCACACCTGTATATACTGTTAGGTGTATTTGATTTGGGTCATTTATTTTTTATTTTAAATATTTGTTTGTCAGATTCAAATTTGACATTTTAAGTTTAAGAATCATTCATTGGAAAATGACCTCTACTTTACAATTAAACACCAGGTGTTGACTTCATTTCGGACCTCGCTTCAGAGTTGTAAACAAGCTATTTAAATGATTTGTTGATTCTAAGGACATTATGGAGCTTTGTTATAAACATTGTTCTATTTTTAGTTGGGTCATACGGTGTGTGCGAGATTTTTGGAACGTAAATGTGTTCTAAAAGATTCTAGCAGATCATGTGACCCCTTATTCGTTTACGTAAATTCAGGTATATAAATTATGTTTTGGAGCAAACTATTTAATAGAAGTTAGGCTGTTAGACTACTAAGTTGTGTGTCGTTTGGAGTTATTTTAAATTACCTTGTATTGAAAATTATTTCAATTCGTTTGGATCAAGAGGATTTATTTTGTTATTTATCTGGAAAATAATGGTGCTCATTTAATTTCATTACCAAGAACTGACTTCATCACGTTACACCGTCTTCCATCTTGGATACTTCACTAAGAATCGAACTGGGAATTATTTGGACATTTTATTAACATGACTTTTGCAATTTCTCTAATGGATTATATTTTGAATTATTTTTGGATTAATTTTGGAATTGATTCTTAAAACCGTAATTTTTTTTTTCTTTTCTGGGAAATATTTGTGCTCAATAAATTGTTTAAGTGCTTACAAGCTTGTTATTTTCACTCTTTCCATGTTACTGTTTATTCGAGCCGAACCACGTAACAATACAAAGCATATTAGGGCTTTATTTACTGTCATCATACCTGTATCTACAACGTATAATAGGTCGTTGAGGACTGATATCAGATCTCTATCCGCAGAGCATATTAGAGCTTTAATTAATGTCATCACACCTGTATCTACAGAGCATATTAGGGCTTTAATTACTGTCATCATACCTGTATCTACAGAGCATATTAGGGCTTTAATTACTGTCATCATTCCTTATCTACAGAGCATATTAGGGCTTTAATTACTGTCATCATTCCTTATCTACAGAGCATATTAGGGATTTATTTACTGTAGTCACAGGTACGAGTAAAGAATATATGACACCTTCCATTTTTAATACTGGAAATGATATTGTCGATTGGCTTGGACATGTTGTCACAAGAAGACAAAAATAATGGTTAAGCATTTTAACTTCCACTTCGGTCTTTCCCGGGTACTGACCGTTGCACCGGAGAGATGAACATGGATGTTTCTGAAGCAATAGATCCATTGTTTAACATGACCAAAAAGGAACAACCAAGTCAATATGTTTATGGCAATATCGTTAAATCAGTTTGTTTATGTAAACAAACACTCATAAGAGAACTGTTCTCATTAATTAGGATATCGAATGCCCATTTCTACTTCAGTATTATTTTATCAGATTATTAACAATTGTGGAATTCCGGTGCAACTCCCTTGTGACATTATCCAGTGTAGTATATCTTATGGTGTGTGATTATTTACATTGGTAATTGGTAATGTGGGATAGTTCGGAACAATCAAAAAGGATGTTGAGAATCTATCTTTCAATATGGCAAGGCAATTTATGTAGATTTAAAAAGTTATTTTGAATTTTGAATATTGTAATTTATACAATATACATCTAAATTCTAGGGCTTCAGAGTGATTATACCGCTTTCAATTTAATGATTTTAGACCTAGTTATGCATATAGGTGCAACGTATGAAAACGTTCTGAACAATTATTTAAATGATAAGAACGTGAATAATTCAGCTTTACGAGTGAAAGAAATTTTGTACGTACCTTTAATGATATCAGTATTTAAACGTGTTTTTAACTCCTGAAATATGAAATTCCGCTGTTGGTCCGTGAATAAGTTTGAAACAGAAAGCGCGTGATCAGACGTTTAAACAATGTAACGTGACTTTAAAATCTTCAAAAAAGCATTTTAATCCCCAAACTGAATCATAGTTCTATACATGATAATAAGCATCATTGCGAATAATTTGAGGCATCATTGCCGATAAATCAGTAAAAGCTAAATGATTAACAGTGAATGTTATAGGCCATCGTATTTTAAGTTAGCTAGTTTCATAAGATGATTCTAGAATGTTATTTTCCGTTAGGTAATTGTTGTTTTTAGAAAATGCTAAGATGTCACCTTGGATCAACAGAGAAATTATATTATGTTGTTTTTGTGAGAATATTACCGGTCGTGTCTTAACATCTAGCATTTTAAGTTGAATTATGTAGTGTCCGATTTGAGCTCACTTGATTTTTTTTCAAAACATTGAATTCAGTTTTTTTCTCATGAAATACAAATGTGCTATGATGAAATGTCTTGGATAAAACATGCAATGGAGTGAAACTCAAACCTGGAATAATATATATGTGCTTCAACAAGAGACTGCTGACCCAACAGTATTTCATGGTCATTACCTTTTGGATTTCGTCTTGACTTGAGCTGAGTTTTATTCAAGACATTTTATTACTATGACTTGTGTCATTAATTATTGGATAATTTTTTTAATATTTTACAATTTAGAACGCAATACCGTAATTCCTTCTTCTCGTTGTTTACTTTTTATTCTAATTTTTAAAAAAAAATATGTGGTGAATTCTACAAAGATTGTTGTCTTCACTCTTTTCTCTTACTTAGTTTAGGAGTGTGTGTGTGTGTGCATATATATATATAGATATAGATATATATATATATATATATATATATATATATATATATATATATATATATGTATATATATATATGTGTGTGTGTGTGTGTGTATATGTGTGTGTGTATGTGTGTGTGTGTGTTTTCTAATATTCTTACCTTAGATATTAGAAACGATCTAATTACGTATTCTGTGCAGACGTCCTCGTCGATTAGCTCAACCCGTATCATTCCATATTCGGATGCACCATCGTTCGGCCAGTATTGTAGACATTTGTGCTGCGAATATGTCATTAATGTATGCATTTAAAGTTATAACCATAATCATTTTAATACCTGGCATCAGCATACATATATCATTGACCATGAGCATGTCTAAAATAACTCATTAATTTATACAGCATTACATACACCTTAGTTTTAAGTCTATATATGCTTTATATTCAGCATTACATACACCTTAGTATTAAATGAACCATGCTTTATATTCAGCATTACATACACCTTAGTTTTAAATGAACCATGCTTTATATTCAGCATTACATACACCTTAGTTTTAAGTGAACCATGCTTTATATTCAGCATTACATACACCTTAGTTTTAAGTGAACCATGCTTTATATTCAGCATTACATACACCTTAGTTTTAAGTCTTTATATGCTTTATATTCAGCATTACATACACCTTAGTTTTAAATGAACCATGCTTTATATTCAGCATTACATACACCTTAGTTTTAAGTGAACCATGCTTTATATTCAGCATTACATACACCTTAGTTTTAAGTCTTTATATGCTTTATATTCAGCATTACATACACCTTAGTTTTAAATGAACCATGCTTTATATTCAGCATTACATACACCTTAGTTTTAAATGAACCATGCTTTATATTCAGCATTACATACACCTTAGTTTTAAGTGAACCATGCTTTATATTCAGCATTACATACACCTTAGTTTTAAATGAACCATGCTTTATATTCAGCTCGTCTATACTCAGGGAGTTGCTATCACAGGTGAGCGTAGTTTAAAACCAGAATAATTAATCAGAACGAATAAATAAGAGAATTATCTTATTGATCTAAGCTTGGAGCTTACCTTTACATAACATTTTTTTGGATGTGGTTTGGATTTTTGTTAGGCTCATACCCGTAAGCGAAAATTTTTTATTGTCGCCATATCTTGATAAAGAGCCTTATGTGATAAGATCGAAGATATAAAGGACACAGACAATGAATTGTAATGACCTAATGAGTGAACCTTGAGTAACCACTGCAATTCTTTATATAAAGTATGCTCTGAAAGATGTATTTTTTAATTGTTTCACTAAAAGGCATTGTGTTCTTTAGTTCTTCCAGGTTTTGCATGTTCTATACCGAGTGTATTTTGTAAACAACATATCTTTACCATGTATAGATTGTCTTTGCTTACTGTTTATATAAGGTAATTGTTTGTTATACAAGGGTTTTGTTGTCATGCATATTTATTTTTAATTGTGATTTGTCTATGTATATTTGATTTGGATTGTGATTTATCTATGTATATTTGATTTGAAATGTGATTTACCTATGTTTATTTGATTTGAATTGTGATTTACGTATGTATATTTGATTTGAATTGTGATTAACCTATGTATATTTGATTTGAATTATGGTTCAACTATTTATATTTGATTTTTATTTTTAGTTATCCATGACAATCATTGTGGATAGAAGATTAATATTAAGATTACTATTTGTAGGTAAACATGTTTGAGATCTGGATACCTCCTTGATACTGACTATATAATGTTCTATACAAGATTTTGTTTACTTTTCCTTTAGTCATCAAATCGGTCGTCTTAGTTGTTTGTAATAACGTTGATTATATTTGAATTACTCATGCCAATCTTAACGTGGAAATTGAATTCAGGCTTTCAGTGTCGTTCCGCTTTAATTTGAGAGGTTACATTGTTTTGAATTAATTAATAACTACAGTTACAAAAATACTTGATCATATTCGAGACTAAATCTTCAGTTTGCGATTATTGTGAAATTTCATTTAGGGACATTTGGATTATACCAATAGTGTAGATCAACTGGAATTCATGCACACAACTTTGGACTTATATTAGACTTTGGAAGACCATTTGGTATATAATTCCATATGCTCTAAATGTCTTTTTAATTTTCACTTCGTATTCTTGCGAAGATGTTGATTCATTGATTTTTACAAAACGTGTGGGTTATGCGATTTTATTTTAATTGGTTTAAGACAATAGAGTTGTAACAGTATGGTTACTGAAGTAAGCATATTTCATAAATCCGACCCTTTACAAAATTATCGTAGATCTGACAGATTCTGAGTCAATAGAGCAACGAGGGGCTGTAAATGGAGCATTTAAAAGATGATGAAAATATTTGATCTCTCTTTCGGATTATCTCGAGTATTTTTTATTAGGCATTTGTTTTCTTTCTATGTTGTATTATGATCATTTTATTTTATTATTCGAACAATGCAGCCGAGTCTGAAGCTTTGAACAGAAGAAAAGACCGTCGTTCGGAAGTGAATCCTTATAGCGTTTCTAATCAAAACATGCCGTCTCATGACTTTACCTAAACAAACGTGGAAAGCACTGCAAGAGTTTGAGAATTTCATTTATCAAAATGTCTCTATTTGTACAGCTAATGATTCCTTTTTGGTAATTTTAGTTTCGAAGACAGTTTATCTAACAAGGTCACATTAGTTACACATCAAAGTCATATTAGTTACACATCAAAGTCATATTAGTTACACATCAAAGTCATATTAGTTCACATCAAAGTCATATTAGTTACACATCAAAGTCATATTAGTTCACATCAAAGTCATATTAGTTACACATCAAAGTCATATTAGTTACACATCAAAGTCACATTAGTTACACATCAAAGTCATATTAGTTCACATCAAAGTCATATTAGTTACACATCAAAGTCATATTAGTTACACATCAAAGTCATATTAGTTACACATCAAAGTCATATTAGTTACACATCAAAATCATATTAGTTACACTCGGTAATCCTAACACTAACCTTCTTAAGCTTTTGAACAGCTGATAGTACCATTTAAATACATATTTGGCATGACTCAGCCAGGTTCCGTACTCGCGACCTTCCGCATCCAAAGCGAACATTTTAACCACTGAGGCCACCGAGATGTCGTATACTAATATGGAACGTAACATTTAATATCGTTATCTGATGAAAACCGTTATTACCGTAACGAAGATAAGTGTGATGAACATTAATGTTGATTGAATAACTATATCAAGTTGTACATTTTGCCCTATTGTTGTACAGGCTTTTGTAAAGTTGTATTGATACCAGAATGGATTTACCGACAAATATGTTAATACTATAAAATGCTCGCGAAGCATTATATTACTAATTTCTTCGCAGACAGTTTTGTAATTATTATTCCATAACATTAATTTAATAATTGTTATCGCATTAGCATAACCTACCTTTCCCTGTTCTATTAGCCCAGTGAGCATCACAATTTGCTTTACATCATACTGCCAAATCATTCGCCAGAAATCGTTGACAGTAGCAGCAATTGTTCCTTGATAATACAAAAAACATCCCATAATAGGTCACGTGTCCAACAATATATCAAGATTGACAGGCTTGACGAAACAGCGGAGTCGCATATTGGCATATCGGACAAAGTATGTTCATCACAAGTATAATTCATTTATTTTTTATGTCTTACCATTCTTTTCACGTTTTAACATCTTTATTTACATCTGATGCTCTTTTAGTTAGTTAGTTTTATTATCATTATTATTATTATTATTATTATTATTATTATTATTATTATTGTCATTATTATTATTATTTTCATTATTATTATTATTTTTTTCATTATTATTATTATTATTGACTATGATTTATTACACCATAGATAAATAGTTCGAATTATATTACAATATTGTATTGCTGTAGTGGTACAAATCATCATATTTTCATTGTCTTTCTTTAAGTGTACATATCTTGCTTGTTGTAGCAAGTTGATACCTTGAGCCGCAATATAAGCGTTGTCTCTCTTGTAACCCTGAAATACACAAAAATACCATCGTCAACAACCGAATTCTCCTCCTCTTACAACTCATCGTAAAAAGGGTTGTTATTAGTATCTTTATATAAAACGACCTATCCTTAAGTCCTATTTTAACACATCAATGATAGCCATGCAATGATAATGGTATATCGTTTATCTGCCACATTTTTAAAACCTTTGGAAAAAGCTATCTAAAAGTGGATTGGTTGGAACAATCTTAATTGACAAACTATATGTTGAATATATTTAAAGCGTCTATACAAACTAAACTGCTACCTCTTTTCTTCGGAACAAAACGTTCGATTGCTTGTCGATAGCACATTCAGACATTTTACTATGATAACAATTAGATACACTTACGTTTATAAAGGATGCATTGATGTAATCTGTATCTGGATCATCGGGAAGTGTCTCTAAAATAACTCTGTTCTTGTCATCTGGAAATAACCAACGCATCAAGGTTCAACGTATTCATAATTTTAAATGTATATTTTAGTTCCGAACGAAATGAGATGTAAGCAAATAATTGTTATACTGATATAAAATAATTGTAATGGTGGACTGATAAATCCAAACTTATGTTCAATATAGAATAGACATATTACAATGGAAAACTAATTATACATACATGCATACATCCCCTTGTATCGGTTTTTCTGCCGATTTTCCGGATTTAGAGCGATATTCATTTCATACTGGGGCCCTGACAGTAGTTTCTGAAGACAAATAAATGCATATATGCCAATGGGATGACGTTTCTTTTCAATAATAGTTATACAGCACTATATTGATATAAGATAATATATTAAATATGTACGCTATGTCAATATAAATACAAATCATCTCCTCTACGTGTACAGTGGATAGTGACATGTTATTGTTATATCTCAAAATTCAGTAGCTGCTCCAAGAACAAGGAGAAACGGTAGCAATTATTTACAAATTAATTCAGGTCTTTTTTAAATATGTAATGGATCCTCTATAATTGGTGTAAACTCGCTCGATTTACAAACGTACTCTCTGTAAACTATGTATGAGCGAAACAACCGCTAATGCAATTATGTTGTATAATATATTCATGCTGTTTCATGGAAAATATTACAAGATATGTTCGTTAAACTCTTACTTTACAACAATAATGTTTATGCAGGAAAATAATTAGAAATAAGCATTGTAGATTGGATGGTTGTGTAGAAGATGTGCTTGAACTATATATTATCAATTAGAGCAGGTTCACTTTTACCTTAAATTCTTCTTCGATATCATTTAAAAGATGAGATCCACCCGTAATATAGTCGCTGATATAGTCGCTGATGTCATGTATAGCGATTCTCCTTCCACCTCTTTGAGAACATTTTCCAATGTTATAGTATGTATTATCATGGGAGTTTTCAGTCTTGCTTTCAAGGGTTTTATCAGTGTCCCCCTCTATAATCATTTCAATATCTTCGGTCTCATTTCTATTGATATTCACATAGTTGTTCGCACCCGATTCCTCGATTATCTGAACAGGTAATTCTTGTTTTCTGTCAGTCTCCAGGTTGGAATATACATTTTCATATGTTGGCTGCATACTTGGATGTTCTTCTACTGAAAACAAATACAACGTTGTAATACGATTTTAATTATTTGAATTCTAACATGTACAAAGTATTGATGGCTTAACTGATTATAGGCGACGTGCATATTTTGAGCTACAGAGCATTATCTTTCCAAAATTCAATTGTAGCTGCACAGGTAGTCAACATTATCGTATACGTAGTGTGTTTGTGTGTACATATGTGCGTGCGTTTGCGTATTTATGTCATTGATAATATTTTGTCTTAAAAATGTATTTTAAGGTAACGTTTTCTTTGTCACCCTTTTCTAGAAAAAGTCACGGTAATAGCTTTAAAATTACCAGTTTATAAACTGTATACTTTTATCAGACTTTATTTCATGCTACAAATATTGGTCCTATTTGATACTCTATAAATTATCTTTGTATAAAACCAACTACCTAGTTTTGATGTAGAAAGTTTTACATAGAAGTTTAATTTCTCAGTATAAATATAAATGTAATGGATACTTCGACGTGGATGAAAGGTACGAAGACCTTCGCGTGGAGACAAATCTGTGCGTAGGAGACTGTAAATGCTGTCAACGTCGACAAATTCTATGTGGCGCTGTGAATATCAGTGCACTAATTGTAAAAGTCCCAAGGCCTGGCAGATGATGGACGTTACCTGGACATAAACCCACAGGGGCCTGAAACCTCTTGTACCAACAACTGGACAAAAATAATATTAGCCTTTGCCTGATCAGAAACCCTATAAGGACCTATATGTCATCGCGAAATCGCGAAGAGACATGATATATGCTATAGTAATCATACCGACGACCGAGTTGGTAACGATAAAGTGTCGTAAAGAAATATAGACAATTCAAGCCGAAAAACTGCAGAGAGCCAGTAGACCTATCTCATGTGAGTGGTATAATAGGCACTAAACATAAGTTGGGTATACGCATGCCAGGTACAATGAAACCTTCAGCTGGGATAGGGGATCTTTCGATACCGGAACTGAAAGTTATCGCAGACGATATGCATAAACCTGCGCAAAAACATTTTCCACCACTTAGAGGCGTTGCGGTCTAAGCAGATGATATATTGTCTTCAGATTTCACAAATAAAAAACAACAAATATGATATTTTATCAGCAAAGCGTTTGATAGCATTGTAGCTGAACGCATACCCAACAAAGAATGGGCGTTCATGGTTGTGTATTTTCTAAGACAACCGTCTCAGATTAGTTTCAAAATATTAATATTATCTTGTACAAACCTCACAATTAGATAGCAGCGGCCGTCGTAGAGCAGTTTAACTGAACTCTCATAACTCGCATATGGAAGATATTTAAAATCGATATCATAACCGAAACTTAGGTGTTTTGCCTGAAATCATTGACCAGTACAATCACACATTGCACAACAGCACTAAAATGACTTCCACGGTATAATACTCAATAAACACAAATGGCTTTCAGAAAAATAAACAACTATGTCACAAATTATTTGTATATCTACATTTAACGTATATGACCACGTCAGAATCAGCAGATTAAAAAAACACCACCTTTGAAAAGCGATACTCATTCACATAACAAATTGCAGTCACCAACAATCAAAGATTTACCTATAGAGCTCATCGAGAGATCTGTGTAGGAACAGGAATGAGACAAAATCTACCAAAACTTATTTACAGTAGACAAGATTACCTCCACCACAGGAAAAACATTATCTCATTAAATGATTTCGATATCCTGAACAGTTCAGGTTGTGGATTCCAACGAGATCCCTATAGCTTCTGAAAAAATCTTATCATACACCACACACACTTTCATTCCTGATACTGGCTTAAAATTCCCAGCGTACTCGTGAAGTCCAATTAGCTCCCTATACGATTTAATACATACTCAAAAAGTTATAAATTTCACACCATTCGGAAGTGTATGCCATGTCAGTCTAGTCAGCAGTTAATAAAATCGATCTCGCTCCAGTGCTGACAAGTTAGAAAGCTTCAAGTTTTGTATTGTGTATATGGTATTGCTGATTGAATCGCTGCTCCGGTCGCTGATGACTATAGCAAAGCTTCATCCATTGAACGATCTCATACTCGTCATTACTCTCCTCTAAAAAGTAATCTCAGGAGCATAACTTATTTGCATTCGCAATAACCTCATCGACACGATTCAACAGATCAGCACGATCATTTTCTCTTATTTCCACTGTTGGAATACTACAACGAACATCGTCACTAAACGCAATCTCTCATTCCATCAAGGCCAACACGGAAGATCAATCTTTTCTACAATACAAGTACATCTCAAAAACTACGCACAGGAAAATTGAGTACGATTGTCAGTGGAATGTAAGTAAGCCAAAGTACCGATCTCCTTTTGCATGAGCGAGAACTTCCATCTCTATCAGCTTAAAAATGTGCGCCAGGAATCCCATTTAACTTTCCTATCTATCTATCTATCTATCTATCTATCTATCTATCTATCTATCTATCTATCTATCTATCTATCTATCTATCTATCCATCCATCCATCCATCCATCCATCCATCCATCCATCCATCCATCTATCTATCTATCTATCTATCTATCTATCTATCTATCTATCTATGTGTGTGTGTGTGTGTGTGTGTGTGTGTGTGTGTGTGTGTGTGTGTGTGTGTGTATAACGATTTTGCTTCCGAACCTCGTTCTTTCGATTGATACTGGTCTCCCCGAAGTGCATTGTTTCTAAAATTAGAAAGAATATTAAACATTGCTTCATACCGTTGGCCATAAAAGTTTGCTTACTCTAATCTGCGAATATAATAACAATGTACATTGGCCTATCTTCATAAACAATTAACTATTCTATATGTGTGCATTTTATATATATTATAAATGATCTCTAGGGTACATTTTATATCATATAATTTTCTGAATACATATGACTGGCTTGCGTGTCCTTGCATAATATTATATATGAGTGAAAATGACTAATTGTAAGTATTTTATATCAGAAACAGACAGGAAACACTGAAGAAGAGGAAACCAATTCAGATCTGCACAACAAATATTTTTCGAACTTCATTCATAACTTAAATGAAACGTTTTCATTTTCGTTAAACTTTTTTCTGACTTTGACTGCATCTTTTAAAAAAATGTATATTTACATAAGCACACTAAGTGTTCTCTACCTTCTCTTCGCTGCAATTATTGCGAGCGCAAGGATAACTATCAGGCCAACTGCACCGAGAACTCCTCCAATTGGAGCACCTATAGGCAAAGAAGAACTCGCATCTGTTGGTGATATTTCCAGTTGAAGACCTAAAAAAAACATATTTGATTCAATTTGATATCATTTTCCATTAGATTGTATGCACTTCTCAAAGTTTATAAGTTATAGACAACATTAAAATTTTTTTTTGAAAATCTAGAGTATTTTTAAAACGACAAATACAATAACGATTAGAGGAATAATAACAATCTAAATCACCATTGCAGTCTTGACGTAAAACCGAAATATTTGCTGTTATTATGTAAAAATCGGATTAATAAACTGGTAGGTAATATACTTGATATTTCTTTAACTACCAATGCATATATTGGCGGGTATTTATAGTGCCGTATTAACCAACGTTCATAAGAGCTAAAATAATTAATTCAGGGTCTGAAAATTGTTGCAAAATACTATGATGTTTTAATTTGCTTTCGAATGTTACGTGTAAATATATATATATATATATATATATATATATATATATATATATATATATATATATATATAAATAAACAAAGAACACTATTTGCAAAGATTGATTTTCTGTAGTCTAATTCAAACTAATTAACTTCATCAACAAAAGAATCAACAATAGCAGCAGAGAGGGTGAATCCTACAACGTTTTTAGACAAAATTTGATTGAAATCCCAAAACGAGCCGTCTTATAATCTTATTTTAACCAAAAAAAGGCGAACCCTACAACGTTTTCAGACATAAAATTGATTGAAATCTCCCTACGAAATCATTTTAACTAAAAAAATGAAAACGATTTTTTAATTAATTTTGGTCGCAACTTGTTGTCATCCACCCTCTCTGCTGCTAAAGTTTTCAGTTCTGGGTTAACAAAAATAATAAATAATTTGATCGAGTCTTTAGGATGAAAATCATTTATGATTTTACAAACAGACTAATCGCTAACACCTCTTCTTGTAAATCAATCAGATTATTTGACTGGTCGGTGAGTTTGAAATTAATTCTGGTTAATGAATTATTATGGCATCGCATGTAGACAGGATTAATTGGGTTTTCAATAATTAGGAATCCTGGAGGAGCTGTTGGTGCAAATGAATAAAGAATATATCCTTGCTGAGCTTGATTTGATCGTTCGAGATTAATTTGATAGCTTCCTTCGATAACATCACACACTAAATTGAGCGCAATCACCGATGAAATATTCACGTTGAACGGAGCGATATGCCTGCCGCCACCGTCTGGGTCATTATTATGTTTGAGGAGGATAGTTCGTTGTTGTTCTGTTAATTTCTTCCACGTATCATGAATTATTTTGAAACCAACATCGATGGCATCATTGAGAAGTTTTTTTAGTTCTGGTACGTTATATCCTGGTAGTTTAAATGTTGGAATATCATTGACGGGGATATTAAATTTTGTTGCAAACCTTGTTCTCGATAGGGGTTTATCATTTAGTATAACTCGAATAATTTGTGAATTAAATGTTTCCATGTCATTGATGATTTTGTTACATATTTCTACAACGCTGATAAATTCATCTCGGGTGAGAGAGCCGGATTTAATGGATATTAACAACAGTGAAAAATCATATTCCATCGCTGTGAAATTTTCACTAATTCTACTGTCGCTAACAACATGATATCCCTCTATTCTTTCCCCTTCCTTCTCTTTCCCAGTTGCTTGGTATACGAGATCAAAAAAATCTATAGTAATTCTGTGATCTTTATAACTCTTTATTGGATTATTGGGTTTTATCACGTCCGTGACATAATCATTTTTTTGTGGTTCTGGTAAATCAACGGTTTTCCCCCCTGGTGGTAATTCAGGCCATCCCAGTACGGTTCTAATAGAACTCTGATAGATATCTACTACGTATCCTTCTGTGCTTATCTCAATTGCGGATGATAGCGTCGGCTCATGAACTGTTATAGCGATTTTTGACTCTACTCCAGTAATCGATTTTATTCTACGCGCGAATTCATTATTGATTTGTTCTATTTGGTATGACCCTGTTGGTATCGAAACAACTTTCCAGTCTGGGGTTCCGTCGGGTTTATTCTTACTCGCAAACACCAGTGAATTATTGGGTTGTTGACCACCAAATGATTTTGATCTGATATTAGGCCAACTGTGATACACTCGTAGTTTTGCTAGCGCTATCTCCTTCACTGGGACCGGAGAGGGGAAATTCACACTGAATTCTGGATTCGTTGATGTTATTGATATCATACTTGTTTGTACTGGGTTCGTGTTCTCCACTACTCGTTGAAGTAATTCCATCGGTGTTGTCATTGTTATTATACTCATGATTTATTTCTAATTTTGGTATCGATGAATCATAAATACTGACCATCACTGAGAACTCACAATCTGGTAATGTTGATATTATTGAGATCATTTTGTTTTTTGGGTTCGTGTTTTCTGATTCCATCGGTGTTGTCATTGTTATTATACTCATGTTGTCGCTCTAATTTCGATATCGCGGAATCAAAAATACTGACCATCGCTGAGAATTCACTATCTGATATAATCGTGTTATCGAGTGACGACGATATCATCAGGGATAACTGCGAATATGCGGTTGATGCAATATGAAATTGAAGTAAGTAATTCTGCAGTTTACTCTGGCTGCATGATGATATCTTTTTTGCTATCCCGGTTAATATACCCCCGATTGTAGCCACCGCAGAAATGCAAATTGGAACTACGACCGGGGGAATCATTGTAACAGATGCAAGTATTATTCCGGCACCAGTGAGAACGCTTGACACCGAGTATATAATAACATCAATTGTGGTGATTCTTCGTCGGTATTTTTTTATTTTTATTTGATATTCCTCAGTGAGGGTTTTGAGTCTATTTTGAAATTCTCTGACCTGATCATAGCGACATTGCGTTGATGAAATCATTTTTATTTTAAAAACACTAGCGTTTTCAATTGTGAAATCCGAACGATTTAGTTATTTACTTAAATCCGCTACGAATTCCACATACCACGTTATTGAAACCCCAATCAAACTTTTATCAGTATATGTTATAGTGAACTTTTCAGTTTTATCCTTGTCGATGATCGTTGAAATCGTATTGTTGACCCCGGATGAACTCGACGATGATATATTAAATTGAGTTAATGGTGTTACTAGTGTTAATCGATAAATACCCTTAACGGTTGCAGTGATATCTAATTTGTTGTTTGCAGGTGTCCACTCAAATGATCCGTGTTGGATTGTATATACTACGTTGTTGGTTTTCTCATGAGGAATTTTTGTTTTTTCAATGATTGTTATCATCCTCGAAAAATCACCTTTGACGGCTTCGATGAAAGTTTTCGTCTCATCGATGGATTTTTTAATATCAGGGAGTTTTATTTCAATTTTATCCAACTGGGTTCCAATAAATTTATCAATGATATTTCTACGAAAAACTGAAAACTGTTTTCCGTTATCTTCAATTTTAGATTCAAGTGTTGCTAGTACAACCACAAAATTTTTTAACTCATCGTTGAGAGTTTTTAATCGATCTGTAATCGTCGAAACGAGTACACCCGGTTTTAGTTTACCCTGATCGGAAAATAACGCGATAGTATCCTCGATTGCGTTTTGTTGTTTAACCAAAATATCATCCAGAGAAATATTACTGGTTTTCAATTTACCCTGATCGGAAAATAACGCAACGGTGTTCTCGATTGCGTTTCGTTGTTTAACTAAAATATCATCCAATGACACATCACTGGATTTCAATTTACCCTGTTTGTCTTGAAATACAACTATTTCATTAGGATCAACATTTGTTAAGTTCAACGTCTCAGCGATTTCATCTTCAATTATTTTTTTTATATCCTTGACAGAATCAGGTGGTGCAGTGCCATCGGGTTTGGGTTTCAAAGATCTCCCCCAAATATCAATCATGTTATTGTAAAACTCTTTCTCTCTCTAAAAAGCGATTGCTAGTGTATTCATTCACGACAACATGTGGTGGTTTTCCGCTTGGGTTACTCAAGGAGTTAGAAATAGCGTCAAGGACATTTAATACTTCGCTGCCGCATATTGGTGGGTCAATCATCGTTTGTGTTGGTAGCGTAGAATACCAAGTCTTCATTGGAAGGGTTTTTATATACCGCATAAACTCTTTTGGTGGGGCTAATCCATATGAATCGAAATAAACAATCCCACGTGGATCAATAGCGTATGCAACCCAGTGAGTTCCAGGTCCGGTGCTGTTATCGAGATTAATAATACCTGTTTCAGTTTTGTTTGGTTGATGTGGTAATTGATCTTTCATAAAAACACCTCTGAAATTTTTAATCACTAGTTTTTTAGCCGCATCCATTAAATCAAAATTGGACATGGGAATCTTCGATTCCTGAATTAATAAATCGTTCCTGGTAGTCTTAGACCCTTTCCGCTGTACCACGAATACGGGGTTCCTGGTAGTCTTAGACCCAATCCGTGAACGGATCGTCCCTTTTTTTTATATCCTTTCCCAGTTGCCTTCTTTAGTGCCATTCCTGCAGCAGTACCAACGGCTCCTAACGCTGCCGCTTTAGCCACCGCTGGGGCTGCTGCTGCAATCAATGCTGGAATCGCAGCTAACAACGGAAATATACCGCCTGTTTTAATCATATTTTTGATAGCAGCCGCAGAAAGAGTAATCTGAACACCTTTTTTGGCTGCAAGTGCATCATTGAAATGTTTCACCTGACGAGTTGTCAGCGATAGTTTATTTGCACCACCAGTCATTTGGTTGGGTTTCAACGTGATTGTGGTTCCACAGTTTTTAGCTGATTCTGATTGCAATTTTTTTAATTGACCGGGAGTTAACGCAACACTAATAACACTATATGACATTATACATAATTGATTGATTCTAAATCGTTTACAATTTCAATTACATGTTTTCTACTGGGGCATCTACCACTCTCATTCTTCCACCAACACCTTCAAGTAGCATTGATTTATCACTGAGAATGACAGCAACCGCTCTATAATTAGCAATAGCATCAGGCTTGGTTACATTAGCTCTAAAATGTATATCAACAACAGACTGTCTTGTTAAATCGAGATGTTCCAGTGAGAAGTAATAGATCGGATACAGATTTTTAAAATCATATTGTGATATTTGCAAACCAGTATCGACATTTTGATCGCGTGCCATAAACGACAACAATCTATGATACACGCGTGCAATATGATTTTCTCTGTAATTAAGTTGTATATCCTCGGATGGTTCCTGTTGGCCGTTTATTCTCAGTGAGACGTCTTTCACACCTAACTGATCAAATATCATATGGCTGGAGAGTTGATTGCCAACTCGTGTGTTATCCTGTAACTCAATAAATATATGACGTGGCGCAGCAACACCTTGTTTTGATGCTAGATTCCACGTGAATAACCCGTTCAGATTTGATTGCTTCACATCTGTACTCACGGTTAGCCAACTCAACAACGACTTTCCTCCTTGGTCCATAAATGATAGTAATCGTTCTTCTGCGGTAATTGCTGGAGTCAACACTGGCATCCACAATGATATTTTTGTTAAATTGACTTTACCGGCATCAGCATTGGGATTTGCAGCATCTGCTGGAATCCTCCAAATTGCGTCGTTATCATCACTCTTTCGTACAAGCGATACTGTATGCTTCGCCCCATAAACAACTTTTCGGACGTTTCTACAGAATCCAAATATGTGATGCAGTGGAATCGCGCATGAAAATGATTTACGCCCTACTCCCAACATTGAGTTTCGTGTTGCAGCTCCTAGATTGAAATTAACGTCGTTGTTTATAACTACATCCTCGACATCAGCATCATCATTAGCAGCACTGGCTTTTTTTGGTCGTCTTACAACGAATTGTTTTCCTCCAGCGTTATTTGTAGCATCTTTTGCAAACATCATAGAAGGTCCTGCTGATCTTGTATAATCATCGGAATATCTCGCTAACCCGATTATTGTTGTAGCCACATCAACATCGCGATCTATCGACTCGATTTCTTTTCCATCAATGAGGTATCTTGCACTCTCAAATAACGCCATAATACCATTATTGACAAAACCGACTTGAGTACCAGCTGGATATGATGCTCCAGCAGCTGTTACAAGTTCTCCTTCTACTTCAATAAACGCTTCACAGGGCAAAAAATATTTACTGGTATCATGGACTTGAAGTTCAATTCGCGATCGACTATTTGCGTCTATTGCATGATAAGCGTAATATTGATAATCGCGTACAGAATCATCCTTGCCAACTGGGGCGTCTATATCAAACGCCGGATCATGTGATTTTTTGAACATTTTATTCTATTTATCAGAGTCTAAATCGTGAAATCATAAACGATTTTCATCGACGTAGTTTTTTAAAGCCGCTTCCTGCTATCATATTTGCAATATTGCTTTGGTCGGGAGTTAAAGCCATCGACGCTAATTTTTCGTCTACTGCGTTATTTATAATTCTACTAACACTTGCAGGCATTTCCGCTGTAGATGGTAACGGTTTCTTTTTTCGTCTCACTAATGATGTTATTTTATTCTTCGCAGTTGAAAACGCTTTTCCAGCAAGATCTCCAACAGCACCAATACCCTTATCACGAATAACTTCAATTGCTTTCATTCCTAGTTGTTTAGCCAACGGCATCACTTTTGGAGCCATTCTCGCAAATAACCCTGCAATGGTATTGCCTAAACCATCTCCGTAGTATGCTCTATAAACTGGAAACCGTGAATTAACTACGTAGACGGGGGTTGGTTTATCATGATTGTAGTGTATGATCATTATTTGAAATCAGAAACCATTTTTCAATTGGAAACGCTAGCGTTTTTATTCAGTCTCGGTGATTAATCACTGTGATACCCACTTTCCACTAACTCGCCAATGAAATCTCGATATGTGCTGATATCCATGATACCACCCTGAAATAATCGTCTACAGATATCAGATGCTTCATTTATTATTTCCGGTGAGTTATTTCCAGCTCGGAAACCTCCTACAAGAACTTCTAATCGTGATATATCATTGATAACACTACCAGGGCAGAAACTCTTTGAGTTTCCAATCCTTGGATTCTCACTGGAATCTTGCAATCCACTTCCGCTATAACCAGTTGCTTCATCCATTTTTTCTTCTTCATCCATAGATTGTAAATAATCAAGAGAATCATCATCATCAGGTGGTAGTTGTTGTTATTTAGGAGAGTAGAGTAGTTTCTTTGCAGGTTGCTGTCGCCGCCTTTGCAATTTTGGTGGTTTTTGTTTTTGTTTTTGTTCTTCAAATCGTTTATACACGTTACCCACCGCATTGATATATCCATTGTATGATGGACTATCTGTCTTAATTTGACTTTTTTCAGTTTTGATCTTATAGAATATATCAGCCCAGTGAGTTATATTTCTAACATATTTATGATGTTCTGGTTTCAACATTTTTTTTCTGTTTTCATAAGTCGTAACAACAAGCGCAGGAATATCTGCTAGTTTAGTCTCATCAATTGCTGCTAACCCGGTCTCGGTAAATCTCACGCGTAAATCATCAACTGTTCTTTTTGATTCTATTTGTTCTATTTGTTCTGTTTGTTCAGTTTTCGCTGCTATTTTTTCGAGTTCACCAATAACAGATTTTCCCGTCTCGGGAACATCTCCCAGTATAGCACGCTCTATCCCCTTCGTTGCTGTGGTTACTGGTTTAAACAATTCTTCAGACCCCACAGCAAAACCAGTCTGAAGACTCTGTCGTTGTTGTAGTTTATTCCGTACAGAGTCACGAATTGGTACAAATCTCCTGATTGCATCCAGTCGTTCACGAGCCAATCGGGTTGTTAATGCTTCATTGACCATTATTTGAAATCGCAAACAATTTTTCAATTGCAAAACAATTTTTCAATCCGACCTAACACGATCGTGGAAGTGTTTTAACATCTCTATCAATGATGGGGAAAGTGTGGAAATCCTTATAAAAATAAATAATATCACACTTTCCCCACTTTTCCATTGATCAATCCGAACCAGCCATCAATTTTTTATTCACTGATTTCAACAGTTTTGATCAAAAAATGCTAAAAAAAAAAATTAAAATCTCAATGAGGGACGGTCACAATCAAATAATGATAAATGGTTGGTCAATCAAATAATGAGAAATGGTTGGTCAATCAAAATTGTTCATTTTCTTGAATTAACGCCCGTAGGTTTCTAACTTTAGAATTAACCTCCTTTTTCAATTCGTATTCGTACCCCAATTCTTTTCGTATTCGTTCTACGATGGTATACAACGGAGCGAACACACTTACGTCACTGGAAAATGCGAGAGAGTCCTTAATAGAATTCTGAATTCTTTTGATGAGCGCATACTTCTTTGGTAGCATATATTTATTGTTGTTAACTCCGTATTCTATATCCTGAAAATCAGACATGATTTGATCAGGATTTAACCCATCTGATAGTTCAATATCCCAACCTTTCAATTTTGAAATCTCGGATATGATGCTATTCATGTTTTCAGAATTCATTATTCTATAATAATGATATATTTCTAAATGAAAAATATGACGCATTAGACATAACTAAATTGAACTTTTTGTCCCGTCCTTTTTGAAATAGCCGTCTTGGTTATTCCCTCTGCAACATATCGTACTGAGGATATACAAATATCGAAGTGCCTACCGGCTTCATTCATTGATTGAAATATTTTTTCTTCGTTAGTTATCGTATTCAAAGATTTCACAGGTCTCGCTTTTTTCGAGTATTTCCCAGTCCCCCCTCGTTCGGTATTTTCACTTTGTGTAACAGCCTGCAGATTTGATAAAGAATTGTTTTTCGGATTAGAATCGATATGATCAATGACAGAATCATCCTCGATCAATCCATGGAAACACTCGTACACAAAACGATGATTGAGATATTTCTTCTTTCCAGCACCAAACATCAAATACCCCATACCATTATCCCACCCAACTGATTTCTTCAGTCTGCGGTTTCTTACAACACCATCACTGGATGCTTCATAATTTGTGATCACAGGGTGTTGTCTGAATTCTTGGTTCATTCGTATACATAATACTATTGTTTGTCTAATTCATCGTTTGGTTTAATGATAAATCTTTCGATGTAGTCTTGAGGAGTTCTTATGATTTTATCCTTGACTCTGTCAAGGATACTGACTTTGTCAGCGTCAAGAAT
Source organism: Unio delphinus (assembly GCA_029339505.1). Lineage (NCBI taxonomy): Eukaryota > Metazoa > Mollusca > Bivalvia > Unionida > Unionidae > Unio > Unio delphinus. Next base: position 17,993,779 of record JAQISU010001236.1, on the reverse strand, counting down.
ACTGACTTTGTCAGCGTCAAGATAACTGACTTTGTCAGCGTCAGGGTTAAAATTTCTGATTGATTGTCCATTTTTTATTCTTTTATCATAATATCGCTTCAACTCCCTGTATCGCTTACCACCGCAATTCAAACACAACTGAGATTTTCCCCTAACCCCAACTCCACATCGTATGCACGGTAACGGACCAAGGCTTCCACGACGAAAGCTTTGCATATGATACCCACAGAACTCATTTCTGCATGATTTGTTACACGGGATTACTGATCCAATCATAAGCCACTTGCAGTGATTCATTATATAAAAATCTTTCATTTAAATGCTTGTTTTAATTATAGCATGAAGGAATTAGGGAGAACGCCTTCGAAAAATGCTGATAAGGAGTTTAAGAGATTATTAAAAATCAATCCTAGATTTAATCTCGATAAACCAAAAAAACGTAATAAACGTCCAATAGACGGAAACATGAAAGAGTTTAAGAGATTATTAAAAATCAATCCTAGATTTAAACTCGATAGACCAAAAAAAAACAAAAAACGTCCAAGAGACGGAAACATGAAAGAGTTTAAGAGATTATTAAAAGTCAATCCTAAATTTAATCTCGATAAACCAAAAAGACGTAACAAAATCAATCCTAGATTTAATCTCGATAAACCAAAAAAACGTCCAAGAGACGGAAACATGAAAGAGTTTAAGAGATTATTGAAAATCAATCCTAAATTTAATCTCGATAAACCAAAAAGACGTAACAAAATCAATCCTAGATTTAATCTCGATAAACCAAAAAAACGTCCAATAGACGGAAACATGAAAGAGTTTAAGAGATTATTGAAAATCAATCCTAGATTTAATCTCGATAAACCAAAAAAAACGTCCAAGAGAGATTACCCCTGGAAAGATGCTCAATTCAATCTCGATATAGCTTCTAATACACCAAAGAATACAATTCTTGATAAAGCGATGATTAGTAAAATCAGAGACTGTTTTAATGAATTTAAGCGTGATGGAGCATCTTATTGTTGGTCAACATTTCGAATTAATGGTGTTGTTGACGCTACCATGAATGATGAAAAAGCAGCAGTGATAATTTCACGTGTTGGGGAAAAACGGCATTTTTTCCGAATCAAATTCATTATCGAAATCGATGGCAAATGGATTATTAAGGATAAATTTGAACCAATCCTCAAGAATAAAAAAGCTGTCATTGTGAGTAGAGATTCCAAACCAGGGATTCTAACCGGCATTGATAAACCATACTACGAAAGATCTTATCCCGTAACAGCAATGGTTTATGGGATCTATCCGCTCAATGAAAAACCTGATATTTCAAAACTAGCTCCTATGAAATATTCGTCAGGGCTTAATTGTGTAGCAGAACGAATAATAGAACACTTCACAAATGCATCCCGAGGAAATAAACTAACTGATCTGCGACGTAGGAAAATAACCGAGTGGGAACTGACAGTGAAACAGCATGGTGCAAAGATTTCTGATATAGCTAAATTAGAAACATCATTACGATTCCCAATAACCGTTATGACGATAACCGGAGAGGTTTTATACGAACCGAAATATAACAAAAATGGAGCACCAATACAGATTATTGATCATAACAAACACGCGTGGACACCTGCGGTAACAATATTTCCACGAGAACGAACCGTGAAATATATCCCTAAGGAGTTCGTCGGGGATGTTTTCTATGAAGAGAAATTATTCGATGCTATTCATGCGTTGTGTAAGGATGATCCTGTGTCAGTGTGGTTACTTAGAAGTGATGAAGAATTCGATCAATTTGTAAAACCAAATGGTGAATTATATCGCGTTGAAGAATTAGATAACAGAATGAGAAAAATCGCTAGTGATTTTTCACCGGAGAATTCCCATGAAAAACTACTCACAGATAGTTTTACTATTCCATCAGTGGTAGCTTACTTCGCAAGAGAAAAAAACTCATGGCGTCCAACACGAAGTGATTTTCTCGAGGATGTTAAATTGAGTTGCGTCGAATTTGGTCATGGAGGACTGTGGAATACGAAATACTCACGTGATGGTATGATTTCAATTGATATATCCGCGTGTTATCCCGGAAGTTTTCTCGGGTATGGGGAATGCGCTGAGTACTTCAAACGATTTGGACACCCCACGCATGAAATGACTCGTGTTGCGATTAATGGACCATTGCCTGATTTTGATTTAACCGGATTCGCTCGTGTGATATCATTTGAATTAGCTACAGGGTTACATCCGTGTAGTTATGTTTGGCTCGGTAGACACCTATCTGAAAAGGCCTGGATGCCAATAGTGCTATTGAGATATATGATTGATTGTGGTATGCTAATATCGTTGATTGTTTCCGAGGCTATTATATGCTATCGAGCTCAGAAAGAAGTTTGGCTACCACAACCCGATCTAGATAGAATAATCAACGGACTACGAAAACAGTTTCCAGATTTCAGTGAAGAAGAAATCATAAATTGGTCTAAGAAGTTATTTGAAATTAAAAAAGAACAAGCAAAAGATCTCGGAAGAAGAATAATCGGTAAATTTACCCAGGGTGGACGATACGATAACGCAAAATACTCTTCGCGGTTGATCATAGATGTCGCTGAATACGATTTTATTGTAGCGGATTTAATGAAACAGGGAAAACTTGTATCCCGTAAGGATGCTTTTCTATCCAATGGTGAGAAATTAGGTACGGTTGTTACCTACTGTGATGGATATAATTCCCAGTACACACATTTGAGAAGTTCAATGCTAGCCTATGCTTCTATTAATCTATTTTCGATGATAAATAGATTTCCTAATACCGCGGTTAGAGTGGCCACTGATTCGATGTATATACACAATAAGTACAAATCAGCTGTAGCGGCATTCACAGATCCCGAAGAAAATTGGGGGCGTTGGCGATTTAAAAAGGAGATGCTACATGAGTATTGTGAATCCGCAGACGTTGCCATGGATGATAAATATCTTTGTTGTAACCGTATTGAAATTCAATCAGAATTTTCTAATGCACCACCGGTATCTGATCCAGTATGTAGATACAAGACAGTTTATTTAAACGGTTGTGGTGGGTCAGGAAAGACAACTCGTGCAATTGAATTATTTCGTCGTGGAAACGCTAGCGCTTCTAACATGATTGTGCTAACACCGACTCATAGACTCGCCAGAGAGATGATACAGCGAGGGGTAAATGCTTGCACTTATCACAGCTTCTTTCGATGGAAGGGTGACAAATGGACTCCTGATCGAATGGGTGATAAATTCATTCCTGAAATCATAATCTGGGATGAAATATGCACAGTGTCATTAGATGTAATACAAACATTTCTTGAGTGGTTGTTAACCAAAAACACAAAAGTCGTCATGTGCGGGGATCAAGGCCAACCACCACCATTTGTCGGTGCATCTCCACATGAATGGCTAAAGGGTTTTGTAGACTACTATGAAGAAATCATCACTGATTATAGATCACTTGATGAACGATTACGCGAGTTCAAAGCGCTAATTAGATTACAACCGGATAGAATCCAATGCGAAATAGCGCGTGAAGTGATTTCAGAAACCCCAATGAATGATTTCTGGGAAGCGTGGAGACCAAACGATTTGATCATTGCAAGTAGAAAAATAGTCAGGGATACACTTCAGATGAAGTTATTTGAATTGCATAAAGAAAAATTTGCAACGCTTCCAGTACCCCTTTGTTATAGGCCATCGGATACACGAAAACAGAATATTGAAGTTGATATTCCAGGACAGAATGAAAAACAAATTCTGGTATTAAATGATATTGTGCTGGTTGATATCAATGTCGTTGAAGATGCATTGCGTGCTAATAAATCCCCGTGGACGCTAGGATACGCAGCAACAATACACTCTTCACAGGGATTGACTATATCGAATACAATTGTTTGGATGGTGGATAATCACATCGAATGGTCGAATTTAGTCTATCTCGCAGTATCCAGAGTACGAAACATAAATCAACTTCGAAGAGTTGTTTTCGATGATAATGACACAACAATAAGTGATATTGACGTTAGCATCATTAATAAAAAACTCTCCGGTTACAAACAACAGGACAAAAAAAAACAACGAGAATTTGATATTGATGCTAAATTAATAATCACTTTGAAGAAACAATAGAATAATCACTGCGCGAGTTGCAATTGTATAATGCGTTGGCAGTATTCGGATAAGGATCCTCGCCAATTCACCGTAGACAGAAAAAATAACAATCTCGGTCATGTCAGAAATAATGTGATGTTGACTTGTCTTGAGTGCAATAGACGCAACGGTGCTAGTTAAGACCATGCGGTGGCAATTGAGTATCCTCGGGAATCACTTGTAGTTGTTGTCGAGTAAATCCTCGTTGAGGGGCAGTTGAATCCAGTTTATAGACTGGAGGTCTACCCGTAGATCGTGTTATACTAGATATCTTATGCGTAGTGACGCTCCAAATAGGATCAGTAGCCCTTTTTCTACCCCCTTCAAGCTCTCCTGGTTCGTATAAGTACCTCACAATGACATTACTACCAAGAATTGGTTGGGAAACGCTAGCGTTTCTAGGGAAATCTTTTTGTGGTTGTACGGGTATTGACTTCTTTTTAATCGCGTTGATAGGTTTCATGTTGATTGTTCTAGTAATCTCGTTATTCAGTGCAGTAATCACAGATGGTAATCTTTTAACCCATTCACTGGATCGCTTTTCTTGAATGAATTCTTTTGCGTATTGATATCCAAATAACCGCTCAGCAATCGTCCGATTAAATCGTTCTACAATGGCCTGATCGCGATATAGCGCAGTATGCCCTCGTCGTATGGTGACATTATGATGTTTCATTGTAGATAACACTGCACCCTGAAATTCCTTGCCAGGATCAACCTGCAATAGATTTGGCCAGTGCAGAGGACCTCGTCGATAAATCCTTTCAAATGCAGAAGCTACTTCAGTGGCTGATTTTGTTTTCAGCGGTTCTGCTTCTTTGTATCGACTCGCAACATCAACTACGGTTAACGCATATTTGTAACCACGATCATGTGGCAGAAATAATATATCAGCCTGATGAACTTCATTAGGAGCGGTCACATCAAAATGCGAGAATTGAATTTGTTTAGGCGGTGGTAGATAAATTTGTCATAGTGCCTGTTTGGATAACCAATTAGCCGCAGTGGTTTTTTTCACTTTTGCAGCTCTAGCGAGTTTATTGATTGCAGCGTTACCCCTCCAGTATCCCCTCGGAGAATAATAAATTGATTCCATATTATTAATTACCAGCACCTAACATCAATTTACTTTTCATAGCCGATTTTATCAAAAATGAAGACAATTTTTCTTTGAAGGATTTATCAGGAATAGCATTTAACGCATGAATTAATTTCACATCCGCGAGATGCCTGTTTTGCAGATTGCTGCTTTTATAAGCAACATCATGAAGGTGACAGGCCTTATCAGTGGCATTTATTGGTTCTTCACCGGGGTTGGGTTGATTTTGTTTATTGAGTCTGATATCAAGTCTGGTTCCTGGTCCACAGTAGCTATATCCTGGGAGGTGCTTTTCTCCGGGGTATTTTGCCCATGGGGTTCCAGGGAGTTTTGCTAATTTGGCTGCGATATCACCTCCTCGTTTAGTTTTAAATCAGATCTCATAGACACAAATCTAAATTTCTTTGTACCACATTGCACGCATTTACCAGAAAGCGCTGATCGGTTATTTTTAGTTGTAATCGTCGTCAAGTCATCTGTACCAGTACGCGTTTTACACTTCACACAATATAGATCCATAATTTATGTATAGAAATATAGATATAATTGATTTTTCAGCGACTAAAACGAGAGAACCAATTAAGCATCATGCAGCGCTACCAAACTCTATCCGGATGATTATAATCGGGCCATCTGGATCCGGTAAAACGCAATTGTTGCTCAATTTAATAATGAGATGGATGAAGTGGGATAAGTTGTATTTAATTGCCCCTAGCGTAGATGATCAACGATGTTATGAAGTGTTAAAGGATTTTAACGAGAATGCATCAGAAATTAAGGGTGAGAACGCCATTGATTTTATAACCGATATCGATGAAGCACCGAGTATTGATGATATTGATGGAGATATTAACAATTTAGTCGTATACGACGATATAATGTTGGATAAACAAAAAAATCCTGCTAGAATATTTTCCCGTGGGCGTCACAAAAACACTGACGTGATATATGTCACTCAACGCTACGCTCAGGTTCCAAAAGTGATCAGAGATAACTGCAATTTATTGTCTGTATTCAACGGAGTTGATACTCATACGCTACGAAATATTTGGCAGACATGGTGTTCTGATATGGACTTCAATCAATTTAGAGATTTCTTTAGTCATGCTCAGTCGACTCCGCACGGATTCGCAACAATAAATTTACATGATCCTCGGACACGATATCGTATCGGACTTGATCAAATATTCGGTTAAAATCGTAAAAGAATTATTAACCCAGAACTGAAAACTTTAGCAGCAGAGAGGGTGGATGACAACAAGTTGCGACCAAAATTAATTAAAAAATCGTTTTCATTTTTTTAGTTAAAATGATTTCGTAGGGAGATTTCAATCAATTTTTTGTCTGAAAACGTTGTAGGGTTCGCCTTTTTTTGGTTAAAATAAGATTATAAGACGGCTCGTTTTAGGATTTCAATCAAATTTTGTCTAAAAACGTTGTAGGATTCACCCTCTCTGCTGCTACAATTTGTTCTTCAGTTCAAAATATGTATCCTCACTTTTAAGATTCATTCAAAAGTTCAGCAACCAATGCCCTGACGTGCATGATAATCAGACGATTTGTTTAAAAGACTACATTTTTCGGAAACACAACACGTATGTCCTCATATATTCGATATATATATATATATATATATATATATATATATATATATATATAAATTAAGTAAGCTTACGTTCAGAACACCCGGTTCCATTATATCCCTCGGTACACCCATAAGGACAGGTCCCATTGATATGGTCACACGTTGTATTGGAGCAACGACCACATATATTATTGCAATTTATACCGTACGAACCTAATGGACAAGCTGTATGAAAGACGTGTAAAGAAAGATTAAACAATAATACATATAGTGATTAATCCATTATGCCAGACCGTATTATTTATTAATTTAGGAATATTGCCCAAAAAAAATAGTTTTGCGTATTTCCTCAAAACCAAGTAAATTTAGATTCAGTCTCTTCGGACATTTTAGGTAACATACATTTGTATTCTCTACCAAAAATATAGTACCAAATTTGTTGCCTTATTTTCATTATGAAAATAAACATTTTCTTCCTACAACGATCGAAGATATAAAAATGTAGAAAATTACTTATCTTTCATCGTTATAAATATCTATTTTATATTAGGTATTAGCAGCTTATCAAATTGTATCGCTATTAGAAATTTCTAATGATAATAATAAGAAGAAAAATGACAATGATGATGACATCATGCATGAAAAATCAATGTTGATTAAAACCAGTTTGAAGTTTATTTATTTTAAATAATACTATATATTAATATATTTATGTTTCTATTGAAATATGCAGACCCCGTGTTACTAAAACTTATAATGCATGTTTCCTCCTGCCACCCTGGTTGACATCCATGAATAGAAGTTCCAACAAAATCCGAGTATTCGTTTCAAAGATAATTATCTGAGCTATGAAAATTTGAACTGTTCGGAAATACAACACGTATGTCATCATATATTCGATATATTCAAATTAAGAAAGCTTACGTTCATTACACCTTGTTCCATTGTATCCCTCAGTACACCCATAAGGACAGGTCCCGTTGATATGGTCACACGTTGTATTGGAGCAACGACCACATATATTACTGCAATTTACACCGTACGAACCTAATGGACAAGCTGTATGAAAGACGTGTAAAGAAAGATTAAACAATAATACATATAGTGATTAATCCATTATGCCAGACCGTATTATTTATTAATTTAGGAATATTGCCCAAAAAAAAATAGTTTTGCGTATTTCCTCAAAACCAAGTAAATTTAGATTCAGTCTCGTCGGACATTTTAGGTAACATACATTTGTATTCTCTACCAAAAATATAGTACCAAATTTGTTACCTTATTTTCATTATGAAAAAAAACATTTTCTTCCTACAACGATCGAAGATATAAAAATGTAGAAAATTACTTATCTTTCATCGTTATAAATATCTATTTTATATTAGGTATTAGCAGCTTATCAAATTGTATCGCTATTAGAAATTTCTAATGATAATAATAAGAAAAAAAATGACAATGATGATGACATCATGCATGAAAAATCAATGTTGATTAAAACCAGTTTGAAGTTTTTTTATTTTAAATAATAATATATATTAATATATTTATGTTTCTATTGAAATATGCAGACCCCGTGTTACTACCAACTTATAATGCATGTTTCCTCCTGCCACCCTGGTTGACATCCATGAATAGAAGTTCCAACAAAATCCGAGTATTCGTTTCAAAGATAATTATCTGAGCTATGGAAATTTGAACTGTTCGGAAATACAACACGTATGTCATCATATATTCGATATATTCAAATTAAGAAAGCTTACGTTCATTACACCTTGTTCCATTGTATCCCTCAGTACACCCATAAGGACAGGTCCCATTGATATGGTCACACGTTGTATTGGAGCAACGACCACATATATTACTGCAATTTACACCATACGAACCTAATGGACAAGCTGTATGAAAGACGTGTAAAGAAAGATTAAACAATAATACATATAGTGATTAATACGTTATGCCAGACCGTATTATTTATTAATTTAGGAATATTGCCCCCAAAAAATCAGTTTTGCGTATTTCCTCAAAACCAAGTAAATTTAGATTCAGTCTCTTCGGACATTTTAGGTAACATACATTTGTATTCTGTACCAAAAATATAGTACCAAATTTGTTGCCTTATTTTCATTATGAAAATAAACATTTTCTTCATACAACGATCGAAGATATAAAAATGTAGAAAATTACTTATCTTTCATCGTTATAAATATCTATTTTATATAAGGTATTAGCAGCTTATCAAATTGTATCGCTATTAGAAATTTCTAATGATAATAATAAGAAAAAAAATGACAATGATGATGACATCATGCATGAAAAATCAATGTTGATTAAAACCAGTTTGAAGTTTTTTTATTTTAAATAATAATATATATTAATATATTTATGTTTCTATTGAAATATGCATACCCCGTGTTACTACCAAATTATAATGCATGTTTCCTCCTGCCTCCCTGGTTGACATCCATGAATAGAAGTTCCAACAAAATCCGAGTATTCGTTTCAAAGATAATTATCTGAGCTATGGAAATTTGAACTGTTCGGAAATACAACACGTATGTCATCATATATTCGATATATTCAAATTAAGAAAGCTTACGTTCATTACACCTTGTTCCATTGTATCCCTCAGTACACCCATAAGGACAGGTCCCATTGATATGGTCACACGTTGTATTGGAGCAACGACCACATATATTACTGCAATTTATACCGTACGAACCTAATGGACAAGCTGTATAAAATATATATGAAGAATTATATATATATATATATATTGTACGATATTCCCTGCTTTACTAGGAAATTAATCGGCAAATCTAAAATCCAATTATCACATTAAAGCCAGTGTCATCGTACCTTGCTTGTGTACATTTGATCTCACTCATATGTTTTGATTTTTCAGGTTCGTATTGTAGTTGAAAGAGAAATTAAAAACATGACGAAATAAAAAAATATTGTATTTTTCCTCAATGCAAAATAAATTTCAAACATGTTAGGTAAACCCATTTTTGTCTCTTACTGACAATATAATACCGATTATGTTACCATAGTATCGTTAATGGAATAAAAACATTTCTCCATTCATGATCATAGTTTGGAACACGTGGAAAATTATTTTGTTTTTGTCTTTGAAAATATCCATTTTCTGTTGGGTAACCACGGTCTATATAATTTTCATGCATTCAGATATTTGAAATAATAGTAGCAGTAATAATAATAATAATAATAATAATAATAATAATAATAATAATAATAATAACATTAATAATTATAACAGCTATGTCAACGATGATAATATCGAGCAAGGGAAATCAAACTTTTTAAAAACTTGCTCGAAGTATTTATTGGTTTACAATATAATCCACAAATAAAATTGCAAAAGTCCTGATAATAAAATGTCCAAAGAGTTCCCATTTCGAATCTTGACGAAGTAATCCAAAATGGCAGACGATGTCACGTGATGCAGTTCTGATTTTATAAATGTCACTTAAGCACAAGTTTTTCCAGATAAATAAAACAATAAATTCCTCTTGATCCAAACGAATTGAAATAATTTCCAATATAAATTAATAAAACAATAAATTCCTCTTGATTCAAACGAATTCAAATAATTTCCAATATAAAGTAATAACACAATAAATTCCTCTTGATTCAAACGAATTCAAATAATTTCCCGTGCAATGAAACTCAAGATAACTCAAGATAAACACAACTATTTCTAATTTATTGATAGATATATCTAAGGTTATTTTCCAATATGCTGACCATGTATGACTACAAGCCATGGGTTCACTTTTCAACCTGCACTCTGGTTGAAAAACTTTTGTTTAAAAATATATTGAAGTATTTTATTTTATATAATAAAAGATACATATGTATGTTTCTATTGAAATATGCAGACTACATATAATTACCAACTTATAATGCATTTTTCCTCCTGCCACCCTGATTGTGTCAACCATGGATAGAAGTTACATCATAATCGGATTATTCTTTTCAAAGAAGCATGTCTGAGACATGGACTATTCCATCGTTTGGAAACACAACACGTATGTCATTATATATATATAACAAAGCTTATTAACAAAGCTTACGTTCAGAACACCTTGGTCCATTGTATCCTTCAGAACACCCAAAAGGACATGTCCCATTGATATGGTCACACGTTGTATTGGCGCAGTGACCACATGTAGCACTGCAGCTTGTACCGTACCAACCTAATGGACAAACTATAAGAAAGATGAATAACAAAATTAAAAGAAGAACATAAATAAAGTTAAAACAAATAATTTAACACACACAAATACACGAGAGAGAGAGAGAAAGAGAGAGAGAGAGAGAGAGAGAGAGAGAGAGAGAGAGAGAGAGAGAGAGAGAGAGAGAGAAAGAGAGAGAGAGAGAGAGAGATTATCCTATACATCAAACAAATAGGAAATTGATATTCCTGGATTATGTAGAAGATTGCTTGGTAATAGTAGGACGAATTAATATTGTAATACAAATAATATTATGTTATCCCTACTAGTATGCCTTACATTTCAGTATTAGGTTATCCCTACTAGTATGCCTTACATTTCTGTATTAGGTTATCCCTACTAGTATGCCTTACATTTCAGTATTATGTTATCCCTACTAGTATGCCTTACATTTCAGTATTAGGTTATCCCTACTAGTATGCCTTACATTTCAGTATTAGGTTATCCCTACTAGTATGCCTTACATTTCAGTATTAGGTTATCCCTACTAGTATGCCTTACATTTCAGTATTAGGTTATCCCTACTAGTATGCCTTACATTTCAGTATTATGTTATCTCTACTAGTATGCCTTACATTTCAGTATTAGGTTATCCCTACTAGTATGCCTTACATTTCAGTATTAGGTTATCTCTACTAGTATGCCTTGCATTTCAGTATAAGATTATCCCTACTAGTATGCCTTACATTTCAGTATTAGGTTATCCCTACTAGTATGCCTTGCATTTCAGTATTAGATTATCCCTACTAGTATGCCTTACATTTCAGTATTAGGTTATCCCTACTAGTATGCCTTACATTTCAGTATTAGGTTATCCCTACTAGTATTCCTTACATTTCAGTATTAGGTTATCCCTACTAGTATGCCTTACACTTCAGTATTAGGTTATCCCGACTAGTATGCCTTACATTTCAGTATTAGGTTATCCCTACTAGCATGCCTTACATTTCAGTATTAGGTTATCCCTACTAGTATGCCTTACATTTCAGGTTTGAGTATATGTATTATTCTCTTTAATATACTCTGTATACCTTGATTAGTTTCATATGAATCCGGAATGACTGTAGATTCATCAGAATTCTTTACTGGATAATCATTCAAGTGTGTCTGCTAAATATAATTTAGATTCTTCGAAATATATTATATTTTCGTTTCGTAAAAAAAAAGAATTATCCATTCACAATCGAGCTTATGAAAACGATGATTTTTAATTTGCTTCTGTAGTTACAAATATCCATTGTGTATAGGGTATCCACAACTAATATAATTTTAACGCACAAAGACATGTGTAGGAAAATAATAATAATAATAATAATAATAATAATAATAATAATAATAATAATAAAAATACTACTACTACTACTACTACTACTACTACTACTAATAATAATAATAATAATGATGACAATGATGATGATATCGAGCCTAGAATATCAAAGTTGATTATAATATGCTAGAAGTATTTTTTATTGTATACAATAATGTATACATTTTATTTTCTTTTTTCAAATACGCAGACCAAGTATAACTACCAACCAATGGTGCAATTTCTTTCCTGCCATCCTGGTAGGCAACCACGGATACAAGCTCCAGTATATCGATAACAAGATACATCATCAGCACACTGTCCACATTGTGATGTACAATTGATGTCAAAAAGACCTGTTAAACATCCCACACTACATATTCCATCGGAGACACCACATCCTGTTCCTTGTAGGCAGTTAATGCAGTTATTGTCGCAGAAATGTCCCCATTTCCCTTGATAACATTCCAAACAATATCCGTCAGTTTGATTGCATATGTTGCCTATGCAATTACTGTCACACGTATTGTTACACAAACGGCCCCATTTCCCTTGAGAACATTCCAAACAATATCCGTCCCATCGATTGCATGTCTTGCCTTTGCAATTACTGTCACACGTATTGTTGCAGGAGTATCCCCACCATCCTGTTTTACAACCTCTGGGACAGTTGGCATCTATTTTGTTCTGTTTTGCAATGGGTCCCTCGCAGTGGCAAAAAATGTTACATGTCCATCCGCAGATATCAGCTTGACAGTCTACAAACAGCATTTTAAAATATTTTAATTCACGGAATTAAAATGTCTTTATGAAACATCTATTGACCATCAGCTTCAATTTACAAATATTTATATATTTAAGTGTTTTTAATGATGATACTAAAACTGTACAAATCCGGTTAATATATGAACCAACGATCATTTTCTTACATAATAATAATTATGATTCTGATTTGAAGACTTATCAACACCTCTCAAAATGAGAGGCGTAGTGACAATATTTCATGTGTACTGTAGAAAAGCGTCCAATTTCAAAGAAAATCTCAAGTAAGTAATATCATCATATTAAATGGTTGACAATCGTACTACCTGCTTCACGGTGAAATGGATGATGAAATTATGGCGCTTCTAATGACTGAACACTGTTTTACTGGTTCAAAAAACCTTACAAAAAAGTTAAACTAGTTTCTGAAAAGAATAAATAAATGATAGAAAATACAAATTGCTTCCGACATCTGATGATAAAATACATATTTTGGATCTATTTAAAACAAGAACCAGTGTTTTTGTAAATTTTGTTTGGAGTGAAATAGATGTCCTCAAAACTGAGCAAATCTCTCCATCGCGTTTCACTACGTAAAATGTCTTTCATTCAACATGATTTATCCTTGAGTATATATAAAATGTATGATGCATTTTACTGGGTAGGATACTATTTCTTCCTTTCCCCAGTAAGCAAGCTCGCCACGAAAAGCATCTTTTTAATACAAGGGAGAAATTAGTCTTATAACAACATATACAATACAGGTAAAAACATCTCACAACACTTGCAATTTATTTTATGCTGATCTACAATACCTGCACGGCTTACAAAATCTTGACATCATCGCGTTCAACATGACACGTCACCATTAAGGGTATAGTCAGGGCTATGGTATATTATGTAAACGTTCGATAGAGTTCATTTTATTTAGTAAGTACAATTTGGACAAGACTGGAAACAAAACAAAATCAATGCAAACTTCCAAGCAATCGAGATCTTCGTGCTATTTTAAACATCTGGCACTTGATCCTAATCTACATATTTCTCAGAATATTTCTCACCAATACGGGGTATGGAGAGGTATGGGATTTCTATTTTACAAACACCCCTGTCTAATTTGTATAGTTTCATTTTAGAGTTAATTTTATTTAGTACGTACGATTTGAACAAGATTGGAAACAAAAAAAATCAATGCAAACTTCCAAGCAATCGAGATCTTCGTACTATTTTAAACATCTGGGACTTGACCATAATCTACATATTTCTCAAAATATGGGGTATGGAGAAGTATGGGATTTCTATGTTACAAAACCATTGTCTAATATGTATTGTTTCAGGTATGTTCATAATCGTATTTGTATCGCATTCATTTCTCTGTTGTGTAGCAGACATATACTGGTTTCTGATTCAGTTAGCAGGGCCATCCACTGCGAGTTGGTATTAAATCAATGAATCGAAAAGCAAGACGCTTGTAAAATATATGGAGCTTTTATTCATAAATATTTCTTTTTGTAATACATATTTATTTTATATACGTGCATAAAATGTTTGGTTGTGTTTTCCTGACTCTCCTGGTGATATATTCTTATAATTAATAGGGTTCCTTCATCATTATTTCCTGACTGACTGCGTAAACAAAAGGATCATGCGGAGCAAACTCCATAGAATTTACAAGCTTAACCTCAAGTGGAGTTCGGAGTTAGCACAAAGCACACTACAAAATACGCGTGTAAAACAGAATCATATTTAGAAAGATAAACGCATGTCTATCAAATCTATTAATTTGTTAACGGTTTCCTTTCCGCTTTCAAATGTTTCATTGTACACAAATAGCTCATCTTTACTAACACTAACTTACAATGTATGTCAAAGCATTATTATCAAAGCTTGATTAAATGCCTAATTCAAAGTATTAAAATGTTACGTATACTCTGTAAAACATGTATATATATATATATATATATGTAATGGCAAGAAAATTAGTCATATTAAAGATTAATGTAAATAATAAGTTGTAAATTGTAGGTAAGTAGGTAAAAGTGAATTTAATTCTTGGAAAAATTAATCTGTGCGTTAGGACATGCTGCTATATTTTATTTACACTATAAAGATTTCATTACACTTACCTCCGAAGACGAAAACTTCACACAGGGTAAATGCTAATTTATTTGTATTCTTTAAACCGATCTGGACCTGCTGGGCATAACCCTCATTTAATAGTATTACTTCTGTTATTAATGGTGGCGTTTCCTTTGGATGATTAAACACCAGATTAAAAGAACTGTTTGTTGCAAATGACACAGAGAACCCAGACAACCGTTCTGCAATGACAATAATTTATGTTTGTAATCATTATTTGAAACCATTCAATCAACACAAATTACTCCCTATATTGCCGTACACGCTGTATTTGCTGTAATCAGCAGGGCCGTTCGGTATTGGTAATAATGTATGATTTACATTTATGAATTTTTTTTTTATATTCAATTTTGCTTTTCATACAACGTCTTACATTATTATTGCAATATAATGCAATCTAAAGAATCAAAATAACTTTCTTTGAAAAAATAAATCTACCATGAACTTCATGAGGCCGCCACAGGAAATCAGCACTTGTCGGCAGCTGATTGAGATGGCACCTAGTGTCTATGTTTTTATATTTTTATTTATTTATTTATTTTATTTTTTTTATGATACACTTCTGTGTGAAATATAGAGATGTATTGGCTTACTAATTTGTATAATTTTCGTGCATTTATATTCAAATATCAAAAGTAGTTTAGTACATTTTTCCATGTTAAAATATTCTTTATATATAAGATTTCCCATCAATGCCACGTTATACTTGATTGTGTGAGCCTACAAAAGTTATACCCTCATTTCAGACAAGGAAAGGATTCTTTCATAACGACACTTGACCAGACACCGTTTGCGTCTATCCAAAGTTGTTTTTTAATTCTACCTTGAAAACAACGATACACTCGCTGGGATGTATTGCTCAATTAGACTTTTTTGTTTCTAGACAGTGGCTAATAGTTTACAAAATAACAAAATGTAAATTTATTGAGACTAGATCATTCACATTTTACCGCTCTTTTAAGTCACGTGCGTTTATATGATAAGGCTAAGAAAGTCAGTTGAATTTACTGGAAGGGGTAGAGAGCGTGTTGTGCCAAAGAATGTGTTTAATCATCTAAACTTCGATTCTTACTATATGACAAAATTACACCATTTCCCTATCTTAAAAACTCATATATTTCATCTTGTGGTACAAAAATACTATATATCGGATATATTTTATCTTGTGGGACCAAAAACTATATTTTGTTCCTTTAACTATCGCAATTGTTTGTACTATCCAAATAATTATTTTCAATATTACTGCAGTAAGATGATATATATATATATATATATAGATATATATATATATATATATATATATATATATATATATATATATATATATATATATAGTATTTATTTCGATCAGCCGAGTTTAATCACGACACGTTGATGTAATAGAGCTTAATCGAGTAACCATTTTGAATTGTTCAATTGTAGATCGAAATGCTCCTTTACCTGTTCGCATATTTTTGTACAATACTAGCATAATTAAAATGAAATTACCTGAACAAACATACAAACATGACAGTCATACATTTGGATACGTTTGTCATCATATATGTCATATCTTATAATATTATGTAAGTTTAGAGGCATTAAGCACGGAGCTGTGTGTGTGTGTGTTAGAGTCGTGATGTCAAGTTCCATCCACATGGCCGATTTGGCTTGGCTGAATGATTGCAATGCGCAACAATCTATTCATTGTTTACCAGAAAGCATACACATAAACTACTTGTATATAAATAGTTGTTCCAAATATGGGACTGACAGCGGTAAAAGTTAGATAGAGCGGACCATCTAAAGAAGCAGCAGGGAGGGAGTACACTACAGCCTCGTTTTGATATTAGTTTTTTAATCACGGCTTCCACTTATATTTGTCCGCTATTGTGCTACTCGATTGGGCCTACTCATGTATATAGACTGTTTGTTTATTGAACACGATACAGCCATTCCGTCATCCGCCCTCCATGTTGCTATAGGGAACCCAAATCATTCATGCCTGCGTGAAATCGAAACGGTTTGTACGGCCATCTAGCAACATGATTACCTTCTGTTTTCTGGCCCTGATTTTGTATAAGTAAAATATTTCGTGCTGAGTCCATAGGACGACAGATCGTGAGAACCAGTTTGTTAAGTGTAGTCATGAGTTTGTTATAGTATATGTCTTTTAAGGTAGGTATATAAACTCTTCCGGCCTTACATTTATATATTGGTTGTTATAGATCTTGCAGTAAGTGCACGGAAGATACCAAAATGTGGTTTGCTGTCTCAAACAAGCATTATGTCGAGACCAGTTCGATATCTCGATCTGGCGTCATTTACATTTATTGCAAAAAATCCATGCGAGGTCCCGCTGAACGTATCAGAAAATGTTTATATGTCATCGAGGTACCAAGTCAGATTAATTTTTTAATATTTTACAGCTTGTGCGTTTGCAATTCCATTAAATACTGCCAGAAGATTGCTGTAGCTATTTCTGTATATCTCTGAGTAATATATATATATATATATATATATATATATATATATATATATATATATATATATATATACTATCAGTGTTTGTATGTCTGAATGGAATGGATGAAATATCTGATATCTGAGCTGGATTATTTATTTTTTTAAACGCGTCGTCGAATATAACGAGATTGTTGATATCCACATCAAGATCATCGACCGTCGGCCTGATGGACATCTGTGTTAAAGTACATAATAGCATCCCTTCCGATTTATTGCCTGCAATATCCTTTGCAGTAAAATTAAAATCACTCATCACACTGAAATATCGTTGGTCATCCGATGACGATGCCAGTAAATCTAACTTTTCCCACTAAAGCTATCAGATTGTCATGCTGAGTAATAATTAAGTATTCCTAGACCCAGATGGCCTTAACATCATCGATTGAATATAGTTTGGCATTGCTGGATGATGCTTGATGACTTATTTTTCTTGTGTTAATACTAAGTTGTTGACATCAATATTAATAACAACCATAACGAAAAATATGAATTTATAATGTGGTCGGTTCAAGGAATGTACTGATACTAGTAAACTAGAAACAATAATGAAAACAACTAAACTGTGTGCATTAACAGGCGACTAAATGTGGAACAAACACAAGACAAGTGTAAAGCTTCTAGTGATAAGTTTGGAGTTAATATCACTGTTTCACTTGAAAAATTACTAGTTTCTGCAAGGGCTAAGTATCCTGGCGAAAACGTTTTCCTGGATTTAAGTGTAGCGGCTCTGGAACTTGATGAGCGAAGTCAATTCTAACTAGAAGAGCATCACATGATTAGTTGTGTCATGTTTATGATGTGGCTTATAAAAGTCTAGATTTACACAAAAACATATTGCAGACTTGAAGTTCAGACACACGCTTAGGTCAATAAAAAATAGAAATCTGCAAGAAACACTAGCTATTTGGTTGGTAATATCTATAATGAAAAGCTAATTAGATGTAGAGGCTGGGTAATTATTAATCGCTTGATGATGATGATGATGATGATTATTATTATTATTATTATTATTATTATTATTATTATTATTGAGGAAAGAAAGTTCTTCAGGCCATTATTTTGTTTTTACCGCATGCTACTATTAAAGCACGGCGGTATCGAACATTCAGATACAAATATTTATTAACTGTTGCTGACGTTGTACGTATCTATAAATGAACACAACATCTATCCGCTAAAACATCCACAGGGATGACTCCAGTAGCTAATATATTTTCGTCACTCTCGAAACTTCTGAATATATTAAATTTGACTACCCGATACTGTAATCGATAATCCAAACTAAATTATCAGCAATAGTTAATCACTGGAATTAATGAACAGTCATAGCAACTCCTAAGGCCCAGGACGATACTGCAGCAGGGAAAGTTTCCCCAACCACATCCATATGGAGAACAACAATAGCTTTCAATAAAATATATTTTTTTCTCAGTAGTTACAGGAATCAATGCATCAATATTTTGTTTACGTTTATCGGCCGGCGATAACACAATGGGACACGCAGACCTGGATATTTCTCTCTATGAAGCAGAAATACTGCTGTTGAAGTGAATAACGAACACAATTCCTTGATGCAACTATCAGGTCACTAGGATAATATAACTTCCAGAAATCCTCGTACTTTGTTGTTGGAACTACGTTACGCATTATCGAAAACTAGACGATATCGGGCTGCAGTCGTATTACTGTTTTAACTTTTGTCAATGACTCATCAACTGAAGTGTAATCCAGGAGAATGTCTTTATAATAATCAACAAATTATTTTAACCAGAAGTATGAAGATTCGCCGACAAAGGAAGGGGGTTGGCGGTGATCTCAGCATAAGATAACTGCTCTACGTGTTGTCAACAGTCATTGGTAAAAAAAATAATAACATGTCCCCACTACATGACTATTTTTTTTGTCCGTGTCGTTTCACCGAACCTACCTCGCTCATTAAGAAACAGTTTCATGCCTAGCAATATCGTTAGGTACAGCAGGTGCTGAGGACTTTTGCGACAGCTGTGAGTTCTTGTAACAGTAAGGCAGTGGCTAATAATATGCATATACCGAATAATCATGTATCATCTATTTCTAATTCTTGTAACGTCAACAACCCAATTAAACAGTAGCGTTCCCCGAAGGATCTCCTGGCCATATATAACATTAACTTAACAATTCAATATTTGTGTTATCGATATAAAATGAATCTGTCGACTGGGACATCATTATCATGAAATATGTGCATTTATCAGGAAATATGTGTATCATTGCTATCAGATTTATGGAAACATTCGCTAACATCTAGGATCGTAAAGGAATGTTATACTATTTGTATTATAGATATAAAATGAATCTGTGTCGACACTAACCTCTTTATCATGAAATCTGTGTATCATTGCTATCAGAAGGAAACATACACTAACATCTAGGATCGTAAAGGAGAATATTACGGTAAATTCCCATCAAATTTAAATATACGATAACATCTAGGATCGCAAAGGAGTATATTACGGTAAATTCCCATCAAATTAAAACATACGCTAACATCTAGGATCGTAAAGGAGTATATTACGATAAATTCCCATCAAATTATCACATATCTGAGCTACGGTTCGTCGATAATTAACGGTGTACATCTTCGCCCATGATGTGTTAAGGCTCCTTGTGTAAATTTAACAATGACATTTGTGCTTAAATCCTTTCACAAGATGTCAAGGAGTTTCCCCCTGGTTCTGGCATCTAAACTTGTTTTTGTCGACGATCTTCGATTATGTTCTCACTCAGGGTCAGCGACAACAGTATCGCCGCGTCAAGCATATACCGTTATGATACTATTTTAACCAGCCACCTTCATTGATCATTAATCGCTTGATTAGATTCAATAAAATATTGGCCAAAGAGAGCCACAATAACAGTATGAATCCTCTGAGCGAATTTAATTACTCAACGCATGCAAGTTGTGTCAAGTCGAAGGCGGGTAGGGGTCAGTTTATCAATACCCTAGTTTTATGTTCAATCCCCAAATCGTTTAAATTACGATGCGCGCTCACACATCCCAATGAAAGTGTTCAGGATAACGTGCAAACCTATGAACGGATATAACTTCACATTTCATATTCCACAACCCTCCATGTCAACGCTAGACACATGATTGCTGAATATCTTAAAATAATTCTTTCGACATTGGTCTCCATGAATTTTTCTTTAGGTTAGCTATCGACCCACGCATGGGGTGATGTTTACATCACGGACCCTGTTTAAAGTCTGTGATCCAGAGCCATAATATTACTTGTAGCAGCAGAGAGGGTGAACAGACCACGTTTTCAAGCAAAAATAATGCTTCCTACGAAACCTTATTTTAACCAAAAAAAATAAGTCTCCATTTAGCAAACGGATACTTTACGATTTTTTAATCAATTTTGGTCGCAACGATGTGGTCATCCACCCTCTCTCCTGCTTAGTGATTTCATCACTGGGTTAACAAAAAATAATAAATGATTTCAACCAAATATTTGATCGAGTCTTTAGGACGAAAATCCTTTGAAATTGCAAAGCAATTTAGGATTTCACAAACAAACTAATCGCTAACACCTCTTCTTGTAAATCAATCAGATTATTTGACTGGTCGGTGAGTTTGAAATTAATTCTCGTTAACGAATTATTATGGCATCGCATGTATACAGGATTAATTGGGTTTTCAATAATTAGGAATCCTGGAGGAGCTGTTGGTGCAAACGAATAAAGAATATATCCCTGCTGAGCTTGATTTGATTGCTCTAGATTAATTTGATAGCTTCCTTCGATAACATCACATACTAAAGTGAGAGCAATCACCGATGAAATATTCACGTTGAACGGAGCGATATGCCTACCACCACCATCTGGATCATTATTATGTTTGAGGAGGACAGTTGAATCTGATTTTTGTAGCGCTTTGATGATATCGGTTTTAACAATTCTTGCTAATTCTGCAGCGTTGTATTCCGGAAACCTGAAATTACGCAGATTGTCTTTTGTGATATTGTAATCGGTTAGGAATTGTTGTTTATTGTCGCTGTTGTCATTAATTATTGTTTGAATAATTAGTTCATAGATATATTTCATGTCGGATATAAGCTGATTTATTATTTCAACGTGTTTTTGCGATTTTGTTTTCCGTAGTTGTTCTAGTTGTGTGTCATATAATTGTTTAATCTCATTAAAATAACCACGGACGTCAGTTAGCGTAAATGAAATAGTAACAGATGAGTCGGTTGTTCTTTTAATGATAAAATCCCATTGCAATGTGTCTTTGTTGGTAAATATAAATCTATCGGCGATTCTTCCTTTTCTTATATCAGATAAATTATCTCGATAACTGGGATTGATTTCATGATATGATTGTATGTCCGTGGTTAAGTCGGTGGCGGATTTTTCCGGTGGTTTTTCAGGCCATCCTAACACTGTTCTTAACGAGCTGTTATATATATCTACAATGTATCCCTCTGTGCTTATTTCGATCGACGACGAGAGCGTCGGTTGATGAAGATTAATAGCTATTTTTGATTCTTTTCCAGTGATTGATTTTATTCTACGCTGAATTTCAGCATTGATTTGCTTAATTTGGTACGACCCAGTTGATAACGAAACAGTTTCCCACTCTGGAGTACCATCGGGTTTATTCTTATACGAGAACACCAGTGCGTTATTGGGTTGCTGACCACCAAATGCAACCGATCTGATATTAGGCCAACTGTGATACACTCGTAGTTTTGCTAGCGCTATCTCCTTCACTGGGACCGGAGAGGGGAAATTCACACTGAATTCTGGATTCGTTGATGTTATTGATATCATGCTTGTTTGTACTGGGTTCGTGTTCTCCACTATTCGTTGAAGTAATTCCTGCGGTGTTGTCATTGTTATTATACTCATGATTTATTTCTAATTTTGGTATCGAGGAATCATAAATACTGACCATCACTGAGAACTCACAATCTGGTAATGTTGATATTATTGAGATCATTTTGTTTTTTGGGTTCGTGTTTTCTGATTCCATCGGTGTTGTCATTGTTATTATATTCATGTTGTCGCTCTAATTTCGATATCGCGGAATCAAAAATACTGACCATCGCTGAGAACTCACTATCTGATATAATTGTATTATCGAGTGACGACGATATCATCAGGGATAACTGCGAATATGCGGTTGATGCAATATGAAATTGAATTAAGTAATTCTGCAGTTTACTCTGGCTGCATGATGATATCTTTTTTGCTATCCCGGTTGATATACCCCCGATTGTAGCCACCGCAGAAATGCAAATTGGAACTACGACCGGGGCAATCATTGTAACCGATGCAAGTATTATTCCGGCGCCAGTGAGAACGCTTGACACCGAGTATATAATAACATCAATTGCGTGATTCTTCGTCGGTATTTTTTTATTTTTATTTGATACTCCTCAGTGAGGGTTTTGAGTCTATTCTGAAATTCTCTGACCTGATCATAGCGACATTGCGTTGATGAAATCATTTTATTTTAAAAACGCTAGCGTTTTCAATTGTGAAATCTAAAGGATTTTCCTTTCAATTTAGTTATTTACTTCGCATACGAATTCTAAGCACCAGGATATTTCTTTTCTAATGGTGTTATCAACTGCGACAATCTCAAATTCTTCTTCTCCCCCCGCGATAATTACTGTCGCGGTGCCACCAAAGTAGGTTTTACCTTTCACGATGATATCAAATTGCTTGTCAGAGATTAACGTCATCCTGTAGATACCATGAGGCCACTTCTCGATATTGACCTTCAATTTAGCATTAGATTCTTTTACCCAATCAAAGGTCCCATGCTTTACCCTTTCAGAGGTTTCTTTTAGTTTAGCAATATCGTCGTAAATGTCGAGATAGGTTTTATTGATTTCGGTATATTTCATCATCGTTCCATTCCGGCGTTTAAAAAATGAAATCAAAAGGAGTTTAAATTCCAAACCTTTTTGCATGACATAATGCCCGTTGAGTTCAGAATATGTCGTCGTGATATTGTAACTTTCAGAGCCCTCAAAGAAATTTTTAGCCATTTCGCTGATGCGTTTTTGTTCGTCAAACGCGCTTTTAATTTCCGCGAGGGTCGGGCCTGTCAACGTTGTGGTTTCAGACACAGGTGTTCTCCCTAAAAATTTATCCACGATGGTATTAAGTGTTGTTTGTCTCACCATAAACATATTAATATCTTTGAGAGTCATTGTAGATGTAGCTGGGACACCAAAGAAACTATTAGCGATGTAGGCATTGTGAGTATGCTTGCCTATAAACTCACTGATTTCAGCGAGAGTCATGCCAACCACAAGCGGGGTTCCAAAAAACTTAACAATGACGTCGTTAGTGGGTTTTTGATCTTCTATTAGTTTAGAAATATCGTTGTAAATATCGAGATAATTTGCCTTGATTTCATTTTCATTCATCATCCTTCCCGCGTCCTTGTTAGCGAAGAATAGCGATAGATAGTTTTTAATTTCAGCGAGAGTCATGCCAACCACAAGCGGGGTTCCAAAGAATTTATGTACGACATTTTTGCGAAAACTATTATAACCTCGTATAAGATCATTCAGCTCACGTTCGTTGGTAGCAATCGCGTCGGTGATCGTAGACACAAGTGCGCCTGGTTTAAGTTGTCCATCGTTGGAATACAGTGCAATAGAGTTTTCAGCGGCAGCGCGATGCCGTATCAAAATGTCATTCACGGATATATTACTGCTTTTCAATTTACCCTGGCTATCTTGAAATACAACTATTTCGTTCGGGTCAACACTTGTTAAATTTAACGTCTCAGCGATTTCATCTTCTATTATTTTTTTTACATCCTCGATAGAACCCACAGATGTTTCCGAGGTGGGTTCCGACATTGACAGAGATTGTCCCCAAATATCGATCATTATTGTAAAGACTCTAGTATTTTTAATTTATTAATTCTCTAAAATTACCTTGTAATTTCCCACTCGTGTATTCGTTTACAATAATATGAGGTGGTTTCCACGGAGATCCAAAGGATTTTAATGAAATCTCCGCGAGGACATTTAATACTTCACGGCCGCATATCGGTGGATCATTTAATTGTTGTGTTGGCAGCGTGGAATAAAAAATCGGAAACCCTTTGAGTTTCATCGAGGAATTTATATACCGCATAAACTCGCTTGGCGGAGCTAACCCATATGAATCGAAATAGACAATCCCACTTGGATCAATCGCGTATGCAACCCAGTGAGTTCCCGATCCGCTGCTGTTATCAAGATTGATGATACCGGTTTCAACGTTATTTGGTTTTCTCGGTAATTGATCTCTCATAAAAACCCCTCTGAAGTTTTTTATCGCTAGTTTTTTAGCAGCATCAATTAAATCAAAATTGGACATAGGAACCATAGGTTCGGAAATCGAAGATTTTTCAACTAATAAACCGTTCCTGGTATTTTTCTTAGACCCGATCCGTTCACGGATTTGCCGCTGTACCATGAATACGGGGTTCCTGGTAGGTACAACCCCTTTCCCTTTTTTTATATCCTTTCCCAGTTGCCTTTTTCAACGCCATCCCTGCTGCGGTCCCAACGGCTCCCAACGCTGCCGCCTTCGCCACCGCTGGGGCAGCCGCTGCAATCAATGCTGGTATTGCGGCTAACAATGGAAATATACCACCTGATTTTATCATGTTCGCGACTGCAGCTTTCGAAAATTCTATTTGAACTCCTCGCTTATTTTTCATTGCGTCATTGAAATGTTTTATTTGACGATCCGTTAATGATATTTTATGTGTACCTCCGGACATCTGCGCTGGTTTTAACGTTATTGTTGTTCCACATTCTTTAGCGGATTTTGATTTTAATTTCTTGACCTGACCATCAGTCAGCTTGACACTAACAACACTATATGGCATTTTATTGTAAAACACATTTATGCTTTCAATGGATCTAATTGGGGAAATCCTATGGATTTTACATTTACAGATTTTCCACTGGTGCATCAACGAGTCTCATTCGTCCGCCAGCCCCTTCTAACAACATTGATTTGTCGCTGAGAATAACAGCAACCGCTCTATAATCAACACCACCAGGATCTATACGAGCCCTAAAATGTATATCAACAACGGATTGCCTTGTTAAATCAAGATGTTCCAGTGAAAAGTAATAAATTGGATACAAGTTCTTAAAATCGAGCTGCGATATTTGCAAACCAGTATCAACATTTTGATCACGACCCATATATGACAGCATCCGATGATACACACGTGCTATTTGGTTGTTTTCGTAATTAAGCTGTATATCCTCAGATGGTTCTTGTTGTCCGTTTATTCTCAGTGAAACCTCACTTACCCCTAACCGATCAAATATCATATGACTGCGTTCTTGGGAACCTAATCGATTCCGATTCTGCAGCGCTATAAATATATGACGTGGAGCTGAAACGCCTTGTTTTGATGCCAGGTGCCATGTAAATGTACCATTAACATTATCCTCTTTAGCATCAGTCGTTGTTGTTAGCCAACTTAGCAATGATTTACCACCGGTTTCCATAAATGAAAGTAGCCGCTCTTCCGTGGTAATTGATGGAGTCATTACTGGCATCCATAATACTATTTTACTCAAAACAACTTTACCTTCATCGGCACCAGTACGCCAAATTGCATCATTGTCATTGCCTTTTCGCACTAATGCGATTGTGTGTTTGGCTCCATAGATGACTTTTCTGACATTTCTGCAGAATCCAAATATGTGATGGAGTGGAATCGCACATGAAAACTTTTTCTCTTGTCCTTCCAATGCTAATTTTCGTGTTGCAAATCCTAAATTGAAATTACCATTAACGCCTCCAAGAATATCAAACGCAGCTCCGGGTCTAGCTCGACGTTCTGGATTAGTTGCTTCTCGTTGATTATCAACTGAAGTGTCTTGCGGTGTTAACACTTTAATGTATTGAAGGTGGTCAGCGTTATCAGAGGTATCCTTTGCAAACATCATAGATGGACCAGCCGATCTTGTATAATCATCGGAGTATCTTGCTAGTCCGATTATTGTTGTTGCAACATCAACCTCGCGGTCTATTGATTCAATTTCTTTTCCATCAATGAGATATCTTGCACTTTCAAATAACGCCATTATACCATTGTTGAAGAAACCAACTCGGATATTTGAATCATTTGCATATGGGGTATCAGCTGCAACATTTGTTACAAGTTTTCCTTCTACTTCAATAAATGCTTCACATGGTAAAAAGTATTTACTGGTATCTTGAACTTGAAGTTCAATTCGCGATCGTAGGTCGGGTTGTATTGCATGATAGGAATAGTATTGATAATCGCGGACGGAATCATCCTTGCGCACTGGGGCTTCCATATCTAACGCGGGATCAGCTGTTCATTTAAACATTTATAACATTACTAGCGTTTTCAATTGTAATTATCGTCGTTGAAAATTCTTCGAATTTCTTTTTTGTTTCAAACCACTTCCTGCTATCGCGTTCATGATAGCGCTATCTGTTACCGGTGAAGCTGTCAATTGTGACGAAGTCAATTGCGCTAGTTTTTTATTGCTTTGCTGATTTTTGCAGGCATCACTGTAGTTGATGGCAGCAAAATTGGAGATTTCGTTGGTTTTTTTCGCACCAATGATGATCATTTATCTTTCGATGCAGAAAATGCCTTTCCGGCAAGATTTCCAACGAAATTGATTCCCTTATCACGGATAGCATCAATGGCTTTCATTGATAATTGTTTAGCTAACGGCGCCACCTTGGGAGCCATTCTTGTAAATAACCCCGCAATGATATTGCCGAAACCATCTCCGTAATATGCTCTATAAACAGGCAATCGTGAGTTCACCACGTAGACGCTTACGGGTTTATCATGGTTATAGTGTATAATCATCTTGTTATAAAACTAGTAGTTTTTCAATTAATGATCAATCGCTTACATCCATAAGATTTTCATCATCAATGACGTTGTCATCAATGACGTTGTCATCAATGACGTTGTCATCGTTGTGATTTTCAACTAATTCAGCAATAAGTTCTCGATATACATCAATGTCCATGATACCGCCGGCAAATAATCGTCTACAGATATCAGCTGCTTCATTAATTACTTCCGGTGAGTTATTTCCGGCTCGTTTCCCTCCGATGAGAACCTCTAACCGTGATATATCACTGAGAATGTTACCAGGGCATGTCACGGTAGAGTCAAAGACATCCTTTGGATTTTTAATCGAATATCCTTTTCCGCTTGTTTTCTCAGTTGTACCAGTTGCGCCCTGACTATCATCAAGTAATTGCCTTTGTCGGCCTCGACTTTGTTTTTCTCGTTCTTGTTGTTTTTGTATACCATAACTATCAACTCCTACTTTAAAAGATCTATACTCAATTGTATCCTTTTTCAAATTACCAGTAATCCCCTTATTCGTTTTATACAACCAATTAACCCATTCATCTCGGCTTATTCTACTGTTTTTATACTCGTCTTTTAAAAAGTCCTTTCTAGAATGAAAGCTTTGGGCGGCAAAATCACCAAAAGTCGTATAATCTTTGGGTTTTATTAATTCAGGACGTTTGATTTCCTTTATAGCTTCTTCGGTGAGTTTGTCTATAAAGGGAACACCTCTTGGGGTGACATCAACAGGTTGTAGTTCAGGTGCGGAAAATTGTAGATTTTCATCATCAATATCAGCTAATCGTTCATACTCACGCTGAGTTTTTATATCACTGGATAACTGTTGTATCCCTGCGCGTGTTTGTCCGGTCTCTGTTGCTATCTTTTCAAGCACACCAAGAACAGGCACTTCTCGTCGCTTGCCTTCCTTAGGAATATCCCCAAATATTGCTCGTTCAGTTGCTGTTTTCACATCTTTGGTCGCACTTGTTATCGGAGTAAACAGTTGTTCACTTGACACAGAAAAGTCAGTCTGCGCTTGTTGTCGTTGTTGAAGTTTTTCGCGAAGTCTATCTCGAACCGGTATAAACTTTTTAATTGCTGCTAGCCGCTCTCGGGCTAATCTAGTTGTAAGCGATTCACCTACCATATATTGTTTGTGAACTAAATTTTCAAATGTAAAACTATCATAATTAAAAGCTTAGTTATTAAACAACTTAGTTATTAAATAATGTACCATCAAGCTAACGTATTCATCTTCGACAGGGTTAAACTGTACGACGCTATCCGCGAGTGTTTCAGAAATAACATCGCTGGGGATTTCAGAATTGTAATATCTGAGAAAGGCGATGAACGATTTGTGTTAACGACGCGGCAACAAGAAAATCTACGTGAAAATGGAGGCGTCGCGGTGATTACTTGCTACTACGACCAGATCATCCATTATGCACATAACTGCATGAGCAAGTCCAGACTGATGAGTATCCTTTCAGGAGAAAATCCTATGTAACTTTTGTAACAAGTGTTACAAAAAACGCTAAAAAAAAAAATAAATAAATTATTTAAATTAATTACGAAAGCCTATTATTTTTTTTTAGTAACACTCACGTGGTTAAGATACTGGTTTTTCCTCGTTTAACATTTTTCTAAGATCACGAACTTTAGAACCAATTTCAGCTCGTTTTTGATATTCTTGGCCGAGCTTTTGACGTATTGCTTCAACGGTGCTAAATAGCGTTATAAATAAATTAATGTCGTTACCGTACAAACAAGCATTGATGGATTTTTGAATTCCTTTCACGAGCCTGTACATCCTAGGTAAAACATAACGACCCTTACTAGACTGATATTCAATATCTTCATATTCCGAGGTAATCTTGTCAACGTCGAGACTTTCAGATAATAATACCCCTTTATTATTTAAATTTGAGATTTCAGCAATTATAGCATTTACATCATTGATATCCATTATTTATATTTATTTATAAATAAATTTATTTATAAATATAGTGTACTGTATCTCTAATTATTAAAAAAAACATATATGACAACACATCTTTCCCCAATCACATTACTTTAGGAGAATAAGTAATAGGAGGAGGGAATGCGGAGCATCCGACCTCCACCCCGGGTATCCTCTAGGGAATGATGGTTGGATTCCCCATGTGAATGATAACCCGGTCTCCTAATTTTCAATCAGCAACACAGCCCAGGGTCACGTGATATGTGACCCTTTTATGCGGTTAAGAAGATAGTTATTGAAATTTTCTTACCTACGAAAATTTATCTGGCGAATCCAGCGAAGCTAATAGGCTGTGCTGATTGTTGCACATGGGTCTGGTGGGCGTCTGGGCTGCCCAACACCGGACCTACTAGAATCAATGTTTGCCTCTGCGAGTACAAACTTGAAGATAAAACTGTAGAAGGTTGACTCTGCAACAGCTTCTATAAGGTGACTGATTTGCGAATTCTCAGAGTACGCCGAGCGTATAACCCACTACAGCCATGAAGCAAGGGCTTGAATGGTGATATCTCATATCCCAGCTATCACCAGAAGAAAGAGGTGCTAGTATGTGACCTGACTCACCTCTATGCATTGAAATGGTGCAAGAGTGCCCAAACAGGATCTTACATGGCTGTTGATCCTGACTTATCTATAAAGAAAGCGAGCTAATGACGACTCGTTGATCGCAATGTATGGTAATCTATTTTGGACTACGAAGCCTGGCTGCGTCAAGAGGACCATCAAACCCTCTGATCGAAACGAAAGAGAGTTCGGGTCACTAGAAAGGACATGTAACTCGCTCACCCTGCATGCTGAAGCTAAGGCTATCAAGAAACTCAATTTGTATGATAGTAGCTTTAACTAATCGTGGGTTAAAGACTCAATACTGTCTGAATTGAGTCATGTTAAAACCCAGGACAGATTCCATTTGAAAACAGGGTGAGGGATATAAGTCGATTAAATTTTTTTTTTTTTTTTTTTTTTTTTTTTAAATGTCTAAAGATCTGACAAATCTTTGTCATGGCTGATAGCACATGTACCAGAATGGCGGAATGTGTCTGATATCATGGAGCGGTAACATTTGAGAATAACTGGAGCCAAATGTTTCTCCTCGAAAAGCCAGAGAAAAGTTGGCCAGTTGAGGGATTGTGACACTCAGAGGAACAATGTGAATGATATGGTACCAGTCTCTGAAAACATGCCACTTGCCCTCGTAAACCTTCAGAGTAGAGGGCCTTCTTGCTCTCGAGATTCTCTCCGCAATCAAAGATTTAAATTGTTTGTCTTGCAAGGCTGTCTGGACAAGAGCCAAGCTTGAACATAAAGACGGTCCGGACTGGGGTGGAACACCCCTGGCCGCGGTTGCTTGTGAATACTTGTGCTGACTGTAATCTTCCTGGGTAGATCTATCGCCTAGATTGAGTAGATCGGAGACCCAGGAGTTGTTCCATCTGAGAGGGGTAATCAGAACCAACTGACAATTCTGACCCTTTAACTTCTGGATTAATTCCAGTACCAAGACCGTGGGAGGGTAGGAGAATGCCCACAACCCTTCCCAGGTGATTGATCGAGCATCCACGACCCAAGCTTCTGGGTCTGGAACCTGTGAGATGAAAGGTGGAGAACTTGCGATTCCATCTTGTTGCAAAAGATCAATCATCGGGCGTCTCCAAAGTGTGTCAATTGGAAAAAAGTCCGATTGATGGAGTGACCATTCTGTGTGAATGACTAGATAGAGTGTCAGCCAAGACATTGAGTCTGCCAAGAATGTGTCTGAATTGTACATTGAGGTGGAGATTGTCGAACCAATGTAGAAATTGCCAGTTCAGATTGCACAGGTCTGGTGATTGGTGTCCCCTTGTTTTGAGGCAAGGCACCACCACAATGTTGTCTGACATAATGAGGGCAGTTTGTAATAAGAGTTGATCCTGCCCGAAATGAAAGGCATTGATGACAGCCGTTATTTCTGAAAGGTTGATGTGGAAAGGGTTCGCCCCTGGCACCCACGTGCCGCTGACAGTATCGAAGTTCGGCAACAGGTGGGCACCCCAACCGTAGGTATTAGTGGCGGAACATACCGTTATCCCCTTGGGATATCTCCAGAGTAATCCCTGTGGACAGCCTACAGGGGTTGTGCCATTGACTCAAGAATGATTGTATCTCTGGCGTGAGCATGACTGTTTTCTGGGATCGAAGGGACTTGAAAAGAGCGCAATTACGCTAGCAACGTCCTTTGTAAAGGGCGCATAAAAGGACGGCTGATCGGGATCAAGTCTGCTGCCGCATTGAATAATCCGAGGATCTGCAACTCTCTCGCTAAAATGCGCATCCTGTCGGAAACGGACTCTACGAGTGCAATTATCTGGATAATCGCAAACTCGAGGAAGCCTTACCAGATTCAGATCGGAAGAAACTCCACACCCAGATGGACCAAAATCCGGATTGGACAGAGATCAAACTTTATCCAGTTCACGAGAAAGCCTATATGACGTAAAGTGATATAAGATCGTTTCTGCCTTTGAGCAGAATAGAACTTGACAGATGTTTCTGGAGGATGTCATCCAAATATACTGCCGACGCAATAGATGAAGTCGAGCGGAACAAGGTGACGACGTAACCCATAACCTTGGTACTAGCCCAAGTGCTTAAATTTAGGCCAAAAGGTATGACATGGAACTGATAAGCCTAGTCCCGACAAGCACAATGGAGAATGTCCGCTACTCGTGGGATAGGGACGTGAAATGTGCGTCGGTCATATCTAGCCAGCTTATGATGGGGTTTAAGCGACGTGCCCTTCAGACATGTGTCACGACGTATCAGGTCTAGGTTGGCAGAAGCAGTCAGCGCATTGGCCATGGAATGGTGAGCTGCCCTGTTAAGAACCCTAGCTAACCGGGCCGTCGAATCCCAAGCATGTTCATTGCCAGATTTTTCAGCGATCCTGAAAATGGCTAGGGAGGCTAGGTCTAACAGTGAAGACGTAGCGACTACATTCGAACCAGCTTGGACGTGGCATTGAACACAGTTTTGTCCACTTTATAAGACAATGCCGCAGACATATGGACTGCTGACCTTGTTTATCCCGAGCCAGGACCTCAGTATTGAACGCATCGGAGTGAGTTTTGTACCATCGACCTGAAAACGACGCTGGTACTTGGCTTTCAGAAAAGAACGCCTTAGCATTTCCTGGATCCCCTATACGTGTCGACAGACGGTCATTAATTTCCTTAATTTTGTCGACTGGGGAAGGAGGCGGAAGGATAGAATCTCTTCCCCTTCATCCAGATCGACCGACGCACTAACCCTATAGTCGGTAATTGCAGCAGGAGGTGGAGGGCATTCTGAAGGGGCCTTAACACCCTAAAAATTTCCTCCACTGCGGCTTTGAAGCTGAACTCAGTCCGTTCCATAGTTGGATCTGCATACAGCTGATTTGCCTGTGATTCATCGCACTCACTATGTGCATAATCTTGCTCTGGTAAAGCATCCATATCCGGGTAATGCATACCAGG
This sequence comes from Unio delphinus, assembly GCA_029339505.1. NCBI lineage: Eukaryota > Metazoa > Mollusca > Bivalvia > Unionida > Unionidae > Unio > Unio delphinus. Next base: position 17,960,566 of record JAQISU010001236.1, on the reverse strand, counting down.
TGGCATAGATGACTCGATTCCGTCATCTCTAAAAAAGGCATTCACTCTCCCTTGTGGATGAGTTGATAGCCTATGGACGGCCGGCAATGCCGAATGAATTGATTGGTATATGTTTGGCCTGAACGCCTGCGACGGGCCGGCTATGACCGGCACCGACCGCTCGAATGGTCGGGTTGGATCGAGAGATTCATCGGCAACATCAGAGTCATGGTAGTGATATGTAACCGGTAGTACGGATTGACAGACGGAAACATCACTAGAATCTTCGTCAATCCGATTTGTGCGGATTGCGGTATGATAAAAGTCCCCGTGCTGGTACAGCGGTACAGTCGGACGGACTGGTATATGACTAAAATCTCCATACGGTTGGACGACCGGTGCCTGTTGGGCTGGACGGCCGGAGCCGGATGGACTGTCAGTGCCGGCAAGTGTCGGCTGGAAGCTTGGCTGGACAACCGGTGCCATTTGGGTTGAACGGTCATTGCCGGATCGACGCCCGGTACCGGTTAGTGCCGGCTGGATGACCGGTGCCATATGGCTGAACGGTCATTGCCGGATGGACGCCCGGTGCCGGTTGGTGCCGGCTAGAAGGTAATAATAATTACATAATGCTTATGTAGTGCGGCCAGCACTGTGCACCCATCTACCATTCGCTCAGAGGGAATGTTGGTTCTGGTATAGCTTGCATATCTGTACAGCATACCAGGTGACCTAGATGACGCAATTCTGTCATAATTGACACTTTCACTAAATCTCTCTTGTGGAGAAGCCGTGAACATATGGACGGCCGGCACTAACGGCTGATTGAACTGACGAATGGTCGGCCTGAAAGTCCTGTTCTGGTAAAGCTGCCATATCTGGGTAGCGCATACCAAGTGGCATAGATAACTCAATTCCGTCATCTCTGATAATGTCACTAATTCTCCCTTGTTTTAAAATCACACCGACACGTATTTGACGTGACGGGAGGTGTACATCGGCGATACCGACTGATTTGTCTGGTATATGGTCGGCCGGAATGTCGGCGAAGGTCCGGCTATGACCGGCACCTGCCTCTCGAATGGTCTGATTGGACGGAGATACATCTATAACATCTCTCTCATGGTAGTGATATGTAACCAGTAGTACAGACTGACTGACGGGTACATCACTATAATCTCCGTAAATCAAATGTACAGCCGGTGCAGGTTGATGTCGGCTGGAAGACCGGTGCCATTTGGGCTGAACGGTCGTTGCCGGATGGACGGCCGGTGCAGGTTGATGCCGGCTGGAAGGTCGGTTGCACGACCGGTACCATTTGGGCTGAACGGTCGTTGCCGGATGGACGGCCGGTGCAGGTTGATGCCGGCTGGAAGGTCGGCTGGACGACCGGTGCCATTTGGGCTAAACGGTCGTTGCCGGATGGACGGCCTGCATAGGTTGATGCCGGCTGGAAGGTCGGCTGGACGACCGGTGCCATTTGGGCTGAACGGTCGTTGCCGGATGGACGGCCGGTGCCGGTTGATGCCGGCTGGAAGGTCGACTGGACGACCGGTACCATTTGGTCTGAACGGTCGTTGCCGGGTGGACGGCCGGTGCCTGTTGATGCAGGCTGGAAGGTCGGCTGGACGACCGGTGCCATTTGGGCTGAACGGTCGTTGTCGGATGGACAGCCGGTGCCGGTTGATGCCGGCTGGAAGGTCGGCTGGACGACCGGTGCCATTTGGGCTGAACGGTCGTTGCCGGGTGGACGGCCGGTGTCTGTTGATGCAGGCTGGAAGGTCGGCTGGCCGGCCGGTGCCATTTGGGCTGAACGGCCGGTGCCTGTTGATGCCAGCTGGAAGGTCGGCTGGCCGTCCGGTGCCATTTGGGCTGAACGGACGGTGCCGGATGTATGGCTAGTGCCGGTTGGTGCCTGCTGAAGTGCCGGCTGAACTGACGGTGTCGGCTGGACGGACGGCTTGACGGCCGGCGAAAGTGCATAATAAAATGGATCCAATTGATCCAGCCTAGACTCCATGCGTCCGGACTTACAGGCCCGAAAGCCATGCACGGACCTGCGGTGAAATTTACATCCACTGGGCAGCCTAAACCATGTGAACATAATTTCCTCCATTTCCACATTGCCAACACCCATTTTGCCATTCATGCCTTCGTTGTCGACTTTGCTACTGAAACGACAAAAGAAGAGAACAAAGCACAGATTAAAAAAATTCAGCATATTATTAATTCGATAATACTATAACCGTTATTAACGGAGTAGTCAAATTATTCCGTGCCATGTTAACTCTTAATGACCACACTAGTTATCACCGTGAGCATGTTGCAATAGGTCGTTCAAGACGAAGTCTACTGAAACGAAAAGATGATAAACAAAGCACAAATTAACAATTCAGTACGCTATTAAGTCGCTAATCCATAACCGTAACTAACGAAGGAAGCGAAATGATTAAGTGTCGCGTGAATTCGTGACTACAACACGAAATTCCGCCATTAAATAGTCGCAACTGGTCGTTCAGAGACGAAGTCTACTGAAACGGAAAGAAGATAAACAAAGCACAAATTAACAATCAGTACGCTATTAAGTCGCTATTCCATAACCGTAACTAACGGAGGAAGCGAAATGATTAAGTGTCGTGTGAATTCGTGACTACAACACGAAATTCCGCCATTAAATAGTCGCAACTGGTCGTTCAGAGACGAAGTCTACTGAAACGGAAAGAAGATAAACAAAGCACAAATTAACAATTCAGTACGCTATTAAGTCGCTATTCCATAACCGTAACTAACGGAGGAAGCGAAATGATTAAGTGTCGCGTGAATTCGTGACTACAACACGAAGTCCGCCATTAAATAGTCGCAATTGGTCGTTCAAAGACTTTTTTGAAGTCTACTGAAACGTCAAAGAAGATAAATACAGCACACATTATCAATGCAGCACGTTAATAGTCGCTAATATCGTAAACGTTACATACGGAATAAGCGAAATTATTGAGTGCTACATGTATTACATGCTTTGACCACGTTCCAACCTGGTCCGAAGTCTAGAAAAGGTGACAAAGTCACTCAAATTGGAAAATATTGTAAAATAATGTATACGACCTGTAGAGGAATGATTATCCAACACAGTAATTCCAAATTTAACTTCGGATGGTCAGAATTTACACTAAGATGGCTTGGATTCATTGGAGGTCTAATTGTACGTGTTTTCGCGTAAGCGAAGCTAAAAAACTAAAGAAGCGACACCTAACGGGCGGCAAGGGGAGGTAATGGGCAATAGTTATTGCCCTTTGTCTATATGACATAGACAGGAAAGACGAATTTTCGTCTTTTGGTAGGGCTGGATTCGCATCCAAGTAAGCCCAAGGGGACCCGAAACATACATCTCCGGCGGGAGGCCTAAGGTGGCAAACGCCATCTTGGACCGCCCAGAAGATATGCTTGGGGTAACGTCACAACATGGACGGCACAATGCCATATATATTTCCACTCGAGTGTTGTGGCAAATTTTAGGCATAACATGTACTTAATTAACTTAATTAAGGATGGATTATAATTCAATGGAACGATGATGGTAATGATGTGGGCGTGGTAAACCAAACCAACATGGCAACCCATGAAATCGAATTCATGGTTGCATGAGTTAGAAAAAACACCAACCCACGCTACCGAGAATGCGATAGCATGGGTTGCCATGTTGGTTTGGCTGAGGGGGACCGCCCTCCTCCCCCCAATTAATAGAAAAAAACATCTTCCGTTTCGCCATCAAATAATGTATCTGCTATGGGGACCGAACACGTAGTTGATAGATCTATGTTTACAAGACAAGCACGATACCATTACACCACGGACTAGTCATACAGAATAGAGATTTTTTAATATATATATCTTCTGATATACTTAACAATAAGAGATTTTTAAAATAGACAATTTTACTGTATCCATCGTATTTAGGAAATATAAAATACTAAGTACACAAAAAAAATTAATTTAACTGTTTGTAAATATCAATCACGCATGCCTGCGTCAGTGAAATACCGATCATACAGGGTGGGAAACAGAAGTACGTTTGTACTGAAGGTCACATGAATACCGATCAATATAGAGGAGGGAAGACATGTATACTTAACAATAAGAGAGTTTTCATTATATTTATAAAAATGCATACAGAAAAAAGGAAAATAAAATACTTTTACACACAGAAAAATACAACTCGCACATAGTGATTTTAACCAGACCCACCTACTTACTTCAATGAATGGAAAACACTAGTGTTTCATACTCGTTCTGGCTGAGCAAACATAGGTAATGCGTTAGATTATAAAGAATTTTTGTACTGAAAAGAACGAGTTAGCTGTCTGCTTTACTGCTAGTCCACCCACCCCACACATGAGATATGTAGATAAATAAAAATAATAATGCAGTTTTAGCCCACAAGCGACAGTAAAAAGTTTTATTCTCTATCGAAAACTCATGCATTATATCTCCATTATATTCACGTGGGCACGCCTAGTCAAGTACAGGTAATATAGCAGGCGACAAATTCCTTTGACGTCATAATACAAGGGAACTTAGTAGGTAGAGTGTGAATTGTAGTGGATTTATCCATAAAGGATTTATCTCCCTTAAATAGTTTCAGGTGTATACGAATTTTATTTTATGACCATTTTTTTTAGACAGAGCAGTTTTAATTAAATTTTCTGCAACAAATCTGATTGAAGTACTACAAATATCGAAATATTTTCCAGCCGCATTTATCGACTGAAAGCTTCTCTCTTCATTATTTTCTAAATCAAACGATTTCACACCCTTGGGATGTTTTGCGTGCCTACCAGCGTTGCTTTTTAAAAGGTTATCGCGCTGCGAGACGGCTTGAAGATTCCCAAGACAATTATCAGTCTTTCACGCCATTTATGTGATCAATCACAAGGCCGTCTTCGATTAATCCGTAAAATGCTTCATAGATGGCTCTGTGACAGAGATACTTCTTCCTCCCAGCTGAAAACATCAAATACCCCATATTATTCAGATATCCAACCGGTTCTTTGAGTCTGCGGTGCCTAACAACACCATCACTAGAGGCTTCGTAATTAGCAAGCACTGGGTGAGGTCTGAAATCTTGGCTCATTTGTATAATAATACTACTTGTCTAATTTATTATCTGCTTTAATTATAAATCTCTGGATATAATCTTGAGGGGTTTTGATGACTTTGTCATTGAACGAGTCATTGATTCGTTTGTCATAGTAGCGTTTTAGTTCCCTGTATCGTTTACCCCCACAAGCAAGACACAACTGCGATTTTCCTCTAACACCCACCCCACATTGGAGGCATGGGAGAGGGCCTTTTGAACCGTTTCTCACACTTTGCATATGATACCCACAGAATTCGCTTCTGCATGATTTGTTACACGGGGTTGTTGATCCAATCATTAGCCACTTGCAGTGATTCATTATACTATATTTTTTTATTTAAATACTTGTTTTAATTATAACATGGAGGAATTCAACAGATTATCGAAAATTAAGCCTTGGAGAAATACTAAATTCATTGATTATACCATGAAAGAATTCCAAAGATTATCCAAAATTAAGCCTTGGAGAAATACTAAATTCAATCTCGATGAGGAGTTCCAAAGATTATCGAAAATTAAGCCTTGGAGAAATACTAAATTCAATCTCGATAGAGTCTCTGATACACCAAAACGTCTAATCGGTGATAGAACTATACTCGGTAAAATCAGGGAGTGTTTTAATGAATTCTACCGAGACGGTGCAGCATACTGTTGGTCGACATTTCGAATTATCAACAACATCGAAGATGTCGGTGTCAATGTACCCATCATCGATGCTACTATGAACGATAAAAGAGCAGCTGAGATAATTTCACACCTTGGCGAGAAATCCAAAGGATTTCAAGCAAAGCAATTTCCATCCAAAGGTGGAAAATCCAAAGGTGGAAATCCAAAGGATTTCAAGCAAAGCAATTCCCAACAAAGCAATTCCAATCAGAAGTATTTTTTTCAGAATAAAATTCATTATCGAAGTCGAAGGCAAATGGATTATTAGGGATAAATTTGAACCAATCCTCAAGGATAAAAAAACTGTCATTGTAAGTAAAGATTCCAAACCAGGAATTCTAACTGGAATTGACAAACCATACTACGAAAGATCTTATCCCGTAACAGCAATTGTTTATGGGTTATATCCGTTAAATGATAAACCCGATATTGCAAAACTAGCTCCTATGAAATATTCACCGTTGACTTCGTCAAGGCTCAATTGTGTAGCAACACGGGTAATGGAACACTTCACAAATGCATCCCGAGGAAATAAACTAACTGATCTGCGACGTAGGAAAATAACCGAATGGGAACTGACAGTGAAACAGCACGGTGCAAAGATTTCTGATATAGCTAAATTAGAAGCATCATTAAAATTCCCAATATCAGTAACAACAATAACCGGAGAAGTATTATACGAACCGAAATATCAATCGCGAGGGGCTCCAATACAAATTATTGATCATAACGAACACGCGTGGACACCTGCAGTAACAATATTTCCACGAGATAGAACCGTAAGATATATCCCCCGGAAATTTTCCGGGGATGTTTTCTATGAAGAGAAATTATTTGATGTTATTCATGCGTTGTGTAAAGATGATCCTGTGTCAGTGTGGTTACTTAGTAGTGCTGGTTCCGAATCAGGATTTGATCAATTTGTAAGACCAAATGGTGAATTATATCGCGTTGAAGAATTAGATAACAGAATGAGAAAAATCGCTAATGATTTTTCACCGGAGAGTTCCCATGAAAAACTATTGACGGATAGTTTTACTATTCCATCAGTGGTAGCTCACTTCGCAAGAGAAAAAAACTCATGGCGTCCAACACGAAGTGATTTTCTCGAGGGACGTTAAATTGAGTTGCATCGAATTTGGTCATGGAGGACTGTGGAATACAAAATACCATCGTGACGGTATGATTTCAATTGATATATCCGCGTGTTATCCTGGAAGTTTTCTCGGGTATGGGGAATGCGCTGAATACTTCAAACGATTTGGACACCCCACGCATGAAATGACTCGTGTTGCGATTAATGGACCATTGCCTGATTTTGATTTAACCGGATTCGCTCGTGTGATATCATTTGAACTCGCTACAGGGTTACATCCGTGTAGTTATGTTTGGCTTGGTAGACATATATCTGAAAAGGCCTGGATGCCAATAGTGTTACTACGATATATGATTGATTGTGGCATGCTGATATCGTTGATTGTTTCCGAAGCTATTATATGCTATCGAGCTCAGAAAGAAGTTTGGCTACCACAACCCGATCTAGATCGTATAATTAGCGAATTGCGAAAACAATTCCCTGATGAAAAATCGAAGATTTTAAATGAAGAACAAATCATGAATTGGTCTAAGAAGTTATTTGAAATTAAAAAAGAACAAGCAAAGGATTTTGGACGAAGAATAATCGGTAAATTTACCCAGGGTGGACGATACGACAACGCAAAATACTCTTCGCGGTTGATCATAGATGTCGCTGAATACGATTTTATTGTAGCGGATTTAATGAAACAGGGAAAACTTGTATCCCGTAAGGATGCTTTTCTATCCAATGGTGAGAAATTAGGTACGGTTGTTACCTACTGTGATGGATATAATTCCCAGTACACACATTTGAGAAGTTCAATGCTAGCCTATGCTTCTATTAATCTTTTTTCGATGATAAATAGATTTCCTAATACCGCGGTTAGAGTAGCCACTGATTCGATGTATATACACAATAAGTACAAATCAGCTGTAGCGGCATTCACAGGTCCCGAAGAAAATTGGGGGCGTTGGCGATTTAAAAAGGAAATGCAACATGAGTATTGTGAATCCGCATACGTTGCCATGGATGATAAATATCTTTGTTGTAACCGTATTGAAATTCAATCAGAATTTTCTAATGCACCACCGGTATCTGATCCAGTATGTAGATATAAGACAGTTTATTTAAACGGTTGTGGTGGGTCAGGAAAGACAACTCGTGCAATTGAATTATTTCGTCGTGGAAACGCTAGCGTTTCTAACATGATTGTGCTAACACCGACTCACAGACTCGCCAGAGAGATGATACAACGAGGGGTAAATGCTTGCACTTACCATAGTTTTTTTCGATGGAAAGGTGACAAATGGACTCCTGAGCGTATGGGTGATAAATTCATTCCTGAAATCATAATTTGAGATGAAATATGCACAGTGTCATTAGATGTATTAAAAACATTTCTTGAGTGGTTGTTAAACAAAAACACAAAAGTCGTCATGTGCGGGGATCACGGCCAACCACCACCATTTGTCGGTGCATCTCCACATGAATGGCTAAAGGGTTTTGTAGACTACTATGAAGAAATCACCACTGATTATAGATCACTTGATGAACGATTACGCGAGTTCAAAGCGCTAATTAGATTACAACCGGATAGAATCCAATGCGAAATAGCGCGTGAAGTGATTTCAGAAACCCCAATGAATGATTTCTGGGAAGCGTGGAGACCAAACGATTTGATCATTGCAAGTAGAAAAATAGTCAGGGATACGCTTCAGATGAAGTTATTTGAATTGCATAAAGAAAAATTTGCAACGCTTCCAGTACCCCTTTGTTATAGGCCATCGGATACACGAAAACAAAACATTGAAGTTGATATTCCAGGACAGAGTGAAAAACAAATTCTCGTATTAAATGATATTGTGCTGGTTGATATCAATGTCGTTGAAGATGCATTGCGTGCTAATAAATCCCCGTGGACGCTAGGATACGCAGCAACAATACACTCTTCACAGGGATTGACTATATCGAATACAATTGTTTGGATGGTGGATAATCACATCGAATGGTCGAATTTAATCTATCTCGCAGTATCCAGAGTACGAAACATAAATCAACTTCGAAGAGTTGTTTTCGATGATAATGACACAACAATAAGTGATATTGATGTTAGCATCATTAATAAAAAACTCTCCGGTTATAAACAACAGGACAAAAAAAAAACAACGAGAATTTGATATTGATGCTGAACTAATAATCACTTTGAAGAAACAACAGAATAATCACTGCGAGAGTTGCAATTGTATAATGCGTTGGCAGTATTCGGATAAGGATCCTTGCCAATTTACCGTAGACAGAAAAAATAACAATCTCGGTCATGTCAGAAATAATGTGATGTTGACTTGTCTTGAGTGCAATAGACGCAAATGCGCTAGTTAAGACCATGCGGTGGTAATTGAGTATCCTCGGGAATTACCTGTAGTTGTTGTCGAGTAAATCCTCGCTGAGGAGCAGTTGAATCCAGTTTATAGATTGCTGGTCTACCAGTTGATCGTGTTATACTAGATATCTTGTGTGCAGTAACACTCCAAATAGGATCAGTAGCCCTTTTTCTACCCCCTTCAAGCTCTCCTGGTTCGTATAAGTACCTCACAATGACACTACTACCAAGAATTGGTTGGGAAACGCTAGCGTTTCTAGGGAAATCTTTTTGTGGTTGTACGGGTATTGACTTCTTTTTAATCGCGTTGATAGGTTTCATGTTGATTGTTCTAGTAATCTCGTTATTCAGTGCAGTAATCACAGATGGTAATCTTTTAACCCATTCACTGGATCGCTTTTCTTGAATGAATTCTTTTGCGTATTGATATCCAAATAACCGCTCAGCAATCGTCCGATTAAATCGTTCGACAATGGCCTGATCGCGATGTAACGCAGTATGCCCTCGTCGTATGGTGACATTATGATTTTTCATTGTAGATAGAACAGCACCCTGAAATTCCTTGCCAGGATCAACCTGCAATAGATTTGGCCAGTGCAGAGGACCTCGTCGATAAATCCTTTCAAATGCAGAAGCAGCTTCAGTGGCTGATTTTGTTTTTAACGGTTCTGCTTCTTTGTATCGACTTGCAATATCAACTACGGTTAACGCATATTTGTAACCACGATCATGTGGCAAAAATAATATATCAGCCTGATGAACTTCATTAGGAGCAGTCACATCAAAATGCGAGAATTGAATTTGTTTAGGTGGTGGTAGATAAATTTGCCATAGTGCCTGTTTGGATAACCAATCCGCCGCTGTAGTTTTTTTTCACTTTTGCAGCGCTAGCGAGTTTATGGACTGCTGATTTACCTCTCCAGTATCCTCTTGGGGAATAATAAATTGATTCCATATTATTAATTACCAGCAACCATCATCAATTTGCCTTTCATAGCTGATTTTACCAACCACGAAGCCAACTTTTCTTTAAAAGATTTATTAGGAATAGCATTTAACGCATGAATTAATTTCACATCCGCGAGATGCCTGTTTTGCAGATTGCTGCTTTTATATGCAACATCATGAGCATGACACGCCTTATCAATAGCGTTTATCGGATACTCTCCGGATCGGGGTTGATTTTGATCATCAAGTCTGATATCTAATCGTGTTCCGGGACCACAGTAGCTATATCCTGGAAGGTGCTTTTCTCCGGGGTACTTTGCCCATGGGGTTCCAGGGAGCTTTGCCAATTTGGCTGCGATATCACCTCCTCGTTTTTTTTAAAACATCTCCGGATTGTAAAATCTTTGATTTTGTAGAAATAAATCTAAACTTTTTTATACCACATGTTGCACATCTACCAGTTAGTGCTGATCTGTTATTTTTAGTTGTAACCGTCGTCACATCATTTGTGCTAGTACGAGTTTTACACTTCACACAATATAGATCCATAATTTATGTATAGAGATATGAATATAATTGATTTTTCAGCGACTAAAATAAGAGAACCAGTTAAGCATCATGCAGCGCTACCAAACTCTATCCGTGCAATTATAATCGGGCCATCTGGATCCGGCAAGACTCAATTGTTGCTCAATTTAATAATGAGATGGATGAAGTGGGATAAGTTGTATTTAATTGCTCCTAGCGTAGATGATCAACGATGCTATGAAGTGTTAAAGGATTTTAACGAGAATGCATCAGAAATTAAAGGTGAGAATACCATTGATTTTATAACTGATATTGACGAGGCGCCATCCGTGGATGACCTTGATGGGAGTATTAACAATTTAGTCGTATACGACGATGTGATGTTAGACAATCAAAATAACCCAGCTAGAATATTTTCCCGGGGGCGTCACAAAAACACTGATGTGATATATGTCACTCAAAGCTACACTCAGATTCCAAAAGTGATCAGAGATAACTGTAATATTCTTGCTGTGTTTAACGGCATTGATACACATACGCTACGAAATATTTGGCAGACATGGTGTTCCGATATGGACTTCAATCAATTTAAAAATTTCTTTAGTCATGCTCAGTCAACCCCGCATGGATTTGTAACAATAAATTTACATGATCCTCGGACACGATATCGTATCGGACTCGATCAAATATTTGGTTGAAATCATTTATTATTTTTTGTTAACCAGAACTGAAAGTTCCAGCAGCAGAGAGGGTGGATGACCACATCGTTGCGACCAAAATTGATTAAAAAATCGTAAAGTATCCGTTTGCTAAATGGAGACTTATTTTTTTTGGTTAAAATAAGGTTTCGTAGGAAGCATTATTTTTGCTTGAAAACGTGGTCTGTTCACCCTCTCTGCTGCTCTTGTTTGTTTGTTAATTTTCTTCTTGATACATTATCATTTCCAAAGGTGACTATTTCTATACAAATAGAGCAAAGACAACAACGACGTTAAAGTTTAAAGCTGAAATTCACCCGTTTTATTCACAATTTGTTATTAGCAGCGCGAGTGTGTCATTTTAAATTGTCGAGATTGAACCTAGTCGCGGGTGTTACTAGTACTGTTTATCTCAGGTTCATTGATACGGGAAGAAAATCTTATCGCTTTGCATGATTATTTATAAATGGTATAATGATGTGATAGCAGTTACCTTTGTGGTGGGTCTAATTGATTTCTATCCAAGAAATATGTGTTTGGGAAATCTTCTGGTAAGCGTTAGAATTATAAGCAAGGTAACGATGAGTGGGAGAATTATCAACGACAAGTAGTGTATGTAAACTGCAAAGAAACGATAGAATAGTATTCCCTTAATAGGAGCAGCCGCCAAATATTTCGGTACTGTCGAAGCCCAATATAGAACGAGGGTAGAGGTTATAATACATTCAACCTTGTCAAAGACATAACGTCTGCGAATATGTTTTCATTTTTCCCAACATCAATACATAAAAACAATCTAATAGCAATGAACTAAAATTCACAAAAGAAACTCAGCTCTTGATGTCTCCATTTTGTACGTTTTATAATGTGACTTTTTAAGTAACAAACATGTATTATTATAATGAAAAACTAAAAGGTGGAAGTGGATGCGGCGGCGAGAGTATTAGACAAGTGAATAATCAACTTGATCTCCAAAATTATCATGAATGTATTCGAAACGATCCAAGAACGAAACTCGGAGGGAAAATATACAATCATAGGGGAGTAAAAGCGTATTAAATTAATCCAACACTCGATGGTATTATGTCTTGCAGATGTAGCGGATTCACATATTTATTTGTTTTCCCCCCGCCCCTTGCTACCGATATTGAGAAAATCCGATATGCGGTTTTTGCTGATAACGATGTCAGAAAAACATTGATTTTAAATTAAACAGTTAAATAAATTTAAGCTTGGTCGTGATATAAGCCACGCGCATGATCGGTAACAACAAATCTATTAAATAGCTAGAGTGAGAAAGTTGTGACACATAATACCCGAGACTGGAATATAGCGTGTGTAGTATTAGTAAGACAGTGGGAAAGTTGTGACACATAATACCCGAGACTGGAATATAGCGTGTGTAGTAGTAGCAAGACAGTGGGAAAGTTGTGGACCTGATAGTAGGATTGCAATATCGTGTGACCTATGGAACGACGGCTAATAAGCCATTGAGTGGTTCCTGGTAGTCACACGGTTAACTGGCCGATCGATGACCTAACTCCTTTGGGTGATAACTATTAAACAAAAACAACATTGATTAACATATTTGTCCGCTTTTTGTTTCTGTGGAAGGACAATAATTATCTTTAAAAAACGACTAGATCGAGCGTACGTAGTTCTCGTATCCAAAAAAGAATTAGTTTGGTATGTGAGACGAAAGAGTCACAGGCCAATGAGGTGTTATGCATTGACATGTACACTGGATTGACGAAATAATATTAATCAGGTCATCGTCCCATACGCTAAATATGATATGATCAATATACATCCATGTATTGCTCGCAATACTGTATGTGACCCTAACCCCGGTAATTCCAGAGATTTTTTTTTATCGAGTTCCCATTGCGATGCCATTTCCACATTTTGTTGGGGTTGCAAACTCGTCATGGGTTGGTGCTGGTAGTTGCGTTTGTGCTGACGTGCCACTTCCTAACAAAGTTCAAATCTATGATTGATAGATATCCACGGTATAATCGGACCTGGATATTTCCAACGCTGCATATGACTCGCGTACCTTTACTGCAGTTTTAGTTTCTCGTCCTGTGATGCATTTATTTCGACCTTGAAATTCATGATTCATTTGTTCGAATTTATAATTGTCTGTAGGGATTCCAGGTGTTTACCAGTCAGTGGTTCCTTCCAATGTATTTTTAGCTTCACATATTAGTGAATTTTTGTTAGCCCGGTAATCCACAAGGTGATTTAGATTTTAGGTAAACTACACGCAATTGTTCCAGTGCTTTTTTACGAGACAAATCGTTCCGTGCTCGAAACGGTGTAGGTAAAATAATATTAAATTCTGGCTGTGTTGAAACTGCAGATGTCATTGTAGATGGTGATGTGTTCGTGGTTATTTGATCTAGTAATACTTGAATTGAATTCTGCCAGCGCCATTATTATGTGATACCATTGACTCGAATTGGGATCTCCTCCCGGTAAGTAGTGGCCGAAGAAATTGGGGTGTCGTCCCAATTTAGTCATAATAAAGTTTAATCATCGTATCCAATTCGCAGACTGTAAATACACAGCCATTCAACGCCGACGATATCAGCGATGACGATTTGGCGTAGGCATACGTTCCGGTCGATCTCACCTGTGTGTGCGTATGGAATGTATCAGTCGAACGTGTCGCTAATTTATCGGCTATTCTACTGTTATAACATCCATGCCGATTCCTATCGCTAGGAAGCGGATAATGTACAGATTAACGTCATCGTCCTATCAACTAAGGATGATGCAGTGAACACAACAAGGTAAATAATCACGATACGTCAATGGTATTTTGGTTTGCCGTATACGCGTATATAATATCGAACGGTGATAACTACCAATCACTAGTTTGACGGAATCTGTGAGATGAATCATAGTTCATAGAATAGGATTATGATGGTGTGGGCATTGTATGGAATGCTATCACTCTAAGTATTGATCTTTGCAGTATTAACTACGTAACCAATGAAGGCACTGGTGCTACAAATTTCAGACACCACAAGTAAGTGACTGAGGAAAATGTTTGATCAGTTTATTTCAGTAAAAATGATTCTTCAGTGCTTTGTTTTTATACGATCCCAGAAAATAAATCGATTGAAGGGTACCATGGATAAGTGATAAATGTCCTAACTTTTTCAGCACTAAACACGGAGAGACTCAACAAGCCAGTAACCACTGTGGCATGGTTGAAGGTATTATTATTCTTTGATCACGTGGCGAGTCCTGATGCTACTGTGCATCCAATGTTGATGAGCAGGGTCGTATGATGAACACTAATCGCTCTTTTATTCTTCCATGTTAATGTTTAATGTTGCTCAGTATTGTATTTAAAAAATTTAAAAAAGAACTCAACGGCGGCTCAGTCAACGTTTCTGCTAAACGTTGTAAATGCTGTCACATGAGTAATATAAGCTGGTATAAAACCATATAATAATCTAATAGCCACTAAAGTGGTCTGTATTGCATTGTCACTGTTGTCAACGTATACGTTTGGTGCAACGTAGTTGTCCGAATATTGTTCTGTCACAATAATATTTGTATTTCCATTAATGTCGAGTTCTTAGGCTATCGTCCCGGTCGATTGTACATACTTGACAATGTTTTTTTTTTTAAAAATAATTTCATGTATGATTGCTAAGATTAAAAAACTAGAGTCTAGGATGCTTCCATCATCACTTAATACTGGAAGATTATCGGATGTGGACCAAGAACGCGTCGGATAATATCAACGAGCTTAACATTAAATGTCATTAGCCTGCCGTGCTGGTCCTGAAAAATAACTTAATCTCACTCAAACTAAGGAAAATTAGTTATATCAGTAATCTTTAGGGGCACATTTTGACGAACCCCTGTCGCAGACTAAGAATTTTAACAATCCTACTTCTATCGTATGAAGATTTCCTTTAAATATATACCATATCATTTATGTTTAACCTGCTTAAAATGACCACTTGTATACTCGTGCATTATGTTAGGAGGGCAGAATGAATTATCTTCATACTGCATCAAGTAAACCAAGTACTTCCAAAATACATTCATGCGCATCTGTTATTGTTTGAATTGGCAACGTGGAAAACCAGATTTTCAAGACGATGTGCATTCTACTGCGATAGTTTAAATATTCTAGCGACGGATGAGCCATTACGAATCAGAATAAACAATACAACGTGGACCAATAGCATAAGCAACCAAATAAGTGCCCTGACGGGACTACGAGTCTACAATATTTATACTACTTTCAACAAGATTTGGTTTGACAGGTAATTGATCGCGTATACAAACTCCTCGAACGTTTTTAATCTTTAATCGATAAAAAGCATTGAGTGAATCTTTACTTGTTGGTGTTTCAATGTTTCTTTCAAACTTCTACCTCGACCGTACCATAAAATTTAGACAGATCAAAGACTATATTTAATCGTCTTGAATTTCAACGAGTTTTTGTCGGCGGACTCTATAGCCGCGATAATTTTTTCTGGAAATGCTCTGATAACCTAGTATGCTCCAGTTGTAGCCTCAACAATCTCTTCGCGGATTCGACAATTGGTTTAAATAATTCTGCTGTATCTTCTGCAGACCACACTCGATTCTCCAGACGCTGTTGTAGTTGTTGTTTGGCTGAATAACGGATGGGGAGATATATTTTAATTGCCTCCAATTGTTGTCGATCTAATTTAGTTGTACGAGATTCTATAATCAATGCAGAAACAATCATGTTGATATAGACATAATTGGTTAATTACGGAACACTGTGCTCACTTTTTTTCACCTTCGTGCACTCACTTTAATAACCGCAACAACCAAAAAGTCAGTTTAGCGCCAGAAAGGTTGTCGCCCCGAGCTTGACATACATAAAGAACAACAAACGTGGGATACTGCACTTACTTAACTGGTTTTCTACAAATTGTTTTACTTTTATCACATATTCGATACACTTTTTCCGCATTGTGAGCAATTTTATATTTTATTTTTTTGATATTATACATGTGAAGATATCACTTCATGTGTTTCTATATGGTCCAAATAAGCCCATGAAATTATTGTGCAGTAATCTACTTATGATTTTGCTGCAATCATTGGTGTACTTTTTAACCCCGCCATCAGGATCGTTTTGTTTTTATTGAACATTTCTGTCCGCCTTTTTGTTATTCAACACGCGAAAGGGAATTTGGGAAATAATGGTTTCGTCTGTTTCGATAATGCCAATTTCCTCCAACAGGAATTTGTTTTGTTACATATAACATATTACAACATGAGAAACGGCACAATACCCACGACAAGAAGAATTGAAACTACTGGTATTGCTGAAATGATAACGATGGTGAGATGTCAGATTTGGAATCAAGAATTTGAACAACTTTTTCATTACCAGACGTGAATGTCCGGACTGATATTTTGATTTAGGAACGAAAACTTCTTTCTTCAAAAAACATATGTCCACATGTGGATAAATTGTTAAGAAATATGCTGGGTCTTATGACTTTTGAAAATATTTAAATAGTCGAGACACACCAACTTGCAACACAGTCGCAATCGATAGGGTGCAGTTTGGATACCAACGAACAAATATCAGTGGCTACCACATGTGTTTCATCGAGAAAGGCACTGTAATCCAATCGCCACACTAGTAAATAATCAGCTTCCGTTGTCGCCACGTAAATACAAAAGGAGACTAACACATTTTTCTACATTTAGTTTGTGTAGATGGAATTGTTTTTACTTTATAGTTTTCGTACAAAATTAGAAGTACTAACAAGGGAACAAAAAAATGGGAGATGATATAATGTGTCACAGCTATGGCTTGATTATAGTGTCATGTTCCATAACACGCTCTATAGTACTTGGAACAATGAATGGTCCGAAAACGCAAGTTTAAGTTAGGCTGAGCAGCAGGGGGTGTTAACTCTACAACTTTTTCGACAAAATTGATTAAGTCCTCAAAAAGGAAAATAGAGCCTTCCAACGAAATCTCATATTTTAACCAAAAAAAAAAAATAAGTCTCCATTTAGCAAACGGAGACTTTGCGATTTTTCAATCATCTGGGTCGCAACGATGTTGTCATCGCCCCCCCCTCCCCCTTGCTGCTACAGATCATAAATGATTTTTCACGAGGGGGTTTTACGATTTCAACCGAATATATGATCAAGTCCGATGCGATATCGTGTTCTAGGATCATGTAAATTTATTGTTATAAATCCATGCGGGGTCGACTGAGCATTACTAAATAAATTTCTAAATTGATTGAAGTCCATTACAGAGCACCGTGTCTGCCAAATATTTCGTAGCGTATGTGTATCAACGCCGTTGAATACAGCAAGAATATTACAGTTATCTCTGATCACTTTTGGAATCTGAGTGTAGCGTTGAGTGACATATATCACGTCGGTGTTTTTATGCCCGCCTCGGGAAAATATTCTAGCTGTTGTTTTTTGATTGTCTAACATCACATCGTCGTATACGACTAAATTGTTAATGCTTCCAACAAGGTCATCCACGATGGTGCCTCGCCAATATAAGTTTAGAAAATCAACGACGTTCTCACCCTTAATTTCTGATGCATTCTCGTTAAAATCTTTTAACACTTCGTAGCATCGTTGATCATCTACGCTAGGGGCAATTAAATACAACTTATCCCACTTCATCCATCTCATTATTAAATTGAGCAACACTTGAGTCTTGCCGGATCCGGATGGACCGATTATAATTGCGCGGATAGAGTTTGGTAGCGCTGCATGATGCTTAACTGGTTCTCTTATTTTAGTCGCTTAAAAATCAATTATATTCATATCTCTATACATAAATTATGGATCTATATTGTGTGAAGTGTAAAACGCGTACTGGCACAAATGATGTGACGACGATTACAACTAGCAATAACAGATTAGCACTTACTGGTAGATGTGTAACATGTGGTATAAAAAAGTTTAGATTTGTTTCTATGAAATCCGGAGATGTTTTAAAAAAAACGAGGAGGTGATATCGCAGCCAAATTGGCAAAACTCCCTGGAACCCCATGGGCAAAGTACCCCGGAGAAAAGCACCTTCCGGGATATAGCTACTGTAGCCCCGGAACACGATTAGATATCAGACTTGATGATCAAAATCATCCCAGACGTGGTGAAGAACCAATAAACGCTATTGATAAGGCGTGTCATGCTCATGATGTTTCACATAAAAGCAGCAATTTACAACACAGGCATCTCGCGGATGTGAAATTAATTCATGCGTTAAATGCTATTTCTGATAAAGCGTTCAAAGAAAAAATGGCTTCGTAGTTGGTAAAATCAGCTATGAAAAGCAAATTGACGTTAGGTTCTGGTAATTAATAATATGGAATCTATTTATTATTCTCCGAGGGATACTGGAGGGGTAACGTTGCAATCAGTAAACTCGCCAGCGCCGCAGAAGTAAAAAAGGCCACTGCGGCTAATTGGTTATCCAAACAGGCTATATGGCAAATTTTTCTACCGCGTCCTAAACAAATCAATTTCTCGCATTTTGATGTTACCGGACCCAATGAAGTTCATCAAGCTGATTTATTGTCTTTACCACATGACAACGGTTACAAATACGCGCTAACCGTAGTTGACGTTGCGAGTCGATACAAACAAGCGGAACCGCTAAAAAGAAAATCATCACCTAAAGTTGCTTCTGCATTTGAAAAGATTTATCGACGAGGCCCACTACGGTGGCCAAATCTGTTACAAGTTGATCCTAGCAAGGAATTTCAAGGCGCTGTTTTATCAGCAATGAAACATCACAAGGTCACAATACGACGAGGGCATACTGCACTACATCGCGATCAGGCAATTGTAGAACGATTTAAGCGGACTCTTGCTGAGCGGTTATTTGGATATCAATACGCAAAAGAATTCATCCAAGAAAAGCGATTCCGTGAATGGGTCAAAAGGTTACCAGGGGTAGTTGTAGCGCTAAATAACGAGATTACCAGAGCAATCAATATGAAACCTAACAACGCAATAAAAAAGGATATACCACAACCACAGCAGGATAGCGTTTCTCAGCCAATTCTCAGCAATGTCACCGTGAGATATTTATATGAACCAGGAGAACTCGAATGTGGTAAAAAAAGGGCTACTGATCCTATTTGGAGTGTCACTACGCATAAAATATCTACTATAACACCATCAACTGGTAGGCCTCGAATCTATAAATTGGATTCAACTGCCCCTCAGTGGGGTTTTACAAGCGAACAATTACATGTGTTTCCTTACGATACTCAATTGCCACCGCATGATCTTAACTAGCGCCGTTGCGTCTGTTGCACTCAAGACAAGTCAACATCACATTGTTTCTGACATGACCGAGACTGTTATTTTTTCTGTCTACGGTAAATTGGCGAGGATCTTTATCCGAATAACGCCAACGCATTATACAATTGCAACTCGCGCAGTGATTATTCTGATGTTGCTTCGACGTAAATATTAATTCAGCATCAATATCAAATTCTCTTTTTTTTTTGTCTTGTTGTTTATATCCGGAGAGTTTTTTTATTAATGATGCTAACATCAATATCATTCATTGTGGTGTCGTCATCGAAAACAATTCTTCGAAGTTGATTTATTCGCCGTACTCTAGACACTGCAAGATAGACTAAATTTGACCACTCAATGCGATTATCGACTATTCAAACAATTGTATCCGCGATGGTTAATCCCTGCGAGGAATGTATTGTTGTTACGTAACCCAGTGTCCATGGCGATTTATTAGCACGCAATGCGTCTTCGACAACACTGATATCAAGCAGCACAATATCATTTAATACTAGTGCTTGTCTTTAGCGCTGTCCTGGAAATTCGACTTCGATGTTTTGCCGCCGTGTGTCAGCGGGTCTATAACACAATGGAACTTTTATCAGGGGATATTTTTGTTTGTGAACCTTAAACAACTTTTTCTGAAGTGTATCTCTGACTATCTTTCTACTTGCCACTACAAAATCGTCTGGTGTCCATGCTTTCCAAAATTCCTCCATGAGAGTTTCAGGAATTATTTTTCTGATTATTTCACATTGGATTCTATCCGGTTGTAATCTAATTAATTTCTTGACCTCGCGTAATTGTTCATCAAGTGCTCTATAGTCAGTATCGATTTCTTCATAATAGTCAGCAAACCCGTCTAACCAATCATGTGGACCCGCGCCGACAAATGGTGGTGGTTGGCCATGATCTCCACACATTATTACCGCTGTATTCTTTTGCAGCAACCAATCAAGAAACATTTTTAATACATCTAACGAAAGCATACATATCTCATCCCAAATAATAACCGCGGGGATGAATTTTTCACCCATTCGTTCAGGGGTCCATTTGTCACCGATGTATCGAAAAAAACTGTGATAAGTGAAAGCTTCAACGTTTCGTTGTTTTATCTCTCGCGCTAATCTATGGGTTGGTGTCAGCACAATCATTTTTCCCACAATATAATTCAATAGCCCGAGTCGTTTTTCCTGACCCGCCACAGCCGTTTAAATAAACTGTTTTATATCTACAAATTGGATCGGATATCGGTGGTGTATTAGAACGCTCTGATAAATTATCACCCCGTAAGTAATTACTTTTAATTTCAACGTCTGCTGATTCAGAATAATCACGCAGCATTTCTTTTTTAATTCTCCATGTACCCCAACTTTAATTCGGATTAGTGAATTCAGCAACTGCTCTACTGTACTTGCTGTCAATGTAAAATGAATCAACGGCAACTCTAACCGCAGTGTCAGGAAATCTATTTATCATTGAAAATAAATTGATACAAGCATAGCCCAGCATCGATGACCTCAAATGTATATACGGGGATAAGTAACCGTCGCTGTAAGTAACAAGTGCCCAATATTGTTCCATCGGACAAAAAAGCAAATATACGATCGACATATATGTTTTTAGATACTGCATCCGCGATTACAAAGTCATATTCGGTGCTATCTATAATCAACCGTGAACAATATATTTTGTAGTCACATTTTTTCCCTCCCTGAGTGAATTTTCCGATTATTCTTCTGCCGAGATCTTTTGCTTCGATGTTTCGTTGATTAAATACCCGTTTGGACCACTCAATGATATATTCTTCGTCTGCATCAATATGTTTTCTGGATTCGTCAATTATACTATCAAGACTTCCTGGTTCTGGTAACCAGACATTGATTTGTTTCCGATATGATAT
Source organism: Unio delphinus (assembly GCA_029339505.1). Lineage (NCBI taxonomy): Eukaryota > Metazoa > Mollusca > Bivalvia > Unionida > Unionidae > Unio > Unio delphinus. The sequence continues at coordinate 17,938,948 of JAQISU010001236.1, read as the reverse complement.
AATTGCTTCACTGACCGTCAGCGAAATTAACATTTTTGTTTCAATCATGAACCGTAATAGCGCTATTGGTAGCCACTTCGTTTCAGACATGTGTCTACCAATCCAAATATAACAAGCGCGATGAAGTCCTGCTGCGAATTCAAATGATACTACACAAGCGAATCCAGTTAAATCAAAATCAGGCAGCGGCCCATTAATTGCAACACGAGTCATTTCATGTACGGGATGTCCAAATCGTTCAAAATACTCAGTACACTCTCCATAACCACGAAAACTCGCTGGATTTAGCAACTATATCAACTGAAATGATATTATCACGGTCGTATTTGTTATTGTATAAACCGCCATGATAAAATTCGAGGCAACTATCCTCAATGTCTGGCAAGAATTCTACGCGTGTTGGTTTCCATGCGTTTTTGATTCTTGCAAAATGAGCTACAACCGACGGGATTGTAAAACAGTTTGTCAATAATTGTTCATCGCTGATAATTTCATCATCGGTGACCTCGCCACTGGCTACTCCGTCGCCCACCGTTAAAAACCCACTAGCTGTTTTTCTATTTTATTGTGAAATGCTTCAGTACGGTATAATTCACCGTTTGGTCTTACAAACTGATCAAACGTATCCGTGTCGTTTTCATTGCTGCGAAGTAGCCACACCGACACGGGGTCGTTTTTACTCAAATGCGCAATACCATCGAATAGTTTCTCTTCAACGAGAAAAACAACCCTGGAGAAATCTTCTCCCAAGGATTCCATGGGTATATACTTTTTGTTCTGTCTCGTGGAAATATTGTGACCGCGGATGTCCATGAATGTTCGTTATGATCAATAATTTTAATTAGGGCTGAATTTTTGTCATATTTCGGTTCGTATAAAACTTCTCCGGTTATAGTCATAACGGTTATTGGAAATCTCAGCGACGTTTGTAATTTTGCTATATCGCTAATAGCTGCTCCGTTCTTCCTAACTGTTAATTCCCAGTCATTTATTTTTTGGCGTCTTAGATCAGTTAATTTGTTTCCGCGGAGTGCATTTGTAAAATGTTCTATTATTCGTTCTGCTACACAATTCTGCAACGACTGTTTCATCGGCGCTAGTTTTCCTATATCGGGTTTTCATTTAACGGATATATCCCATACACAACTGCTTTTTCAGGGTACGCTCGTTCATAGTATGGTTTGTCAATTCCAGTTAACAGACCCGGCTTAGAATCACGGCTAACAACGACTGTTTTCTTGTCTTTGAGAATCGGTTCAAATTTGTCTCGTATAATCCAATCACCTGATTCTACACGGATAATGAATTTTACTCTAAAAATATACGTTTTGTTGCCAAGTTGTGATAGCATCGTGGCTGCGTTGCTGTCGTTCATGGTGGCATCAACAACGCCATCAATTCGAAATGTTGACCAGCTATTAGATGCACCGTCGTGTTTGAATTCATTAATACAATCGCGAATTTTATTTATCAGGGCTCTATCCGTTATTGCCCGTTTTGGCACATCCTTGAGGGTTCTATCGAGATTGAATTTAATTTTTTTGTAGGGCTTAATTGATGATAATCTCTTGAATTCCTTGGTCATATAATTAAAACAAGTATTTAAAAAGAAAAATATAGTATAATGAATCACGGCAAGTGGCTTATGATTGGATCAATGACCCCGTGTAACAAATCATGCAGAAGCGAATTCTGTCATTTACAGAGCGTTCGCAACGGTTCCCTTGGCCCCAACCCGTGCCTCCGATGTGGGGTGGGGGTAAGGTGAAAATCACAATTATGTCTCAATTGTGGCGGCAAACGATACAGGGAACTAAAACGCTATTATGACAAACGAATAAAAAATACCGTCATTGACCCTAACGATGACAAAATTATAAAGACCCCTCAAGATTATATCCGAAGGTTTATAATTAAAGCAAATAATAAATTAGATAAACAATAGTATAGTATATAAATAAACCAAGAATTCAGACTTCACCCAGTGCTTGTTAATTATGAAGCATTCCGTGATGGTAATGTTAGAAATTGCAGACTAAAGAAACCGGTTGGACGGGTAAATAGTAGAGGGTATTTAATGTTTGGTGTCGGGAAGAAGAAATATCTCTGTCACAGAATAGTATATGAATGTTACAACGGATTGATCAAAGATGAATCTGTTATTGATCATATCAATAATAACATGGCCGATAATTCTCTTTCGAATCTCCAAGCTATCTCACAGAGTCAGAATATATCAAAAAGGGCAGAAATTGGTACTTTTAAATCAGTTGGAAAAAGACCCGTAAAATCATTTGATACATCAACTAACGAGGAAAACATATTTCAGTCAATGAACGAAGCCAGTAGATATTTTGATATTTGTAGGTCTTCAACACGATTTGTTGCAGAAGCAATTCAAAAATCGGCTCTGTCAAAGAAAAATGGCCATAAAAAAATTCGTATACATCTGGAACGAGTCAAGGGGGGTATGCTTCGGGCCCTTAGGCATGCATGGATGCGAAGGCACCCAAGGAGTTCCAAGATGCGTGTTGTGCTGTCCTTAATTAAGTTAATTAAGTTAATATAGTAACCTCTGGGTCTCTCTGACGTCATAGAGCGCCAGCGAGATTGCCAAATAAGTGTTATCTTTTTTTTAAATTAAAGATAAAATGTATTATATAAAGAATGGATATCAAAGATGTAAATGCTATAATCGCTGAATTCTCAAATTTGAAAAATCGTGGGATAGTATTATCTGATGGTCTCGATTGCGACAGGATTACCTCAGAATATGAAGACATTGAGTATCAGTCTAGTAAGGGTCGTTATGTTTTACCTAAGATGTACAAGCGCAGATTGACTTTTCTGTGTCAAGTGAACAACTGTTTACTCCGATAACAAGTGCGACCAAAGATGTGAAAAAGTTAACTGAAGCAGCGGTATAGGTTGATATTCCTGAGTGAGAACGAGCAGCGAAGGCGCCGCTGCTTGATACGCTTGAAAAGATAGCGGCAGAGACTGAACAAACACGCACAGGGATACAACAGCTATCCAGTGATATAAAAACCCAACGCTAAATTGAAAAACGCGAAGAAGAACAAGAAGGTGCAGCTGCAGGAAGAGACTATTCGCCTGAAAGTATATTTACAGCCGAAACATTAAATCAAATTGAAGAACTAGGTATGGATTTCGAATTAGCTAATTTTGCTAGAGAAAATTTTCCAAAGGGTAAAAGAGAGAATTTTTTAAGCGACGAGTTTAAAAATTTTATGAGACAGAGAGACTTGGGAATCAAAAATATATTTAGCGAGACACGGCGGAGATAGAATCTCAGCGTTGCGGCACCCTGGTTATGATAACTTTCTAGCTGCGGTTAAAGGCGGTCCACAACCACCACGTTATTCGGAGGACCCAATCCCGGAAAAAATAGACATAAGAGCAGAGGCCGGTTCTAAGAAAACAAGCGGAAAAGGATATTCGATTGGAAATCCAAAGGATTTCAACGCAACTGTGACATGCCCTGGTAATATTCTCAGTGATATATCACGGTTAGAAAAACTTATGGGTGGAAAGCGAGCTGGAAACAACTCCGTTGAAATAATTAATGAAGCAGCTGATATCTGTAGACGATAATTTGCCGGCGGTATCATGGGCATTGATGTATATCGAGAACTCATTGCTGAATTAGTTGAAAATCACAGAGACGCTCATGGTTTTGATGAAAATCCTATGGATTTTAGCGATTGATCGCAAGCGATTTCTCAAAGAGTTTTCAATGGCGACTACGCAATTCACTAATTGAAAAACTACTAGTTTTATAACAAGATGATCATACACTACAACCATAATAAACCCGTAAGTGTCTACGTGGTGAACCCACGATTGCCTGTTTACCGCGCGTGGTACGGAGATGGTCTCGGCAGTACCATCGCGGTGTTATTTACAAGAATAGCCCCAAAAGTGGCGCCACTAGCTAAACAATTATCAATGAAAGCCATTGATATTATTCGTGATAAGGGAATCAGCGCTGTTGGAAATCTTGCCGGAATGGAATTTTCTGCTGAGAAAGATAAAATAACATCATTGGTGCGAAAGAAACCAACAGCGAAGTCGGTGGTGAAACCACCAGTGCTGCCATCAACGACAGTGATGCCTGCAAAAATCAGCAAAGGAATAAATAGCGCAGTGGAAGAAAAACTAGCGTCGTTGGCTGCTTCGGTGACTCCGTCGCCATTGACGGCTTCGCCGGTAACAGATAGCGATATCATGAACGCGATAGCAGGAAGTGGGTTGAAACGAAAACGAAAACGGCGATAATTACAAAGAGTTTCACAATTGAAAGCACTAAATAATAATAACAATGTGTAAACGAATAGCTGATCCGGCGTTTGATATGGAAGCCCCAGTACGCAAAGACGATTCCGTCTGTAATCATCAATACTATTCCTATCATGCAATACAGCCCGACCTACGATCGCGAATCGAACTTCAAGTTCAAGATACCAGTAAATACTTTTTGCCGTGTGAAGCATTTATTGAAGTAGAAGGAGAACTTGTAAAACTTACTGAAACTCCTGCTGTATCAGCACCGTATCCAGATGGTACCAAAGTCGGCTTAGTCAATAATGGTATCATGGCGCTATTTAAGAGTGCAAGATATCTCATTGACGGAAAGGAGATTGACTCTATAGAGCGTGATGTTGATGTGGCTACAACAATAATTGGGTTAGCAAGATATTCTGACGATTATACAAGAGCAGCAGGTCCGTCTATGATGTTTGCAAAAGATAGTAAAAACACTGCTGGATCCACTCACTTTATTGTACGACGACCAAATAATAATGCTGGCACTGATGCTGTTGATGTCGAGAATATGATTATAACTACTGATCACCTGTACAATCTAGGAGCTGCAACACGAATATCAATGCTGGCAGGACAACGTAGATCGTTTTCATGTGCGATTCCGTTGCATCATATATTTGGATTCTGCAGAAATGTACGAAAAGTTATTTATGGAGCGAAGCATACAGTAGTACTCGTGCGAAAGGGTAGTGACGATGATGCAATTTGGAGAATTCCAGCGGTTCCTGCAAATCCAAATGATGACGCTGGTAAAGTCGTTTTAACTAAACTGGTCTTGTGGATGCCAGTAATGACCCCATCAATTACCACAGAACAGCGACTACTATCATTTATGGATGCGGGTGGCAAATCATTGCTAAGTTGGCTAACAATAACAACAGATGTTAAGCAATCAAATACCAATAGTACATTTACATGGAACTTGGCATCAAAACAAGGCGTTTCAGCTCCACATCATATATTTATTGCGTTGCAAGATATGACAAGAGTGAATTCACAATTCCACAGTCATATGATATTTGATCAATTAGGATTTACTGAAGTCTCGTTGAGGATAAATGGCCAGCAGGAACCATCCGAAGACATACAACTTAATTACGGTCAAAACCATATTGCGCGCGTGTACTATCGTATGTTATCATATATGGGCCGTGATCAAAACTTTGATACCGGTTTTCAAATATCGCAACTTGATTTTAAGAACTTGTATCCGATTTATTACTTTTCGCTGGAGCATTTTGATTTAACAAGGCAATCCGTCGTTGATATACACTTCAGAGCTAATGTCCTTCGTGGCGTTATTGCTAATTATAGAGCGGTTGCTGTCATTCTCAGTGATAAATCAATGTTGTTAGAAGGGGTTGGCGGATGAATGAGACTTATTGATGCACCAGTGGAAAATATGTAAACGATTCACAATTAGATCAATGGAAAGCATAAACGTGTTTTTACAATAAAATGCCATATAGTGTTGTTAGTGTCAAGCTGACTGATGGTCAGGTCAAGAAATTACGATCAAAATCCGCTAAAGAATGTGGAACAACAATAACGTTAAAACCAGCGCAGATGACCGTCGGTACACATAAAATATCATTGAAGGATCGTCAATTAAAACATTTCAATGATGCGCTAAAGAAACAACGAGGGGTTCAATTTTTTTTTCGAAGGCTGCAGTCGCCAACATGATAAAATCAGGTGGTATATTTCCATTGTTAGCCGCAATACCAGCATTGATTGCAGCGGCTGCCCCAGCGGTGGCGAAAGCGGCAGCGTTGGGGGCCGTTGAAAAAGGCAACTGGACAGGGCTTTAAAAAAAAGGGAAAGGGTCTAAGACTACCAGGATCCTCGTATTCATGATACAGCGGAAAGGGTCTAAGACTACCAGGAACGGTTTATTAGTTGAAAGCCCAATCCTTCCCATGTCCAATTTTGATTTAATTGATGCTGCTAAAAAACTAGCGATAAAAAACTTCAGAGGGGTTCTTATGAGAGATCAGTTGCCGAGAAAACCTAAACGCGTTGAAACCGGTATCATCAATCTTGATAACAGTAACGGATCGGGAACTCACTGGGTCGCATACGCGATCGATCCTCGTGGGATTGTCTATTTTGATTCCTATGGGCTAGCTCCGCCAAGCGAGTTTATGCGGTATATATCAAATCGCTCAATTCCGATTAGTTATTCCACGCTGCCAACACAACAATTAAATGATCCACCGATATGCAGCCGTGAAGTATTAAATGTCCTCACAGAGATTTCATTAAAATCCTTTGGATTTCCGTGGAAACCACCTCATCTGGTTGTAAACGAATACACGAGTGGGAAATTGCAAGGTAATTTTAGAGAATCAATAAATTGAAAATACTAGAGTCTTTACAATAATGACTGATATTTGGGGACGATCTCTATCAGCGTTAAAAAAACCACCACGGAAACACAGGATGTAAAAAAAATAATTGAAGATGAAATCGCTGAGACGATGAATTTAGCAAGTGTTGACCCAAACGAAAGAGTTGTATTTCAAAATCGCCAGGGTAAATTGAAATCCAGTAATATATCCGAGGATGACATTTTGATACGGTGGCGCGACGCCGCTGAAAACTCTATTGCGCTGTATTTCAGCGACGGACAACTTCAACCAGGCGCACTTGTGTCTACGATGACCGACGCGATTGCCGCCCACGGCCGTGATCTGGATGAGTATATACGAGGTTATATTGCTTTTCGCAAAAATGTTGTACATAAATTCTTTGGAAACTCGCTTGTGGTTGGCATGACTCTCGTTTAAATCAAAGACCTTCTGAATTTATTCTTTTTCTACACGGAGAGGGAGAGGATAATGACGGCTGCCGAAATCAAGGCAAATTATCTCGATATTTACACGGATATTTCTAAGCTAATAGAAAATCTTGAAAACGTACAAAAACCCACTATCGACAATTTAGCAAAGCTACGATCTGAGTATGATGCTCATATAGCTGCTTTTATCGCACTACGAGAAAACTTCAGCAGAACCGATTACGCCATTGTTAGATTCAATCAACCGCTACAAGAATTTCTTGGCGTTCCACCAGTGACCACACCGAATATTAAAACGATAAAAACCGCAATCGACAATTTAGAACAGCTACGATCTAAATATAATAATCATATAGTTGTTTTTGAAACACTAGTAGGAGGCTTCGGCCAAGCCAATAACATCGTTGATAAATTCGATCTACTGCTACGAGAATTTCTTGGTGTTCCACCAGTGACCACACCGAATATTAAAACGATAAAAACCGCAATCGACGATTTAGAACGTCTACGATATGAGTATGATGCTCATATAAATGCTTTTGGCGTGCTACGAAGAGGCATCGACAGGACCTATGACGTCATTGATAAATTCTTTGGTAAACAAGATATTAAACCTGAAGATGTTAAAACAACAAAATCCGAGTTTAGTGTAAACTTCCCTTCTCCGGTTCTCGTGAAGGAGATAGCGCTAGCAAAATTACGTGTATGCCACAGTTGGCCTAATATCAGATCGGTAGCATTTGGTGAGCAGAGACCCAATAACTCATTGGTGTTCGCGAATAATAATAAAGAAGACGGGACTCCAGACTGGAACGTTGTTACAATACCAACAGGGTCCTACCAAATCGAACAAATCAATAATGAATTTGCACGTAGAATAAAATCGATTACTGGAGCAGAATCAGAAATCGCTATAACGGTTCACGAGCCAACGCTATCGTCCGCCATTAAAAAAAATCAGCTAATTACGTCGTAGATATCTATAACAGCTCAATCAGAACCGTGTTAGGATGGCCTGAAAAACCACCTCGACAAGAAACCGCTGTTGTAGCACCAGAAGCTGAAAAATCTGAGTATGTCACAGACAAAATAAAACCTGATAATCCAATAAAAAGTTATAAAGAGTACAGTGTACCTATAGACTTTTTTGGGTTGCTATACGAATATAGTGGGGGGAGTGGAAAATTGCAGGGGTATTATTATGTTAACGAACCTAGCATTATTAAAAAGTTCACAGCGATGATTAATGATTTTTCACTGTTATTAATATCTCTTGAATCTGGTACTCTCACTCGAGATAAATTTATCAGCGTTGTAGAAACATGTAACAAAATCATCGACGATATGGAAAAATTTAATTTACAAATTATTCGAGTTATACTCGATGATAAACTTTCCACATCGAGAATAACATTTGCAAAAAAAATATAATATCCGCATTGAAGATATATCAACATTTAAACTACCCGGTTATAAAGTACCGGATTTAAAGAAACAACTTAACGACACCATCGATATTGGTTTTAAAATAATCTATGACGCATGGAAAAGAAATCTAGTGGAATATTTATTAATCCTGACTCACAATAATGACCTAGATGGCGGTGGTAGGCATATCGCGCCACACAATGTAAATATTTCATCGGTGATTGCGCTCAATTTAGTATGTGATGCAATTGAAGGAAGCTATCAAATAAATCTCGAGCAATCAAATCAAGCCCAGCAGGGATATATTCTGTATTCATTTGCACCAACAGCGCCTCCAGGATTTTTAATTGTTGAGAATCTTATTAATCCAGTCTATATGCGATGCCATAATAATTCGCTAACGAGAATTAATTTCAGACTCATTGACCAGTCAAATAATTTGATTGATCTGCAAGATGATGTGTTAGCGATTAGTCTACTTGTAAAGTCTTAGGACTTGATCAAATATTCGGTTGAAATCGTAAATGATTTTTGTTAACCTGTAGCAGCAGAGGGGGCGATGACAACATCGTTGCGACCAAAATTGATTGAAAAATCGCAAAGTCTCCGTTTGCTAAATGGAGACTTATCTTTTTTTTTTGGTTAAAATATGAGATTTCGTAGGAAGGCTCTATTTTCCGTTTTGAGGCTTCAATCAATTTTGTTGAAAAAAGTTGTAGGGTTCCCCTGCTGCTGGCTGAAAAGCGGCAAATAATGATGCAATTTGTTTGTGTCTTTTTAATTTGTATTAATCTGATTTAACGTATCTTTCTAGTACTATAATGCACTTAACCGTGTATATGTCGCCGTTATGGTCCGATGCGACATCGGATGTTTGTTTTGAAAACCATGCTCTGAAGTTAAGATTCCGCAGACACCAAAATGTCTTCCAGTAGCATTAACTAGAGTTTATCGGCACTAGTCATCTTTTAATTCATTGTAATTAGGTCTAATGTATTCACTGTAGTTTTCTGGCGCCTTATTCCTGCAAGAAGGGATTGAATGCAATGCATTGAAATAAAGTCCAGGGCTAGTATTGTTTCCGATTTTATCCCCTGCATGGAAGAATATACTTTGACTTTGCTTACAAATGCAGTGATGTTACGAAATTAATTTTGTCCATTTTGTATCATCTCAATAGCAAATTTCCTACAAGGTAGACACCTGTATGTGGTATCAGGCATATAAGGATTGAAATTATAATTTGAATTGTTTGATCAATACATACCGTTACAGCAGTCACTTCTGCCGTATAGTACTATTCTCGCGATATTGTAAACTACTGCCAGGTTTACTCTCCACCATGGTGACATTTCATCCTCGGTATGAGTGCACGACGATGACCCGAATCTGGTATCAGTGTTACCATCTAAAGCGCGTGCTGCTTCAGAAATTCCTAAGCTATCAAAGCTTGCCGTGCTGCTTTGACTGCCATTACGTCCGTACGCCAAGCTTCTACCTGAAGACGTAAGAGAATGGCTAAAATATTAGGCTGATAGTATATGAATATGAACCTTTTAGAACAAGATACTTTTATCAAAAACAATTTTAAAGTAATATTTTAAAGTAAAATCAAAGACATATTTCAAAACAAGGAACAAAGAATCATCTATTAATTTTTTTTTAAAAATTCATTGACCTTATAAACAGAATAGTGAAAAAGTCACTGCAGAAAACAATGTTTATTTCCTCCAGTAAATTCTTCTGGCATTATCAACTTTTCGAATTATACGATGAAGACAAGAATGTAGTACAAGAATATGATTTATGAAACCATCAATGTTAAATATGAAAACGATTTGTTTTTATCGGAAATTAAATTTACAATGTTATATCATAACTTCCAGTCAAATTTAAGGAATATTGATAATGAGTCCTTATCTTGCGTTTGGATTCAAATTAAAAATATATTTTGTAAATATCTTTACAATGAACGATATAAATGCAGGCTCATTTTACTGAATTATATATCTCATGTTATGTGTACGATGTTTTTTTCAAACGACAATTACCTTAGTCATGTGCACTTAATACCATTTATCGGACTCACCTCCATACACTCTGACATCACATAAAGTCATTGTGGTGGCATTATCTGGAGTTCTAATTAGTAGGTACCGTCCGACAATCTCGGTTGTACACACAACATCGGTTGATGAATGCATCTGATGGGTAATAGTTTGATTGAAGCAGGTATCAACAATGTTTAAAGGCGGATTAGAAGAATAATTTCCCACCACAACTTCATATCCGGTTAAACTCACTGAAATTTAAATTTATTTTATAACGTCTAAAACCATAAACAAATCTGCAATACCATTTTATTTTACAATATTTAACTTTCAAAGAACAATTTCGTGTCAGTTTTTTTACACATATGCAAGTGAAATTATCAATCCAAGCTACATGATAAGTTTTAACAAATCAAGAAAGGTAAATTACATGACGAGAGTACACATACACGTTTTGTTCAGTAATACTTGCTTAACAAATAATCAAATGGTACAGTTATATTTAGTTCTTTACCCATCACTCATTCTATTATTACGTTTTATTGTTTGAACTATTTATCCCTCTAATCAGTAACGCATGATCCTACTCATTTGGTTAGATTTGTTTTCATATGTTTGCGGTAAGGTATGCACGTATGGTATCAATACAAATAAAAAATAGAACGCGTGTATATCTTTTTCCTAAGCATCATAGCTTACGAAATACAGCAGTTAAATAGAGAGCATCAGTACTTCAGTAAGCTAATGTGTAGCCTTGCCGATTGTCGAGCTCATTCTACATTAAAATATCTTAACCTGTTTGTTGTAGTTGCATTGTTAATGGTGTGAAGGTTATCAGGAAATAATATTAGTATCGTTAATATTTTATTTCTAATTAACAAGTACGTGTATATGTAAAAAAAAACATGAATTTGCTCATGAGATTCTGCATATATTTGTGTAAAATGTAACGTAAATGATCCAGTTAGGCCACATTTTAATCTTGGTCTATAAGAACAGCAGCATGAGTGTTTTTATATTGCCTCCAGTTAGTGATATCTCCTAAAGTAAGCAATTTTATTGCTTAAAATGTGGCTTTAGTCAACATTCCAAAAATGATAGTATGCACTGAATGGAAATCGTATGTTTTAACAGTCCATTATGAATTAATGAAAACTTTTTTTATGCCATAATGACAATATCGTAATAGCAAAAGTAGTAGCAATCACAGTTGTAATACTTGTATCGGTTGAATTCATGACGAGTCCCGATATTCTGTACGTGGCACTTAGATCTATTTCCACCCATGTTGCTGGCCCAACACAGGTTGTTGGAAGTCCATCAGTTGCATTCCTCCCGTTGATGTACACATTGCTACCATACAATAATTGCCTGACTTGTTTGTTGTATGCAATATCCCCTGTTATAACAAAAATTAACGCTAACAACAATCATAATATATAGATAGAATATATGCATCTAACGTTTTATAAGTTCTCGTTTTAAGGTAATTCTTCACACTGTACACAGTATTCACAAGTTATAATTCGATGATAATTTTCTACTCTGATAGACTGTACATTCAACAAAGGGAGATAACATGTAATTCATATTAATTTAACGTACTTAACTACTACTACAATAATGCGAGTGAAACCTATTTTCCATTCGATTCGCAATAAGGAAGAATAGTGTAAAGTTAAATTATATGTGGATTTATGATTTCTATATCAGTGAGGAAACTCTCAGTTGTTTTATTGTGAATATATACAGCTAAGAAAAGTTATTTTGGAGTAAAATGTACCTTACTGGTATGAATATTTAAGCTCTTAGAGCTTCTAAAGATTAGGCGCTATACAAAGTCCTCATTATTATAATATAAAAACAGTGTTTATATTATCTATTTTTGTTAGTGAATAAACGTTATTTAATGCTATCATAGTTTCTTCCGAAAATAGCATGCAAGCTAAAGTCATATCCAGTTGCGTTTGAAATAATTTCCAGATTGAATACAAATTTATTAACAATATAGCATGGTTAATATGTATAATTATCAGACGCTTATATATGCATATATCATGTCATTCAAAGGATTTCTTAAACTCGCTGTCGATTATGATTAGAATTAGTCTAAGGTGTCAAAATCTGAAAGAGGAAACATGCGGCATTTCTATGTATGTTACAGTGTGAATAATTTGTCCTCTCATTTGCTCTTCATGCAATAAATGTGAATTCATTTTGGAGGCCGTAAGCACAAATAATTATACATATATTCCCAAACTTAATGAGGAAAATTTGAAGAAACAATTCATTAATGAACCGTACCGTACTGACAACCGGGTCCCATCCAACCTGCTGCACAGCCTGTGGAACAATTGCCGGTAATGTTGTCACACTGTACATCGTCCGCACAGTGACATCTGTACATACATCCGGGTCCAAACTGTGGCTGGCTATTATTGTACCCACCTTTAAGGCATGAGGAATCTAAAAAAAGCCCATACTAAAAATGATGGATGTATTACATAAAACTTCTTAAATTGATGTAATACCTTATGTGGGTCTAACTGAGATATGTGGCTGTAATTTGTATATATTGTTTTTTCCTATATCATCATAAATGCCATCAGCTGTATTTAGAGTTGTGTCTGTTTTCCCCATTCTGACTGGAATGCATGAACTTGGTAATTGATTTGTTTTAAAGAAGAAGAAAAAGAAACAATAGATGTGGAAATAGAGCATATGCACATAAATGGTAAATAACTTGTTATACACTAGTACAAAAAGCGGAATGGAGGATATATATATATATATATATATATATATATATATATATATATATATATATTAGCACTATGAATGGATTATCCATCCACCTGCTCAATAAAATGATATAGTATTTGCCTTTCATAAACCATGAGAAGATATTTTTATTTTCTACGTTAGTACCATAGTCATTTTATTGTCAGGTACAAAAGCTTGAAATTTATCAAGTAGCGAATGTTTCGAGTATGGTTCCACAATATAAATATTTCCAGTATTTACCCACGAAAAAAACATTTCGTCTTTTATAAGACAAAGGTATTTAAAAAAATTGAGCTTTTAAATTTAAACTCTCTCTCATTTTCTGACAGTTTATTTTCCTCTTGTAATAGATGGGATTGTGCGACGAAATAATCTAAACTATTTCTCTTTTTCTCTCTGTCTCACTCTCCCTCTCTCTCTCTCTCTCTCTCTCTCTCTCTCTCTCTCTCTCTCTCTCTCTCTCTCTCTCCGCCGTAAAACAACACCGATCTAGTCCAACATGTGCCCCTCTCTAATTGGCCTATCATATCAATTGCATTCACGTAAACACGTGGTAGGACTGATATTACCTAATCTGTCGCAGGTATTCATATTGTTCACATTTTATGCACTATTTCATTTTATCTAGCGGTAAAGCAAGAGAGATTCACCCTTGCATCAGAGCGTATTTAATGATGTCGATGAACTAAGGGGAAAGAGCTTTATGGAAACAAGAAAGGCGTTGAGACAAGTTTCGCCAGCAAACAATACTTTCGATATCTGAAACGTAATACAATTTATATTTATTTATTCTTGCTCGCAGACTGCTTGTTTTTCTTGATGAATACGCGTCATCAACGTAAAATGTATGAAATACAATCTAAACTACAATCTGATAAGCAAGCTCGATAAATGTACGTTCAGTTTGCAAGAGTAGCTCTCTGTATGAGATGTGTTCAAGGAAAATATTTCATAAATAACTATATATGCCTTAATGACTTGGTGATACATTATACAAATCATTTTTAAAAGCTGGTGAAAAATATAAACTGAAGTATAGTATCGGTCGTTTTATACAAGTAATGCAATGATGTCATATGCTTTAGCTAGATAAATATAATCGAAAATATTTCCCTATTTTATTGCATAATTCATTCGTATAAATATGTAACACAAATCAAGAGAGAACAAAAGCGTAAAAGAAAGATTGGCATATCTAATCCATTTGAAAATAATGAAAACTTAATCTGTCTTATATGTTCCAACTTTAAGCTGTCATCGATGGTAATAGCTTACAATGCATTTACTTTAGCATTCCTTGACTGCCCTTAAAAGTCGTCAAAATGATTTTTATGACTATACTGAAATAGTAGTATGTACAATGTACATGACAAGGTTTTAAAATAAATAAACATCTTGGTGTATTATCATTGAACGGGCTGTAAAAAGAAAATATTAATGAAAACTATATGTTTTTATCTGATTACATAACATCCTACCTATTTACATGAGGCCCTTAGTTGACGAGTGGTCTAATGTGCTCACCTTTACTGTAGATTGCGATCTCAGTCTGCGTGACTTCAAGGATCGAGTTCGGCTAATGTGGGTATATGAGAAAGTTTGCCAGGAGCTTATAGTGGGTATGTGGTTCTTCAAGAGTTTCCCCGGGTTTGTCCTCCACCACTTATCTTGTGCTAGGATTAAACACAACGTTAAACCCTACAACAACAAGAACATTAATTACTGAATATTACAGGTACTACACATATTCTCTTGCATAAATAGATTGCTTACTCACCTGCCGAATCCAAGAAAGAAAACATTAACAAAATAATAAAATTCTTCATAACTGTGAATTCAAAATTATTTTCTATTCCATGTTCGAATTTAAACTTGTAATAGCATGCGGTCGATCGCATTGCAGTAGACTCAGCTAACTTCAAAACTTCCTTGTCTTACAAGGTAGTGCATGCTTGAAAAGGCAAATATAGTATAGTATAGTAGAACTGGCTGTAAAAAGAAAATATTAATGAAAAATATGTTTCTATCTTACTACAGAACCTCCAACCTATTTACTTGAGGCATTTAGTTGACAATTGGTCTAATGTGCTAACGGTACATCGCGATCTCACTTCTGCGTGAGTTCGAGTCTCCAGTTCGGCTAATGTGGTTATATGAATAGTATCCCAGGAGCTTCTGTTGGGTCTGTTTTTCTTCAAAAGTTTTCCCGGGTTTGTTCTCCACCATTTATCATCGCGCCATGTGCAGCATATCTTGTGCTAGGATTAAACACGACATTAAAACCTACAACAACAACACAAATTAATGAGCATTACAGTTACTACTCATATTCTACTGCATAAATAAATTGCTTACTCACCTGCCGAATCCAAGAAAGAAAACATTAAAAAAATAATAAAACTCTTCATAACTGTAAATACAAAATTATTTTCTATTCCATGTTCGAATTTAAACTTGTAATGGCATGGTGTCGATTGAATTGCTATAGAATCAGCTAACTTCAAAACTTCCTGGTCTTACTATTCAAGGTAGTGTATGCTTGAGAAGGCAAATATAAATTAGTATATGGACGCATCAATCTACACTTTCAGTTGCGGATTCATGACGCGTTCCTGGGTTACTAACCCATTATTATATTGACTAATTATACACCAGCAGTTGCTTCCACTATTGTAATAACAAAAGGATATGATGCAACTGTATGAAATGTTAAGTTCTTTGACCTAGGTGGGTGTTTGTCATCTCAAGTATTTATTAGGAAACCTAAGTCTTTCTAATGCTTACATTTCTGTTTAGTGTAATACACCATTATATGTTTATTTCAAGTGGATTTTTTCGTCTAATATTGTTGGGTCGTTCTATAACGTTCAGGAGTGCAGAACTTTCGCTAGCGAGCACTTTAGAAATGATGGTGTATTCGTGTACCTAAGTTAAGCCACGTTGTTGTAATATTTGTATTATTATCGAAAAAATAGCCCATTGTTGTTTTTTTTTTATTTGCTGTTAAATAGAAATATATTTTTGTCTCTCCCTAATTTGTGCTTGTACGTCCAATCGATGTTCTACAATAAATACAGCAAATCATTGTACGCTTGTTGTGATTGTGAATTACAGAGCCAAGCAGTAACCTGCATTGCAGTTAAAGGTACTCATGTTAGTTTGATGTAGGTATTTCATGCTTGAGAATTTTCATACATATAAATTCCGGATTCATTGAAAATCGCTTTGGATAGTACTGAGTGTAAGTCGCTTACAGTCAAATCTTCCAATACGAGGGCTGTCAACATTACGCCGTATGAAACTATTACTTTCAACGTCATTTGCCCCTAATGTTGATGCCCATATAACAGAAGCGATTACAGAGCACGTCGGAAAGTATGGCCATTTTATAATTTGTCCAAGTGTAATGAAGTTTTTTCAACAAGACTCATATTGCACAGTCCAGTTCAAACTGTGCAATATGTCTGCAAAATGTTTTACAATAAGACCCATGCCTGATGTATGTCTCATAAGTGAAGTCAAAATGGCTGACTACTTAGCTTCTGATATTACCTCCAAGAGGTCAGAAAACAGTTTACATTCCACTCCGGAAGATCAGAAAGTTAAGCCTGACATGGAAAGTATGACTCCTGACCAACTGGATAGCCTCCGACAAGTAATGAGCAAATCAGACTGGTAATTTCGAAGGGATACACATACGTGGAAAAGACTTACCCCATGAAGCATAAATGGTACTCAGTAATGATAAACCTTTCAAACAACCATACAGAAGAATACCGCAGTGGATATATGAGGAGTTGCGTCAGCATATTAAGGAAATGCTAGATGCTGGTGCAGTCAGGGAATTTGATAATCCATTCTCCTCTAATGTTACTTTGGTCAGTAAACGAGATAACAACCTGCGTTTCTACAGTGTCTACAGGACAACCATTTCCTTGACGACGTTCAATAAGCACATTGACCGTTTGCTACCAAAGTATGCACCTTTACACCAGCATGGTCTTAAGCTGAAAGCCTATCATAGTGAGTTGCTCATGTCTTCAGTTGCTTATCTGGGTCACGTTATATCAAGTCTGTCCCAGACAAAACATCTCCTGATAAGACAAAGCAATACACCAATATGATCTGTATAAAGTCATCAAATTTGATTAATTAAATGTACAGATGTTTGTGACACAAATATATATGCACATTAAATTCACTATTCATTATAAATTTCACTTGCTAACCTTTTATAAGCTGAAACAGTAATTAAACAAACTAGCTGAATCTTGACTAAACAATCATTGAAACGACTGTTGATGTATACTTTAATAATTTTGACATGTAACATTCTGAACAAATGTAAAAATAAAATGGGTCTGATAATGTTATGAAATTTATGTTAATAATCTACTTATCAAATGCATCATAGAATTGATGTGATATTTACATGATAAAAACTGAAAGCATCCTGTATGGTAATTAGGCATTATGAAATTGCCAGTTGAAGCATGTGTATCAATTAAATCAATTGGTTTAAACATTATTTGAAAAGTTTGCACAGTTTGTATGTTAAAATCACCACCTGTTATGGAAATATATATTATTACATGTATGTGTTTACACACATGGTTGAATATCCGCTGCATTACTGTCCTCAGTGTAGTCTGTTGATAAAGTTTGGTTGCAGATAAATTATAAAATTAATTCCTTTTATGAATACATGTTTGACTTAATTTTTTTCTGAACTGCACCTGGCATAACAATACGAACACCAAAATTTACATTGATACATATTTATGAAAAAAAATAGGTTGAATTGTTCATACCATATTAGCACCATACCTTTAATACAGGTTACCTGATAAGTATATAAACAATACAAGGCCCAAAGCTTCTTCACATCTGCGATTATAGGTTGTTTTCTCTCCAGGTCAAAGTTCCCAATTTAATAAAACAATTACATCGTCCTTTTAAACAGTCAAGAGAGATATATAGTTGTCTCTGCTTTACATAGAAAATAGCATAAACAGAATCATGCTATTTTTATTTGTGTTACCTCTAAAGGTAAAGTGCAGCAGAGATATTTATGCTCTTTTGAAAAATTTATGTCAATTGCAAGATTATTTTCATTATTTTTTTCAGTTTAAGCTATCAATAAAAAGATATCATGTCCAAGTTTTGAAAATTTTATTCAGCAGAATGGGTTGTATTGTAAAGAAATCTTGATTAGTAAAACTATACTACATGTATTAAGATAATATTTGATCTATTTTTTTGTGATTACTATACAATGTGTGAGGACATCCATAATAACTTAATTGATGATTAGTTTGCTATTATGTTCAGTGATAATTCCCAACTTATATTCCTGAGCCAGGATTGGTTCATAAGGAAGCTGATCATATTTGTAACTGAAAGAAGTAGAGACAGTGTTATATTGATGTAACATAAATCTTTTTCAGACCAGTGTTTGAAAAACTGGTTACTGAAATTTTGCACCTGATTCTTTGGTGCCAAATTGAAAACATTTTAAACATTTAAACATTTAACATTATTGAAGTTTTATTACCATGGAGTTTGTATAGGTCTACAATGGTAGCTGTACAAGTACGAGAAGTCATGAAAGCAAGTGCCTTATTCTGAGTAAGTGAAGCTATGTTTAGTTGGCAAGAGTTAATCACTCTCTCCAAGCCATTATCTTGGTGCAAATTTTCTTTGATCACGAAACCAGTGTGAGTGCAAAGTTTAGCTCACTGAAAATTTCCTGCTGGGCGCCAAGTAGCCTTGATATATACAGTAGAGGCATTCAACACTTAGATCAATATTCATAAGGTCAACTTTCTTGCTACCAGAGAAGTTCAGGTGATATTTCCAAAGTCTGAAGAGAAGCAAAGGACAGCAATTTATGCAGAAAATTTCTGGAAATGAGTTCAAGAAAGGTTTGTATTGATTTAAAATTATTTTCTGGTGATTTTTTTTTAAAAAACCAATAGGTTTAAAAATGCAGAATATTAATAAGACTACATAGTTATATCATGTTTTGCTAGTATTAGGCACTTTTATTGAACTATTCCCTAAGTAATCAGATATTTTCTTCAGTAAACATCACCCTCATCTACTCAAAGAGTATATTCAGTATGAATTAGTATTAAATTTGGCATACTTTTGTACATATATTTTCTAAAATTCTAACCCTATGAGCATCTATTACATGTTATCTAATCTAAATGTACAATTTTCTAAAGAGCTATGTTTAAGCAGTACATGTGATACTGGATTTCAGACCAGTAGGTTTACATATTTTGATTAGTAGATTCACTCCTAAACCATTAGATTTTTTTATCTTCAAAAAATGTTGTTACAAGTTACTGAACAGTTTTGTTTTCTATATATTCTCTCTGCTTAATATAATACAATAGCAAGTTTTGAACATAAATTAGATTCAGATTCAGATTCAGATGAAAAATGCTATAAAAAAGAGGGTTTTTTATCTTACAGTTGACTGCAAAGATTTACAAAATAATAAATTCAATATCATTTTAAGTTTTCTTCCCAATATCCCTGTCTGG
This sequence comes from Unio delphinus, assembly GCA_029339505.1. Lineage (NCBI taxonomy): Eukaryota > Metazoa > Mollusca > Bivalvia > Unionida > Unionidae > Unio > Unio delphinus. Next base: position 17,918,984 of record JAQISU010001236.1, on the reverse strand, counting down.
TGACCACTGAAGACATTCATTTTATCCAAACAAAGACCTACTTGCTAAGGTATTTCTCATAACTCTACAGCAAAATTTAATGGGCATTTGTTCCACACGAAACCTGGTTTCAGGAAAACATATTTTCGTTTCGATATTTTATAAGAATCAAATACATAATTTTGTCCAAATTCTTTTTCTTTCAATAAGGTCATGTTAAACTTGAAACTACCAGTTATAACAGCACCAGTGCAGATTTCAAACTGTTTGATCTGAAGAATCTTACACTAAAACAATTATGTTATATTGTAACAATGCAGATACAAAGAGTTAATGTTTAAAATAAAATGTGCCAGTAACTTATATTGGTATATGATGAGTTAATGAAAGTTTCTATAATGTGTGCAAAAATTGCAGGCAGGAAATGAAAAGTATTAAAGTTGAATTTAGACAAAGTTTCAAAATGTTGCTGATATGTAAAGAGTCCCATATATGTATTCAATAAAGAAATAATGAAAATATTATAGTTTGTATTTCTATTGAAATAACTTCAATTTTAAATATTAAAAGTTCACTTTTTAAAAACAGTGTTTAGTCAGCTAGTTTAGAAAGTTGAATTAACAAAAATTAATGAAGATCTAATGTAAAGCTCTCTCTTGAAACTCACATGGAATCATGATAACTATTATGCCATATCTGTATAGTGTAAGTTCATTGTTTCTGCAGGTATGCATTCATCAACATAATTCTAAGTGTTACCTGGAACATACACTTGGGGAAAGGCAACACTAATTAAGGGTCTTACATACATGGATGAAAAAGTCCATAACATTCTGTGTTCAAGGGGCTAAAGCTACTTTAAAAATGTCCATTATACCAATTTGACATAATTTAAACTCCTCAGGCCATAAGGTTAAGTGATTTTACGCTTTTGTCCTGTATAAGGCTTCATCCTTCCATCATTTAAGAAATACATTTTTTATCACTACATGTATATCATCCATATATTTGATTTAATTTTAAGTAAAACATGGAATATGATCTGATTTCAAGATTTCAGACTAATTCAACAATAACTAAAATCGAAGCATATTAATAAGGTGATCTTGCATCCGATTAGCTGAGATTGTTACGAATATTAAAGCAATATTTAATAGTTTTTTTAAAACTTGCATTACAGGTTTATATAATTGATATTTCAACAGTTTAGTAAGATTGATATCCATTCATAGTAATTATTTGATATTGCATCTGACTGAACCAGTTATTACTCTGACGGTCGTCTTAGAACATGTTGTAAATTTTATTAAACTTGGAATATAAGCTATTATTACGAGATCTGAACTGAAGTTTCAACTAGCTGCATGAGCTTGTAACCACTTTATGATCTGATTTGATTAATATTGAGAAATTGACTAAATAAGTTTATCTAGTCAAGATATAAGACAATATATATTATGAAAAATATCTGATCATATTAAAATTGCAACTCTCATGTCTGCAGTGTGGCATTTTATTGTGATGCCTAACATTGGGTCATACACTAACCTCTTAATGCTGAGTGTCAGGCAGTACAATTTTTATAAGTCTTTGGTATGACTCTACCGGGGATCAAATCCGCGACCTTCCATATTCAAGATGGATGCTCTAACCACTAGGCCACCAGAACTAGGTACCAAAGACTTGTAAAAGTGATGAAACATGGTAGTTCAAGTTAAGAAAAGAATCTTGATAGTTAATTTTCAAACAAAATTCCAATGTAATTTGAACTTTATTATTTTTAATATTAATTTCTTATATTCTTATATATCAATATACTTGCTTAATTTAGTTTAGAATAAATAAATTTCATTCAAAACTAGTGACCAAACGTTTCAGGTATACACAACGCAACAAGCATCAGGCGGACATCAAGCTGATCATGAAGAAAAAAGAAAATATAAAGTTGAGAAATATGTTGTATATCTGATTAGATAAAAGAATCATTCAAATCAGTCAGGTCTAGGAAGTGGCGACCACTGAAGTTACACTTGTAATACACAATGCAAAGTAAGTTAAGGTGTCAGTTACTTCATTTAAACACCTGAGGACATCAGTCAATACTATAATACCCGGGACTTTGATCTTCCATCTTCAAGAAGATTGCCATTAGTCATAACAAGATTTATATTTTAAAAAAGATCTTTATGCTATAGTAAAAATTGTTTTATAAACAAAGAAACATTTCACAGGCATTGTTCTTTCAAATAAAGTAGAAAAGATATTTTCATTTTACATTAAAAGAAACACACAAAGGGCACTACAAATTTGTATGGTGTTTTTCATATGCATATACTATTATTAACATTTGTATGTACAATTTACACGATTTCAGTCATATGATAAATATGATTAACTATTTTGTGTAATTTAATAATTTATTTTAATATTTTGCTGTTCTCTTGATTTTCTGTGTATCCATCGTCCTATTGGTCCATCTTTCTTGTTAAATACTTGGTGTAGAAATTAGGTTTAACACTTTTTGCAAAACTATTAGTATAATAATAATAATAATAATAATAATAATAAGGACTTTGTATAGCGCCTAATCTTTATAAGCTCTAAGATCTTTACACCATCAATAATGATATGACTACACAACAGAACAACAAATGACAAAAACAACGAAATTGGAAAACAAAAAACATGCTGAAAATATATAAGATACAAAACATGATTAGATCAATAAGTTTGTCCCTGAAGTCGGAACAGGTGTGTCTTGAGAGCGCTCTTAAAAGGGACCACTGTGTCTGTATGTCTTATTTCAATGGGCAATTCGTTCCATGTCGCCGGGCCCTGGTATGCAAACGAATGTTGTCCATATGACTTTGTTTTCACCTTGGAAACAATGAGTATACGATTATCAGAAGAAGAGCGTAAGGAACTAGCTGTTGTATACACATTGGTGAGGCTGGATAGGTATGTTGGACTGGAGTCTGTCATTAAAATATAGCACAGAGAACAAATTTTGTGTTTGATTCTGTATCGAATGGATAGCCAGTGTAGGGTATAGAGCAGTGGTGAGGTGTGCTCTGATCGAGGTACTCTAAAGATGATCCGTGCAGCTGTGTTTTGAACTTTTTGAAGTTTCTGGAGTAAATATTATGACGAACCAGACAGAATTGAGTTACAATAGTCCAGTCTTGAAAGTACTAATGAACACACAGGTGTTTTCGTGGCATCAACATAACGATATTTACGAATAGAACTGGTGCGTCTCATTTCAAGATATGCAGCCCTGCAGATGTTCATGATATGTTGGTGCAATGTGAGAGTACTGTCTAGAGTAACACCTAGATTCTGTACTGACTGTGAGAATTTAATGTTGGTGTTGCTGATATTTATTGTCTGTGGTAAAGGATGTGGATGAGAAAGTCTTTGTGCTGTGATCAGAATAGCCTCAGTTTTATCATCATTCATCCGCAGCTTGTTACATGTCATCCATGATTTCTCATTGGAAATGCACTTCTCTACTCCATTGATGGTAGCATCAACTTCAGTTGGGTGGCTAGATTTGTATATTTGGGTGTCATCAGCGTACAGTTGGTGCGACACTGGGTGATGATCTATGACACTTGAGAGCGGCTGAGGGTACAGAATGAAGAGAACAGGTCCAAGACCAGATCCCTGTGGAACACCATAACATACGTCAACTGGCCTGGAGTGTATTCCATTTGCAGAAATACTTTGTGTCCTGTTGACTAGGTAGGACTTGAACCACTGTAAGGCTATATTCTGAATGCCAAATACATGCTGGAGACGGTGAAGTAATATATCATGGTCTATTGTGTCAAACGCTGCAGATAAATCTAGGAGAGTGAGGACTGTAATCTTTCCACTATTCAAAGCGGAGAGAATGTCATTAAATACTTTCAGAAGAGTAGTTTCCGTACTCTGGCAAAGGCGATATGCAGACTGCACATTGCTAAAAAGACTGTTTGAATTCAAATGAGATACAAGTTGAGTTAGAACAACCTTTTTTAAGAGTTTTGATATGAAAGGGAGATTAGAAACTGGGCAGTAGTTCTTTAAATCGTTATGGTCCAGTATTGGTTTCTTCAGCAATGGCTTTACAATGGCAGTTTTGAAAAATGATGGGAATTCCTTTGATGAGAGAGAGATATTAATAACATCAGTTAGTGACGGCAATATTGGTTCTAAGCACTCAAGCAGCAGTGATGTCGGAATTGGATCAAGCTCATAAGACTTTGGTGCACTTTTCATCACGATTGTCCGTACTAAATCAATAGAAACAGGTTCAAATGCTTCTAAAGGTTGTCGCTGATATTCTGCATCATACCTGTATGGGAACGAATCAGTTGCAATTGTGCTGTCAAGCAAATCTCTAATGGTTTGAACTTTGTCATTGAAGAAATTTGAAAATCGGCCTGGTAGGTCTAGTGGAGAGAAGGTCGTTGGAAGTGGTGTACATTTGTTCCTAGACATTAGTTTCTTAGTTATCTCGAAGAGCTCTTTGCAGCTGGAACTTTCCGTGATCTTAGAACTGTAGTGGGATGATTTGGCTAAATGGACTATGTTTGTGACGTTTTTCCTAGCGGCTTAGTAGAGTTGTTTATGAATAGTGAGTCTGGTGGAAAGCCAAAGCCTCTCTGCATTTCGGCGATGTCTTTTAGCAGTGCGAAGCTGGTCCCTAACACTGTTATACCAAGGAGAACACTTTTTTATTGATACTCTGCATTTGGTGGCTGGGGCGTGTTTTTGAAGCAATGAAAGCAGGCAGTTATCAAGTTGTTCCGCTGTTGGATGTAAGAAAGTTGTTAGGTTTTCTTGAATGTCATGCATGAATTTGGTTCTATTTATCATACGGGGGTTTCTCTTAGTAGCAAATAGAGGTGGAGGGTTAGGGACTGATATGTCGAGATGGCATACAATGCAGAGGTGATCCGATGCAAGTTCGTGGGATACAAGAGTTGATTGCAGAATATTATCATCAGGTCAATAAAGAAACCAGTCTAAAATGTGACCAAGTTTATGGGTAGGATGGTTAACCGACTGTTTAAGATTGAAAATATGAATGGAATCTAGGCGTTTTGACGTGATTGCTTTACCAGGACAGTCATAGTGAAAGTTGAAATCTCCAAGAATAATTAGGTTGCCACCTATCGAATTTCCATACTCTAGAAGATTCGGAAACTGCTCCAAAAAGAGAGATTCAGTCAGCTGGGACGGTAGAGACAGAAAAAATGGACTGACCTTTGTTCCAGTATGAGCGTTGTTTGGACTAGTTTAAACGATGTGTGGCAGAAGTTAAAGGTTGTGTTGTACTTGTATTTGATCATGGAATTCTTTGTAATTACAGCAATTCCACATCCTCGAGAGTTGCGGGAGAACGACTTGATGGAGTAATCGCTGGGTGTTAAATCCGCACACTTACTTTCATCACCTACCGAAAGTAGCCAAGTTTCTGTCAGGAAGAAGATGTCAATATTCTGGTCATTGATAAAATTAACAATTTCTGTGCGCTTTTCCGATGATCCTACTGATTGAGCGTTGAATAATGCAATACGTAGTGGTATCCCTGGGACAGTTGACGATTTAAGAGAAATTTGAACCAGGTTATTGAAATCAACGGCAGAATTTTTAAGTTGTTTAGCCGTTACGTGCGAAAGGAAGATAACTGGAATCCTTCCTGTTCTCCGCCGGCCGGTTTTGAAAGAACGTTTCTTTTTTCCCTTCCGTTTACATTTGAGAAATCATGAATGAATTCCCAGTTCGTTCAGTCTTGAGCATACTGTAGTATCTAGAACCAAGGTGTGGTCATTTAATCGAATTAATGAGGATTCGTCGTAGTGTAAGCAGTCACGTGACGGCGGTTTTTTCAAAAACAAGTTACGTCTCAACACCGGGACAAAACAGCTGAGAAAAATCCAATTGCTCTCGCTTCCAACACAAGGAGATGAACCAACACACACGAACGGAACAGCCAATGCATGATGAAACACAACAATGTAGACGATGACAGAAAACAAGCACAAATATCACAAATATAGTACAAAATCGGAAGAGCCCACTTTCAAGCAGTCAAGCGATGGCGGCCATCTTTCCGGAACAATTAGATATATATTATATAGTATGATTATAGCTCACCCACCCACCCACCCACCACGACCATCCGCCTCAACCACCCCTCCCGATGTCAATAATGAAAAATGTTGGCGTGATAAAATGCACATAAATAGTTATTTCATTCACTGATTTATAATTTCTAACCCAACTCTGACCAGGAATCAGAGGCGTAGCTAGTGGCGGGCAGGGTGTACATATGTCCCCGGGCGCCAAGGTACAGGGGCACCAAAATGAGGTTTACAACGTTACATTATAATACGTAAACAAGGGTAATAAATCGGTCACAAGAAAAATGTGATTAAACGGGCAGGGGGCTGGGGCGCCAATTTTATAGTTCGTCCCCGGGCGCAAAATATAATTGCTACGCCTCTGCCAGGAATGCCCTAGCACTGTCATTTTCTGTGGTTTTGCGCTTACTACACTTTCCTTGCTAACACTGTGACATGTTATGTACACTATGAGTAGTTCTATTTTCCTCTGACTGCAGAGTTACATTGTTCATCCTGTTTGGTAACTGCCAGATAATTCCAAAAATTACCTTAAGGTTGAGAGTTATAGCACTTTGCACACATGTACATAGAAATTAAACCACTAGTTATATCCATGTGAAATGCAAATGTGTAGTTGTCGTTCTTTTCCATGATTTGACATTGTAAATACCAGAAGTAGATTGATATAGTATGTACAGTCTATGTACATGTACATGTAATTGTGCATCAACCCCTTTGCTGAAAATAGACTTGTCGAGGAACTGGAAGGAACCAAACAAGCAAGGTAGTATTTTACACTGAAAATGTTTGAGATGAAACATGCATTCCCCCTGGTCATAATACGTTTGAAATTATAAATCAATAAATTAAGTGACCAAGTTCTTATCTTTTTTAATTTAAGTTATGGTTGTTTTTAAACAAGTATGGAATGAGGGTACAAATAAATGTGGCTATCTATTCAGACTATAGGAAGAGCAATATGAAGGGAATGAAATCAGTTTAGGAGCTTTTGTAGATTGTAGATTATGGTAAGGGACAATGTTGCAGTTAGCCAAATTTTGGCTAATCATAGTTACCTAGAGTTTCTTCTTTTGCAGCCATACATGGGGGTTATACTAAAAGATACTAGCCAAATTTTGGCTAATCTTCCATCTATCCAAAATTTGGTTCCTACCTAAGGGTGTGAAGAACAACTTTGCAGGAATTAATCAAATGTTGACTACTGTAAAACCTGCCTAGCTGCTCCAACAGACAGTCTAGCTATAGTGATAGACCATATATTGATCTAAAGCTCTTGCCTTTTCTACTTTGGGTTAAGAGCTTTTAGACCACAGCAGAGACCTGATTTGAGTAAATGGAAAAGCTCAAATGAAATCGGAAGCTGTTGAAAATAGTTTAAATGAACCTTCAACTCATTTTCTACTTTCTCATGCGCCAAGTATGAGAATACTCAGCTCAGATACTCAGAAGTGTCTACCAAAATGTCTCTTCGAAACCCGACCGTATTAAAAGCAGACCCAGAGCGTGAGTCCGTGAGATTAGTCCAGATCCTCCAGCATCATAGGTGTCGCGGGAAGACTCATACCAGTGACCGGTAAGGCGTTTTAGGAGAGATCGAACAGCACACGACTAACTACGACAGTTGGTGAGTTAGCAGACGATTTACTACGTGTGAGTTGCTGAGATCTATCCGTATCTTTGGGGTGTACTCTTTATTTTTATTTAGTAGGTAAGAGAGAGAGAGAGAGAGAGAGAGAGAGAGAGAGAGAGAGAGAGAGAGAGAAAGCTGACCATATGGACATTTGATTTCCTAGTATTATTTATTTTATTGGACTCAGTGTAGCGTGGTATTGTATTTTTTTAAAGGCATTTTCGTGGGTACTTAAAGTCATCGTTTGCATCTCAAAGTTTGCATGTTGGTAGGTATTTAATTTCGTGGTTTAACCTCTACCAATGTTGACCCAACATCTGACACAGCAGCAGAAGAGGTGAACAGACCAAGTTTTCAAACAATAATAAGGCTTCTACGGAAACCGAAAACAATCAAGCACAACAAGTTTTCAAACAAAAATAAGGCTTCTATGGAAACCGAAAAAAATCAAGCACAACAAGTTTTCAAACAAAAATAAGGCTTCTACGGAAACTGAAACTATTTCAAAACAGCAAAAAAAAATCGCACACAAAAAGGCTGCTACAGAGACAGACTCAACTAGGCCTCCTCAGAAATCCTACGGATTCACACTAGCAATTTCAACCGAATATTTGATCAAGTCCGACACGATATCTTGATCTTGGATCATGTAAATTTATCGTTACAAATCCGTGTGGAATTGACTGAGCTCGACTAAAGAAATTTTAAAGAGATTACAATCCATATCACCGCCGCACCAAGTCTGCCAAATATTGTATAGTGTATGTGTATCAACTCCGTTGAATATAGCAAGAATATTACAGTTATCTCTGATCACTTTCGGTATTTGTGTGTATCGTTGAGTGACATATATCACGTCGGTGTTTTTATGTCTGCCTCTGGAAAATATTCTAGCGGGATTCTTTTGATTGTCTAACATGATATCATCGTATACAACGAGATTGTTAATTCTGCCGTCGATATCATCAATGCTCGGTGCGTCCTCAATATCGGTTATAAAGTCGATAACATTATAATCGGCAATCTCTGAAGCATTCTCGTTAAAATCTTTTATCACCTCATAACATCTATGATCATCTACACTAGGAGCAATTAAATACAACTTATCCCACTTCATCCATCTCATTATTAATTTGAGTAACAATTGCGTCTTGCCGGATCCAGATGGTCCGATTATAATTGCGCGGATAGTCAAGCTCAGCAAGGATATATTCTTTATTCATTTGCACCAACAGCTCCAACAGGATTTCTAATTATTGACGACCCAACTAATCCAGTCTTTATGCGATGTCATAATGATTCGCAATCGAGAATTAATTTCAAACTCACTGACCAATCTAATAATTTAATTGATCTGCGAGATGAAGTTTTGCAAATTAGTCTGTTTGTAAAGTCGTAGGACTCGATCAAATATTCGATTAACCCATAGCAGCGAGAGAGAGGTGAAAGATAACAAATACGGCATCGTTGATCCCGTGGACGTTTTTTTTTTTACGATGAAATTGCTAGTGTGAATCCGTACGGTTTCTGAGGAGGCCTAGTTATGTCTGTCTTTGTAGCCGCCTTTTTGTGTGCGATTTGTTTTTGTTGTTTTGAAATAGTTTCGGTTTCCGTAGAAGCCTTATTTTTGTTTGAAAACTTGGTCTGTTCGCCCCCTCTGCTGATGACACAGTGAATCATTGACGGTGTTTAGAGAGTAGTTGTTATGAGTATAAATCTATGCAGTAAGTCTTTCAAAACATTTACATTTGAAATTTTATTTTGTACTTGAATTAGTCTTACGAAAAGATCTGTTATTATCTGAATTTTCTGAATATATTTATTATATGATTTTGTTACATTTGTAAAAACTAGTCGAAAAGACATGGATGAAATCAAAGTTAATGATAATGACGTGAATTAACAAAAGCAGTGGTAGATATCTCCAACGTTACGGAAGTATAGCACTTCGTATGTAATATTCTTTATCGGAGTAGGTAAATGTTGTAGAATCATAATCAGAATATAAACAATGAATCAAAATAAACAAAGACATTAAACAAAATAGTAGTAATCCTATAATTGTTGATAAAGTTTGAAAAGCCCTAGAAAGTTAGCTATATACCAACGATTAAGCATTAAATATAGTAGAACATTATGTTCCTAATTGCTCTAGCTATATTGTTCTCGTCGGTGCCTTTAACGCCGGACCTTCTAAGGAATATTTGTAACAACAATCTTAAAAGAAAAAAGGCGGAAATACTTAGTCTCGACAATGACGCAGTGAATTACGTAAATTTAAGTAAGGGCTCATACATATAGTAAATGCCACACGTTCAATACTCACAAATCAAATATTATAATTGGCTATGGTATGAATTTGCTGATTTTTTAGAAATATAATCATGTATATTTGTATTTTGTTGGTCTAGGCATTGGAGATGGAACATGCACATCCGGTGAGAAAGAATAATTGATTGTCTACGATCAACGTTAAGTGGCTTCCAATTGTTAAAATAAATTATTAAAATGCTTGATTTTTAACCCTTTCTTTTAGATATGTACTATGATTTATCAAACCAATCTCGAATTAATTACTACGTTTACTTGATGGTTCTGTCATACATACAAACGTACGTACGTGCATACATACATACATACATACATACATACATACATACATACATACATTCATACATACATACATACATACATACATACATACATACAGACAGACAGACAGACAGACAGACAGACAGACAGACAGACATGCAAGATTGCTCTCTATTTATTTTCACATTTGTGCAGTCAAGTCTTCCTTTGCTTACTTCAAGTTTTGCTTATATTATTGTTGTTTATTTCTCAGTACTACATTGCCCCTGTTGTGTGTATGGTGTATCTGAGGTCTCTTCGAGCATCATTCAGATTTAGAATCTTTTCTGTAATCCAAGGTTTTTTTGGTCGATGGAGGCCTATGATATCCTTGGCAGCTCTTGGCATGACTGTGTTGAAAGTGTCTGTAATCACTTCTACATCACCATCCACCACAAGAAGTGGTGCAAATTCTCCTCCAATTATGGCTTGGAATGACTTTCAGATGTTAGGATCGTTTACTTGTTCAAGGTTGAATTTAGGCTGTTTTTTGCAGCCTCACTCGGACGTTCATAATCACAAGATCGTGATGACTCCCAATATCAGCACCTTGATACGAGATTTAAACCAGTATGTAGTCGATCTGGTTATTATATCTTCCATTGTGTGCGTGTAAGTCAAGCATCCTGAAGCTTACTGTTGCCCAGGGTGTCGGCTAGTACCAAGTTGTTTTAGCTCGGAAACTCGAGCCGCTGTCTAACTCTATCATTGGTAAGCTCATTACTAGAAGGTCCACAATGATCATCCCAGTCTTTTTAGCGTATCTTTGCCAACATTCGCATTCCAGTCTCCTTGGATCATGAGAAAGTCTTATTTAACTGTCCATGTGTAGAATACCATGGAGTTTGTGGTAGAACTCCTCTATTTAGTCATCATCATGATCAATATTTTGATCATAGACATGGATAAAAAATTGTGATGTTAAAGGGAGATGCTTTCCGAAGAATACAGATGATTCTGCTAGATATAAGGCGGCATTCAAGCACAGATCCCTTATATCCCAGTCTATGATATATTGTTGACTGTTTTTCGATTGAGAAGAGTCAAATTAGTGACAATTCATACCTTATAACTCGACAGTTAATTTCTCCAGCACCAGACACGGTGTAGTCATTTTCAAAACTATGACCGGCCTTCCTTGATGTTAGCGTATGGCTGTTATATGTTAGCATGTACAATGTTTCAACTTATCAGAGTTGTGTATTGAAGTCAGCTGGTGAGCTTTCAACGGATTTATTGTAGGGAGGTGCACAATACGATTACAAAACCGAATGTTACTAAACAATGATTATTTATAGCTATTTATGTTTAATTATAGGACTGATTGTTTATTTAATTAAAATATAGAATGTATTAACCAGATCAAAATTTATGCAATCGTCTGTATGATCCGCTTAAAAGTTACATAGCATAACATGTCTTAGATTCATATTTGTTTGAATTTGTAAATATAAAGCATCATCCCTTAGACGTACAAAATATGTGTTGAATCTGCTCTTGTCGATTACGTTATTATCCATTTGATCAGACTGAGAAATGAAATCCCTTACATAGCTGATACGATGATAGGAATTTACACACTCGTCTATAAGGTGCTATATAGTTGTGTTATTGGATTTCCAAATTCGGCAACACTTTTAACTTTTACAGCAACTAGTCATTATTCCTGCTTTGGGAGAAAGGGTATAAACGTTAATTTTTGTTTAATGAATTTTTCATTTGTCAGATAGGTTTGCTAATACATATGCATTTCAGTCTCATATTCATACTCGAATTATGTTCCCAATTATGTTAACCGATCAAGTGTTGTATCGCTAGCACACAATAAGTCTTTGTGTTAACATTGCGAATTATTTAGGCCGATACAATCGTTAAACTTCAACGTACAGGTAGTAATGATAACAACATATGTTGAATGAAACGTGGTCGTGTTGCCGTCTAATAATACGCTGTCAAAAAGGAAGTTTTATGTTTTTGTTATTTTATACCACCCGTTTGACTAGCACAAATATTTACCTGGTGTCGAGTACAATGGAATTCCTTTATCACTGTTACTATTGGGTGACTATACATGAGAAAGAGAGAGGCAAACAGATAAATATTGTTGTATTTAACAATAAATTATGTATGTTCATTACTCTAATCAACGTCTTACAGCTTTTAATACATTGATGAGCATAGCAGTTTGCATATCCCATGAGGCTGATTGACTGATTGTATATAATGTGGCCCTCTGTCATGTCCTAATTCCAATAAGGACTTTATATTGTTACACACTAGAAATAAAAGAAGTCTATAATTGCCAATATCAAGTACGGATATATATATATATATATATATATATATATATATATATATATATATATATATATATATATATATGTGTGTGTGTGTGTGTGTGTGTGTGTGTGTGTGTGTGTCAACTAATAGCTTATATATTCACCAACATTAACACATTCACATATGCATACTATACTGATAGAAAAGAAAACTTATTTGAACATTTGTTAATGTTCTGACATGATGCACACATTAACAAAGATTTGTTAATGGTACTTATAACATGATCCAAGCACTAAAGGGAAAATGAATCAGAAAATGTAAACAAATAAAGTCATCATTCTTTGAGTGCTCAGATATAAAAAATTTCTGGTTTTTTGTCCCGTCAAGGAGTTATCCTATTTATATTTGTGATAAGTTAATGTAATTACATTTTATATTTTGGGGCGGGGGAGGGGGGGGGGGCGCTTTACTCCTTAACAAACCTTCAGAGACATGTATATCATATCCAAGACTAAAACATAAATATATCTGAACACTCACTGACACTTTTTAATGCAGGATGTTGACTACCATACAGATTATTATGCAGACAATATCAGGAGAGATAATCCACTCTATCAACGGTTCCAATTGTTATGTAATCTATAAACTAGGCCAGCTCACTTTTCTGAAAACAACAAAATCAAGAAACACATATGTTGTTCTAAGACTACAGGTGTGTAGTATTGCTTACTTTCAAAAGACGTAATTTTGGGTGTATTTTGTGATCTAGTTTGTGTTTTTTGCAAGGAAAGTCAAACTTATAGGACAGACAATAACATTTTGTTAGTATTGTGCTGAATATCCAACATAAGACTAGTATATATATATATATATATATATATATATATATATATATATATATATATATATATATATATATATATAAGAAAAATACGATAATTAGTATACATATTATTTAATATATTTGTACAATATGATTGTCATTGATTTTATGGGACACATAAGCGAAACCCAGTCAAACATGATCCAGCGCTACCAGCTACCAAATTGTATCAGAGCAATCTTTTTACGTCCATCTCAGTCTAGTAAGACGTAATTATTACTCGTATGATAATTAGGTGACTCCAGTGGGATACGTAATTTTGAGTAGCACCATCTGTATGTGGCTTATATGGATTTAATAATAATATCGTAGTTAACGATGATGTGATGCTGGGCAAGCAATTAAATCGAGCTAGGACAATTTTCGCGAGGCAGACATAAAACACAGATGTAATGTTTGTTGCTCAGCGATAAACACAAATACATATAAGAATCAGAGATAACTGCAATATTTTAGCTGTGTTTAAGAGTCGATACACATACTCTGCGAAACATTAATCAGACTTGGTGTTCAGGGTATATGGATATGATTAAGTTCCAAAGTACGCACTCTACACCACACTGGTTTATCACAAAAGATATACACAATCCTAATTCGCGGAATCGTGTAGGTCTTGATAACAGATTTGGTTAAGACACAACATCAGGGAGGGTGACGAACAACATTAAGTGTCCGGGTGGGTAAGCAAACACACACGAACACAAACGTATTATATAAAGTAATCAAATTAGAGAATATCTCTTTCGCTTAAAGGCTTCTATTGTTCATTTTCGTAGGAAGCTTTTTTTGCGAACGGAACATTCTACAAAGTGGCTTGTTCACCTTCCTTGCTTCTACCCTTTAATGCTGAGTGCCAAGTGAGGCAGCTGCAAATAACATATTTATAAGTCTTTTGCATGGCTCGATCAGTGTTCAAAGCCGAAACCTCGTAATGTCTTGTCTTGCATCCTATCCCTTGGTACTCAGGAGCTGACTAATTTTCATCATTATTATGACCTTAATAAATATTTTTTAAACAAATTCAATCAGACGTATATTGTTTAATATGAGGTCCTTCATGGTCAAGTATGGCATAAGTAGAGGAATGAGATAAATTAATACATTGATTTTTCAGTTCATGGTACTGCCCTTTCCCCTAATGGTCAATGACAGTTCCTTATACAGATTAACAATCAATTTGGCCTCCAATACCGTAATAGATAATCAATATATATTATAAAGGTCTATTGGTGAAAAATCCATGCTTATATAATTTTCAGCTATCATGGTAAAGGCAATGACATTTTAAAGATATTGAAGATTAATTTCCTCTTTGGCCAGAACCATATAGACACCGAAGACCTCATCTAATTAAAACCGTACTTTCCATATCAGATGAGCAGTGACAACAGTTTCAGCTCGCATATCAAGTCAGTACCATTTTGATGTTAGGAGCAATAAGATATTACAAAACAAAAACCCTATGTTTATATGACTTTTCATTTTGAAGGAGTAACAAAAACACATTTTTGTAGGATGGCAGCTATCTAGGCCCTATTAGACATCAAGTCAATATTTACATATAAATCTAATTCGGTAACATTGTAAGTCTTCAGCATAAGTGCAATGACAGTCTGATCTACCATCAAGAAGTAGTAATAGAAATGTACAGATGGCCATTGAGATGGCAATACTAAAGGCAGTGGTTTACTATGTGATTACGAGGGGAGGGTAGTCTGGCTTGGGTGACATCCAGGAGGGTAATCCGATCGGGACTTGATGTCGTCTGTTTCCAGTATAAAGTATAATGGATTGTAATCTATTCACTGAATTTTTACTATCTTGTATATTTCTTATGTCTAATTTGATTCTGACGGTACTGTACTGTTTAAACCTGCTTGCAATTATACTATATGCTCTTTTGTCTTTAAAGTTTAAAAGTTGTATGGGGTACCAAAGAGTTATCTGCCCTGGGTGCCAATATAATAGGTATGCCTATGACTGGAAGTCAGATGGTCAAACGTTTCAGCTAAGACTGATTATACAAGGTTAACTAGTTTCTGAGTAAAAATCCATGCCACCAAAGGTATTCATTTAGGAGTAGTGCAGAACAATTTCAAACAGACCATTCTGATCTGATTTCTGTATTGCACCTTTCCCTTTTAGGACCAATTAGAGATCATATTACGTTTATTCATAAACTTCCATGTTAACCTGGTCTGTATATGATATTGTAGTGATAACAATTTTCTCAAGTTGGCAACAATTTCTATCATACTTAATGCGTGGAAAATACTGTTTTTATTTAGGAGAAACTAGACATCAGAGAAAGTCTTCAGGTTACAATCCCATGTCAACATAACGTATTTTCCACAAGGGTTAGTGTTAACAAGTCGTTGAAGATGGCTGTCTTGTCAACCATATTGGATATCTGATCAGCACCAATTGTATTTAGGACCATATAGACACAGGTCGTTAAGCGATGTTGACATTATCATCCATTTCATAGGGGTAGAGATAATAAAATTCTCAAGATGGCTGCAATGCCCGCCATATTGGATCTCTGAGCAACACCACTTTTATTAAGGACATACTAGACTATGTTGTTTTAAGTCGAGAGGGACATATCTTAAGTCACCATTGGTCTTGCAAAACGTCATATGTAACTAAAGATGAAAATCTTAGAAAAATGGATGTGTATTTGCCTCTCTTGCAAGTTCTATATTTCGAATATAATGTTGGCGGTTTTAATAGTTTTAAATAGTTTTCATTGGTTATTTGAAATATTTGAAAAGTGCCTTATTTTGTATTCTTTGTATTGACAATTGATAAATGAATCCCTCAGGGTGAATTTCAAACGTATTTCCATACATCTGGTCAAGTAAATCGGAGCTAAAAATATATCCATGACTAGTTTTACAAAATTATTTTATATTCTTCATTAATTATTGCAAATGTGTTGATTTTGTTCAAAAATGTGACATTTGTATGAAGATGGAAAATTTTGGAATCTATTTACGTGGAGCGTGGACATTTTATTGCATGTTTCTTGCGCAATAAATGTCCTGTATTGAAATATTATTTACTTGTAGATACTATTAATTATCGGCTTTTATTACCTTGGTATTAATGTTTTGAAATGTTATGATCTGCAGTGTGTATGATTATATAAAGGACGGATAAATTATAAAGTGTTAATATTTGCAGTCAACACTTTCAAAACCGCAGAATCGATATGCACTGCAAAAAACATGCTTTATATTCTTGCATAGGTTTCTTTATTTTCAGATAATTTTTTATATCTTTTGTTTCATTGGATTTTTTCATTGAGAATAAAACCCAGATATGGTCATAAATAAAACTCGTCCTTTCTTTTGGCATAAAATATTATTATATATACAGCAGCAGCAGAGAGGGTGAACCCTACAACCGAACTTAAAGCGTCGAATCGAACAAAAGCGTCGACAACCAACGCACAAAACCAAAAAAAAGCGTCGAATCGTAAAAAGCGTCGACAACCAACGCTTCCTCGTCTACGCCAGCGTCGTTGTCATCCACCCTCTCTGCTGCTATGGGTCAATAAAAATAATAAAATGATTTTAACCGAATATTTGATCTAGTCCGATACGATATCGTGTCCGAGGATCATGTAGATTTATTGTTGCGAATCCGTACGGGGTTGACTGAGCATTACTAAAGAAATTTCTAAATTGATTATGATCCATATCACCGCAGCACCATGTCTGCCAAATATTTCTAAGAGTATGAGTATCAACTCCGTTGAATACAGCAAGAACATTGCAGTTATCTCTGATCACTTTTGGAATTTGAGTGTAGCGTTGAGTGACATATATCACGTCAGTGTTTTTATGCCTGCCTCTGGAAAAGATCCTAGCAGGATTTTTTTGTTTATCTAACATTACATCATCGTATACGACTAAATTGTTAATATCTCCATCAATATCATCAATGCTCGGTGCTTCATCGATATCGGTTATAAACTCAATAATACCCTCGCCGGATTTTTCTACCGCGCTGTCGTTAAAATCTTTTAGCACTTCATAACATCGTTGATCATCTACGCTAGGGGCAATTAAATACAACTTATCCCACTTCATTCATCTCATTATTAAATTGAGCAACAATTGCGTTTTACCGGATCCAGATGGCCCGATTATAATCATCCGGATAGAGTTTGGTAGCGCTGCATGATGTTTAACCGGTTCTCTTGCTTTAGTCGCTGAAAAATCAATTATATCCATATCTCTATACATAAATTATGGATCTATATTGTGTGAAGTGTAAAACGCGTACTGGCACAGATGACTTGACGACGATTATAACTAGAAATAACCGATCAGGGCTTTCTGGTAAATGCGTGCAATGTGGTACAAAAAAATTTAGATTTATTTCTACAAAATCCGATTTAAAAAAAAACGAGGAGGTGATATCGCAGCCAAATTGGCAAAACTCCCTGGAACCCCATGGGCAAAGTACCCCGGAGAAAAGCACCTTCCAGGATATAGCTACTGTGGACCGGGAACCAGACTTGATATCAGACTTGATGATCAAAATCAACCCAGATCCGGTGAAGAACCAATAAACGCCATTGATAAGGCCTGTCACCTTCATGATGTTGCTTATAAAAGCAATAATCTGCAACACAGGCATCTAGCAGATGTGAAATTAATTCATGCGTTAAATGCTATTCCTGATAAATCCTTCAAAGAAAAATTGGCTTCATTTTTGATAAAATCGGCTATGAAAAGTAAATTGATGTTAGGTGCCGGTAATTAATAATATGGAATCAATTTATTATTCCCCAAGAGGATACTGGAGGGGTAAATCAGCAATCCATAAACTCGCTAGCGCTGCAAAAGTGAAAAAAACCACTGCGGATCATTGGTTATCCAAACAGGCACTATGGCAAATTTATCTACCACCGCCTAAACAGATTAATTACTCGCATTTTGATGTTACCGGACCCAATGAAGTTCATCAGGCTGATATATTATTTCTGCCACATGATGGTGGTTACAAATACGCGCTAACCGTAATTGACGTTGCGAGTCGATACAAAGAAGCAGAACCGCTGAAGACAAAATCGGCCACTGAAGTCGCTTCTGCATTTGAAAGGATTTATCAACGAGGTCCTCTGCGTTGGCCAAATCTGTTACAAGTTGATTCTGGCAAGGAATTTCAAGGCGCTGTTTTATCAGCGATGAAAGATCACAATGTCACCATCAGACGGGGGCATACTGCGTTACATCGCGATCAGGCAATTGTTGAACGGTTTAATCGGACGATTGCTGAGCGGTTATTTGGATATCAATACGCAAAAGAATTCATTCAAGAAAAGCGATCCCGTGAATGGGTCAAAAGGTTACCAGCTGTGATTATCGCACTGAATAACGAGATTACCAGAACAATCAACATGAAACCTGTCAACGCGATTAAAAAGAAGTCTATACCTAAAATGGGGATTCAAGGGATTTCACAAAAAGATTTCAAAGAACCAATTCTTGGTAGTAATGTCACTGTTAGGTATTTATACGAACCAGGAGAGCTGGAAGGTGGCACAAAAAGGGCTACTGATCCTATTTGGAGTGTCACTGCACACAAGATATCCGGCATAACACGATCAACTGCTAGACCAGCAATCTATACACTGGATTCAACTGCCCCTCAGCGAGGATTTACTCGACAACAACTACAGGTAATTCCCGAGGATACTCAATTACCACCGCGTGGTCTTAACTAGCACCCCGGCGTCTATTACACTCAAGACACGTCAACATCACATTGTTTCTGACATGACCGAGATTGTTATTTTTCCTGTCTACGGTAAATTGGCGAGGATCTTTATCCGAATACTGCCAACGCATTATACAATTGCAACTCGCGCAGTGATTATTCTGTTGTTGCTTCAGCGTAATTATTAATTCAGCATCAATATCAAATTCTTTATTATTTTTTTATCCTGTTGTTTATAACCAGAGAGTTTTTTTCTGATTATATCTTTGATGTTGTCGGCGCTGATTGAAGTGTCATTATCATCACCAATGATTTCATCATCGCCACCAATGATTTCATCATCGCCTGACTCTGTCAGGACAATTCTTCGAAGCTGATTTATTTTTCGTACTCTGGATACTGCGAGATAGACTAAATTCGACCATTCGATGCGATTATCTACCATCCAAACAATTGTATCCGATATAGTCAATCCCTGTGAAGAGTGTATCGTCGCTGCGTATCCTAGCGTCCATGGGGATTTATTAGCACGCAATGCATCTTCAACGACGCTGATATCAACCAGCACAATATCATTTAACACTAAATTCTGCTTTTGTTGTTGTCCAGGAATGTCAACTTCGATATTCTGTTTTCGTGTATCCGATGGCCTATAATACAACGGTACTGGAAGTGTTGCAAATTTTTCTTTATGCAATTCAAATAACTTCATCTGAAGTGTGTCTCTGACTATTTTTTTACTTGCTACTATCAAATCATTTGGTTTCCACGCTTCCCAGAAATCATTCATTGGGGTTTCTGAAATCACATCACGCGCTATTTCACACTGGATTCTATCCGGTTGTAGTCTAATTAGCGCTTTAAAATCGCGTAATCGTTCATCAAGTGATCTATGGTCGGTATCAATTTCTTCATAGTAGTCTACAAAACCCTTTAACCACTCATGTGGGGATGCACCGACAAATGGTGATGGTTGGCCGTGATCACCGCACATGACGACTTTTGTGTTTTTATTTAACAACCACTCGAGGAATGTTTGTAGTACATCTAATGGCACTGTGCATATTTCATCCCAGATTATGATTTCAGGAATGAATTTATCACCCATTCGATCAGGAGTCCATTTGTCACCCTTCCATCGAAAGAAACTATAATAAGTACAGTCATTTACCCCTCGCTGTATCATCTCTCTGGCGAGTCTGTGAGTCGGTGTTAACAAAATCATGTTGGACTTCCCACGAAATAATTCAATTGCACGAGTCGTCTTTACTGACCCACCACAACCGTTTAAATAAACTGTCTTATATCTACATATTGGATCAGATACCGGTGGTGCATTAGAAAATTCTGATTGAATTTCAATACGGTTACATGAAAGATATTTATCATCCATGGTAACATCTGCCGATTCACAATACTCATGTAGTTTTTCCTTTTTAAATCGCCAACGTCCCCACGCTTCCTCGTGGGATGTGAATTTAGCTACATCTGATTTGTATTTCTCGTGTATATAAATAGAATCAGTGGCTACTCTAACCGCGTTATTAGGAAATCTATTTATCATCGAAAATAAATTGATAGAAGCATAAGCTAGCATAGAACTTCTCAGATGTGTGTACTGGGAATTATATCCATCACAGTAGGTAACAACCGTACCCAATTTCTCACCATTGGATAGAAAAGCATCCTTACGGGATACAAGTTTTCCCTGTTTCGTTAAATCCGTTACAATAAAATCGTATTCAGCGACGTCTATGATCAACATCGAAGAGTATTTTGCGTTGTCGTATTTTCCACCCTGGGTAAATTTACCGATTATTCTTCGTCCAAAATCTTTTGCTTGTTCTTTTTCACTTTCAAATAACTTCTTAGACCAATTCATGATTTGTTCTTCATTGAAATCAGGGAATCGTTTTCGCTGTTCGCTAATTATACGATCTAGATCGGGTTGTGGTAGCCAAACTTCTTTCTGAGCTCGATAGGATATAGTAGCCTCGGAAACAATCAACGATTGTAACATCTCACAATCAATCATATATCTAAGTAACACTATTGGCATCCAGGCCTTTTCAGACATATGTCTACCGAGCCAAAGATAACTACACGGATGTAACCTTGTAGCGAATTCGAATGATATCACACGAGCGAATCCGGTTAAATCAAAATCAGGCAATGGCCCATTAATCGCAACACGAGTCATTTCATGCATGGGGTGTCCAAATCGTTTAAAGTATTCAGCGGCTTCTCCATACCCGAGGAAACTTCCAGGATAACACGTGGATATATCAATTGAAATCATACCATTACGTGAGTATTTCGTATTCCACAGTCCTCCATGACTAAATTCGACGCAACTCAATTTAACATCCTCGAGAAAATCACTTCGTGTTGGACGCCATGAGTTTTTTTCTCTTGCGAAGTGAGCTACCACTGATGGAATAGTAAAACTATCCGTGAGTAGTTTTTCATGAAAACTCTCCGGTGAAAAATCACTAGCGATTTGTCTCATTCTGTTATCTAATTCTTCAACGCGATATAATTCACCATTTGGTCTTACAAATTGATCGAATCCTATGTCGGGATCTTCATCACTTCTAAGTAACCACACTGACACAGGATCATCCTTACACAACGCATGAATAGCATCGAATAATTTCTCATTATAAAAAACATTCCCGACGAATTCTTCGGGGATATATCTCACGGTTCTATCTCGTGGAAATATGGTTACTGCAGGTGTCCACGCGTGTTCGTTATGATCAATAATTTGTATTGGAGCTCCATTTTTGTTATATTTCGGTTCGTATAAAACTTCTCCGGTTATCGTCATAACGGTTATTGGGAATCTTAATGATGCTTCTAATTTAGCTATATCAGAAATCTTTGCACCGTGCTGTTTCACTGTCAGTTCCCATTCGGTTATTTTCCTACGTCGCAGATTAGTTAGTTTATTTCCTCGGGATGCATTTGTGACGTGTTCCATTACCCGTGTTGCCACACAATTCAGTGAACTAGAATACTTCATAGGAGCTAGTTTTGCGATATCGGGTTTATCATTTAACGGATATAACCCATAAACGATTGCTGTTACAGGATAAGATCTCTCGTAGTATGGTTTGTCGATTCCAGTTAGAATTCCTGGTTTGGAATCTCTACTCAGCGTGATTGTTTTTTTATCCTTGAGGATCGGTTCAAATTTATCCTTGATAATCCATTTTCCCTCGACTTCGATAATGAATTTTATTCTGAAAAAAATACTTCTGTTGCAATTTACCCTTAGATTTCCAGCCAAGATGTGAAATCACCTCAGCTGCTCTTTCATCGTTCATAGTAGCATCGATGTTGGGTACATTGACATCCTCGTGTATAATTCGAAATGTCGACCAACAGTATGCTGCACCGTCTTGGTAGAATTCATTAAAACACTCCTTGATTTTACTTAGTATAGTTCTGTCACCGATTAGACGTTTTGGTGTATCAGAGACTCTATCGAGATTGAATTTAGTATTTCTCCAGGGCTTAATTTTCGACAATCTTTTGAACTCCTCCATACTATAATTAAAACAAGCCTTTAAATGAAGGATTTATGTATAATGAATCACTGCAAGTGGCTCATGAATGGATCAACACTCCGTGTAACAAATCATGCAGAAGCGAATTCTGTGGGTATCATATGCAAAGCTTTCGTCTTGGAAGCCTTGGTCCGTTACCTTGCATACGATGTGGGGTTGGGGTTAGGGGAAAATCTCAGTTGTGTTTGAATTGCGGTGGTAAGCGATACAGGGAGTTGAAGCGTTATTATGATTAAAGAATCAAAAATGGAAAATCAATCAAAAATTCTGACCCTGAAAAAGTCCCTGACGCTGACTCTGTCAAGGACAAAGTCAGTGTCCCTGACAAAGTCCTTGACTCTGTCAAGGATAAAATCATAAGAACCCATCAAGACTACATTGAAAGATTTTCTAGTGATGTAATCATTAGACCAAACAATGAATTAGACAAATAGTATTAGTATACGAATGAACCAAGAATTCAAACCACACACAGTGCTTGTTAATTATGAAGCATCCCGTGATGGTGTTGTAAGAAACCGCAGACTGAAGAAACCAGTTGGGTGGGATAATGGTATGGGGTATTTGAAGTTTACTGTTGGGGGAAAGAAGAAATATTACTGCCATCGTTTCGTGTATGAATGTTTCCATGGATTGATCGAGGATGGTTTTGTTATTGATCACAAGGATTCTAATCCAATGAACAATTCTTTATCAAATCTAGAAGCCGTTACACAAAGTGAGAATACCAAACGAGGAAAGACTGGCATTTGCTCAAAGCGAGCGAGACCAGTAAAATCTTTGAATACAACAACTAACGAAGAAAAAATATTTTGATCTATGAATGAAGCCGGTAGGCATTTCGATATTTGTATACCCTCAGTACGATATGTTGCAGAGGGAATAACCAAGACGGCGATTTCAAAAAAGACCGAACAAAAAATTCGATTTATTTATGTCCCAGGTGATAAAATCACCAGTGATATCATCGGCGCGTCATAATTTTCATTTAGAAATATGTAATCACCATAGAATATGAATTCTGAAAATATGAATAGCATCATATCCGAGATTTCAAAATTGAAAAGTCGGGATATCAAACTATCAGATGGTTTAAATTCTGATCAAATCATGTCTGATTTTCAGGATATAGAATACGGAGTTAGCACTAACAAGTATATGCTGCCAAAAAAATACGCGCTCATCAAGAGAATTAAGAATTCTATTCGAAACTCTCTTACATTTTCCAGCGACGTAAGTGTGTTTGTTCCGTTGTATACTATCGTAGAACGAATACGAAAAGAATTAGGTAACGAATACGAATTGAAAAAGGAGGTTAATTATAAAGTTAGAAACCTACGGGCGTTAATTCAAGAAAATGAACAATTTTGACCGTGACCGACCCTCAAAGAGATTTTGTCGTTTTTTGATTGTGACCGACCATCAAAGAGATTTTCATTTTTTTTTTTAGCATTTTTTGATTGAAAATGTCAAAATCAGTGAATAAAAAATAAAAATATTTCACAGCAATAAAAAATATATTTCACACTGCGTAAAATTAAAATCAAATCCTAACAGCTTTAAAAGTTCTTTGAAGAACTTTTCCCTATGGGAAATCCCATGCAAAATCGACTACTTTACCCGACGAGGTTTTTTATCGAAAATCAAGGAAACTGACCAAAAATCAATGAAAACAGACAAAAAATGATGAAAAATGACTAAAAAACCATCAAAATGAATCCTAACAGCTTTGAAAGTTCTTTTAAGAACTTTTCCTTATGGGAAATCCCATGCAAAATCGACTACTTTACCCGACGAAGACTGATCAAAATGGTATAAAAAAACAGTAAAAAATAGGCAAATCAGTCAAAAAAATAGGCAAATCAGTCAAAAAAACAGGCAAAATCACTGAATAAAAAATAAAAATATTTCACACTGAATAAAAAATAAAAATATTTCACAGCAATAAAAACTATTTCACACAATAAAAAATAAAAATATTTCACATTGAATAAAAAATAAAAATATTTCACAGCAATAAAAACTATTTCACACAATAAAGATAAAAATATTTCACACTGAATAAAAATAAAAACTATTTCACACTGAATAAAAAATTGGACCGCTAATGGATGGTTCCGATTAGTTAATCATCGATGGGAAAAATTGTTTTACAATTGAAAAATTGTTTCTGATTTCAAATAATGGTCAATGAAGCATTAACAACTAGATTAGCCCGAGAGTGGCTAGCATCAATTAAAAAGTTTATACCGGTTCGAGACAGACTTCGTGAAAAACTTTAACAACGACAACAAGCGCAGACTGACTTTTCTGTGTCAAGTGAACAACTGTTCGCCCCGGTAACTAAGGCGACCAGCGATGTGAAAACAGCAACTGAACGAGCAATATTTGGAGATATTCCTGAGGAAGGCAAGCGACGAGAAGTGCCTGTTCTTGGTGTGCTTGAAAAGATAGCAGCGGAAACTGAAAAGACATCAGCGTTGTTACAAAAAAAAAACACCTGGTCTGAAAAAGACCAATGATAAAATAGTAGATGAATTACGCGCGCGATTTAACGAAGAAGGGTTAGCAACAATTGATAAGACTTACCCTACAGAGTTTCTTGCACTTGTTGTTACGACGTATGAAAACAGAAAAAAATTGTTAAAACCAGAACAGCACAAGTATGTAAGAGGTATACAACATTGGGCTGATATATTCTACAAAATCAAAACTGAAAAAAGTCAAATTAAGACAGATAGTGCATCATACATTGAATATATCAATGCGGTGGGTAACGTGTATAAACAATATGAAGAACAAAAATCACAAAGAAAACCACAAAGACTGCAGCTACGGCGACAACAAACTGCAAAAAAAATATCTTTTTCACCTAAACAACAACAACAACTACCACCTGATGATGATGATGATAGTTATTTACAAGAAACGGATTTAGAAAAACTGGAGGAAGCACCTGATTATAGCGGAAGCGGATTGCAAGATTCCAGTGGAATTGGAAACGCTAGCGTTGGAAACTCTTTGAGTTTCTGTCCTGGTAGTGTTCTCAGTGATATATCACGATTAGAAGTTCTTGTAGGAGGGTTCCGAGCTGGAAATAACTCACCGGAAATAATTAATGAAGCAGCTGATATCTGCAGGTGGTTATTTGCCGGCGGTATCATGGATATCAAAACATATCGAGATTTCTTTAGCGAGTTAGTGGAAAGTGGATATCACAGCGACTGAATTCACAATTGAAAACACTAGTGTTTTTACAATAATGATCATACACTACAACCATGACAAACCAACCCCCGTATATGTAGTTAATTCACGGTTTCCAGTGTATAGAGCATACTACGGAGATGGCCTCGGCAATACCATTGCAGGGTTTTTTGCGAGAATGGCTCCAAAAGTGATGCCGTTAGCTAAACAATTATCAATGAAAGCCATTGATGTTATTCGTGATAAGGGTATTAGCAAAATCGGACATCTTGCCGGAAAAGCGTTTTCAGCCGCAAAGAATAAAATAACAGCGCTAGTGAAATCACGGATGAAATCCAAAGGATTTTCAAAACCGTTACCGTCTACAGCGGAAATGCCTGCAAGTGTTAGTAAAATAATAAATAACGCAGTAGATGAAAAATTAGCGCAATTGACTTCAACCTCTGACCAAAGCAATATTGCAAATATGATAGCGGGAAGTGGCTTTAAAAAACTACGACGATGAATGGAAAATCGTTTACGATTTCACGATTTAGACTCTGATAAATAGAATAAAATGTTCAAAAGGTCACCTGATCCAGCATTTGATATGGATGCCCCAGTTCTCAAGAATAATTCTGTACGCGATTTTCAATTTTATTCTTATCACGCAGTACAACCAGATCTCCGATCGCGAATTGAACTTCAGGTTCATGATACCAGTAAGTATTTTTTGCCGTGTGAGGCATTTATTGAAGTAGAAGGAGAACTTGTAACAAATGTTGCAGCTGATACCCCATATGACAATAACGCAAATGTCCGAGTTGGTTTTGTTAATAACGGTATTATGGCGTTATTTGAAAGCGCTAGATATCTCATTGATGGAAAAGAAATTGAATCCATTGACCGTGAAGTTAATGTGGCTACAACAATCATAGGGTTAGCGAGATATTCTGATGATTATACAAGATCGGCTGGTCCGTCTATGATGTTTGCAAAGGATACCTCTGATAACGCTGACCACCTTCAATTCATTAAAGTGTTAACAGCACAAGGTACTGCAGACGCAGATCAACAACAAGCAGCTAATCCAGAACGTCGAACTAGACCCGGAGCTGCGTTTGATATTCTCGGAGGCGTTAATGGTAATCTCAATTTAGGATTTGCAACACGCGTAACAACGTTGCATGGACAGCGTCGACGATTTTCATGTGCAATTCCACTGCATCATATTTTCGGATTCTGTAGAAACGTCCGAAAAGTTATTTATGGAGCCAAACACACAGTAGCGCTTGTACGAAAGGGTACTGATGATGATGCAATCTGGCGTAATGCTGGGGCTGCTCCCGGTAAAGTTATTTTAACAAAACTATCATTATGGATGCCAGTGTTAACTCCATCAGTCACCGAAGAACAGCGACTACTAGAATTTATGGACCAAGGAGTAAAGTCGTTGTTAAGTTGGTTATCAGTGACTACGGATATTAAACAAGACAGTGTTGATGGTACATTCACATGGCACCTGGCATCAAAACAAGGTGTTTCAGCTCCACGTCATATATTCGTAGCGTTACAGAATAATGCGCGAGTTGGTAATCAAGAACGAAGCCATATGATATTTGATCAGTTAGGTGTTAATGAAGTCTCGCTGAGAATAAACGGACAGCAGGAACCATCCGAGGATATACAACTTGATTACGGTCAAAATCATATTGCACGTGTCTATCATAACCTGTTGTCATTTATGGCACGTGATCAAAATGTGGATACTGGTTTGCAAATATCACAATTGGATTTTAAAAACCTCTATCCGATTTATTACTTTTCATTGGAACATCTTGATTTAACAAGACAATCTGTCGTTGATATACACTTTAGAGCTCGTGTAACCCGTCCGACTGGTCCACCAGTTGGTGGGATACCCCCTATCCTCATCCCGAATTATAGAGCGGTTGCTGTCATTCTCAGCGATAAATCAATGCTACTCGAAGGTGTTGGAGGAAGAATGAGAGTGGTAGATGCACCAGTGGAAAATCTTTGATTGAAATCGTAAACGATTTAGAATCAATCTGTTATTGTATAATGTCGTATAGTAATATCAATGTGTCTTTGACACCCGGTCAATTAAAAAAATTGCAATCAGAATCGGCTAAAAAATGCGGAACCACAATCACGTTGAAACCCAATCAAATGACTGGTGGTCAGAATAAGTTGTCGTTAACAACTCGTCAGGTGAAACACTTCAATGATGCACTTGTTGCAAAAAAAGGTGTTCAGATTACTCTTTCTGCGGCTGCTATCAAAAATATGATTAAAACAGGCGGCATATTCCCGTTGTTAGCTGCGATACCAGCGTTGATTGCAGCGGCTGCCCCAGCGGTGGCTAAAGCGGCAGCGTTGGGAGCCGTTGGGGCCGCAGCAGGAATGGCACTAAAAAAGGCAACTGGGAAGGGATACAAAAAAAAGGGACGATCCGTTCACGGATTGGGTCTAAGACTACCAGGAACCCCGTATTCGTGGTACAGCGGAAAGGGCCTGAGACTAGGACCGGTTTATTACTTCAGAAATCTTCGATGGTCCCCATGTCCAATTTTGATTTAATGGATGCTGCTAAAAAACTAGCGATTAAAAACTTCAGAGGTGTCTTTATGAAAGATCAATTACCGGCACAACCAAATGATGTTGAAACCGGAATCATTAATTTAGATAACAGCACCGGACCCGGAACTCACTGGGTTGCATACGCTATTGATCCACGTGGGATTGTCTATTTTGATTCATATGGATTAGCCCCACCAAAAGAGTTTATGCGTTATATAAAAACCCTTCCAATGAAGACTTGGTATTCTACGATACCAACACAAACGATGATTGATCCACCAATATGCGGCAGTGAAGTATTAAATGTCCTTGACGCTATTTCTAACTCCTTGGGTAACCCAAGGGGGAAACCCCCACACATTGTCGTAAATGAATACACTAGTAATCGCTGGCGAAAATCGAAGATTTTTCAACGAAGTCGTCAAAAACGATTTTAGAGCGAGGTGTATAAAATATCATGATTGATATTTGGGGGAGATCTTTGAAACCCAAACCCGATGGAACTGCAACCCCTGATTCTATCAAGGATATAAAAAAAATAATCGAAGATGAAATCGCTGAGACGTTGAACCAAACAAGTGTTGACCCGAACGAAATTGTTGTATTTCAAGACAAACAGGGTAAATTGAAAACCAGTGATGTGTCGGTGGATGATATATTGGTTAAACAACGAAACGCAATCGAGGATACCGTTGTGTTATTTTCCGATCAGGGTAAATTGAAAACCAATGATGTGTCATCGGATGACATTTTAAAACGACAACACGACGCCGCTGAAAACTCTATTGCGCTGTATTCCAACAGTGGACTACTTAAACCAGGCGCACTTGTGTCTACAATCACCGACGCGATTGCTACCCACGACAACACGATTGCCACCCACGACAACAAGATTGCCGCCCACGACAACACGATTACCACCCACGGCCGTGAGCTGGATGATCATATACGAGGTTATAATAGTTTTCGCAAAAATGTCGTACATAAATTCTTTGGAACCCCGCTTGTGGTTGGCATGACTCTCGCTGAAATTAAAAGCGCGCTTGACGAAGAAAAATCCATCAACGATGTCGTTACCAGTTTCTTTGGAAACCGACTTGCGTCAGGCATAAATCTCGGTGAAATTAGAACTATTTTATGGCTATTCTTTTTTAACAATAAGACGAAGAGGGTGATGAGTGAAAGTGACTTCACGGGAACTTATCTCGATATTTTTAAACGAATAGAAGATCTTGAAAAGGTAAGGTTTCCGCACAAAGACTTTAAAAATATCGTGTATACGATCAAACATGGAATCGTGGATTGGATACGAGACGAAGATATTTCAAGTACTACTATTCTTCTCGAGTGGAGTAGGGAAGCGAAGGTTGATGGTATCTATAGGTTAACGTGGACCTCTATCGATCAATTTAATATGATTGCGGACGGTAAAACCTACTCTGGTGGCGTCGCGACGTTCTTTATCAAGACTGGCATAACACCAGCCTTTCACTTCGTCGCGGTTGATAGCTCCACCATTAGATCAAAAATAGCCTGGTGTATAGAACTCGTCAATGATTTTTCCGGCTGAAGTACTAGCAATTCCCGCTAACGATGGCAAATAATTGAAAACACTACTGTTTTTAAATAAAAATGATTTCATCAACGCATTGTCGGTATGATCATGTCAGAGAATATCAGACTAGACTCAAAACCCTCGCCGAGGAGTATCAAATAAAAATAAAAAAATACCGACGAATAATCACCGCAATTGATATTACTATGTACTCGGTGTCAAGCGTTCTAGCTGGCGCCGGAATAATACTCGCATCGGTTACAATGATTGCCCCGGTCGTAGTTCCAATTTGCATTTCTGCGGCGGCTACAATAGCGGGTATATCAACCGGGATAACAAAAAAAATATCATCATGCAGCCAGAGTAAACTGCAGGATTACTTAGTTCAATTTCGTATTGTATCAACCGCATACTCGCAATTATCCTCGATGATATCGTCGTCACTCGATAATACAATTATATCAGATAGTGAGTTCTCAGCGATGGTCAGTATTTATGATTCCGCGATATCAAAATTAGAGCGACAACAACAGTATAGCAACGATGACAACACCGATGGAATTAGAAAACACGAACCCGAAAACCAGAATGATCTCAATAACTTCAACGATATCAGATAGTGAGTTCTCAGTGATGGTCAGTATTTATGATTCCGCGATATCAAAATTAGAAATAAATCATGAGTATAGCAGCGATGACAACACCGATGGAATTACTTCAACAAATAGTGGAGAACACGAACCCAGTACAAACAAGCATGATATCAATAACATCAACTAATCCTGAATTCAGTGTGAATTTCACTAGCCCAGTCCCCGTGAAGGAGATAGCGCTAGCAAAACTACGAGTGTATCACAGTTGGCCTAATATCAGATCAAAATCATTTGGTGGTCAACAACCGAATAATTCACTGGTGTTCTCGTATAAGAATAAACCCGACGGTACCCCAGACTGGAACGTTGTTTCCATACCAACAGGGTCATACCAAATCGAACAAATCAATAATGAATTGCAACGTAGAATAAAATCCATTACTGGAGAAGAATCAAAAATAGCTATAACGGTTCATGAGCCGACGCTATCATCCGCAATTGAGATAAGCACAGAAGGATACGTCGTAGATATCTATCAGAGTTCTATTGAAACCGTACTAGGATGGCCTGAATTACCACCAGGGGGAAAAACCGTTGATTTACCAGAACCACAAAAAACTGATAATATCACCGACGAAATAAAACCTGATAATCCAATAAAAAGCTACAGCGATTATGATAAATTGAATTTTTTTAATGAAGTGACAGATCCCTTCACTAAGAGAAAATACTATTTAATTCGACGGGATAAAACCACTGAAAATTTCACAGCGTTCAATAATGATTTTTCACTGTTGTTAATATCTCTTAAATCAGGCTCTGTCACCCTAGATGAATTTATCAGCGTTGTAGAAACATGTAACAGAATCATCAATGACATGGAAATATTTCATTTGCAAATCAATCGAGAGGTATTAGATGACAGTAGTCCTGAAACAAGAGATTTATTTGCAAATGGATATAAAATCTCCGTCAAAGATATTAAAGCATTCCAACTACAAGGATATAACGTACCAGAACTAAAAAAACTTCTCAGTGATGCCATCGATGTTGGTTTCAAAATAATTCATGATGCATGGAAAAAAACAGCATCACAGGAAATAAAAATCCTCAAACATAATAATGACCCAGACGGTGGCGGCAGACATATCGCTCCGTTCAACGTGAATATTTCATCGGTGATTGCGCTCAATTTAGTATGCGATGTTATCGAAGGAAGCTATCAAATTAATCTCGAACGATGAAATCAAGCTCAGCAGGGATATATTCTTTATTCGTTTGCACCAACAGCTCCTCCAGGATATTTAATAATCGAATCTCCGGTTAATCCAGTCTATATACGGTGTCATAATGATTCATTAACCAGAATTAATTTCAAACTCACAGATCAGTCCAATAATCTAATTGATCTACAAGAAGAGGTGTTAGCGATTAGTCTGTTTGTGAAGTCCTAAAAACTGGATCAAATATTCGGTTCAACTCGTAAAAAAATTATTAACCTGTAGCAGCAGAGAGGGTGGATGACAACGACGCTGGCGTAGACGAGGAAGCGTTGGTTGTCGACGCTTTTTTACGATTCGACGCTTTTTTTTGGTTTTGTGCGTTGGTTGTCGACGCTTTTGTTCGATTCGACGCTTTAAGTTCGGTTGTAGGGTTCACCCTCTCTGCTGCTACAGCATATCATTCTTGTCTTACATACATAAAAGTCGATTTAAGTGTCTGTACATTCTTTTTCTCATAACACTATAAAACCTGCCTTGAGAGAAGTATCATAAAATTCCATATGATCCAAACGCGTATTATCAGTCATGGTGATTAAGTCATCCTCCAATTAAATTCCATGGTATAACATAACATAATGGGTATGATTGTTATATGATTATTTTTTAATATTTCAGCACACAAAAGCTTGAAACAAAATTATCTTGCTCTAATATGCAGAACAAAAGACATGTTCAATACTAAACATCTGTAATGTGAACTATTTTCCTGTATAATGCTACGTGCATGAAATAGACATCTTGTAATATTACTTCTTACTAAATCAGCCTCAGCATCACTATCCCGATTATCTACAAGAAACCTTGGGCATTAATTAGCTGCCATGTATTCATCTTCCTATTGAAAGTCAGTTAATTATTTACGAGACATACGAAACACATTATGTTACACACAACATATCAATAATAATATTTCTTCAAGAATTTGGAGTCTTCTAAATCTACCATTGACTATATTTCAAAACTTCATTTCAACTACCAATACAAGATAACATATGATGTGTAGCACGCATATTAGCATCGCACACAGCTTGCATCCATGTGTTACATCATGTCTTCCAGTACAGTGATGTTTGGGTAAATTCTAGATGTATACTGTAATAAAATAATAAAATAAATAAATAAATAATACGGAATTTCTTGAACGCTCCCAATGGTAGCTTGTGCGCATGTTAAAACTCAAATAGGGTTGTCTGAGCTGTCTGGATGAGTAATAGTTTAAGTCAACTTATAAGGCAAAAGAACAGTCACCAACCACATCATCATTCCCCCGACTTAGTGTGGTCTTTGAGTTTCTGTGCTGCCGAACATCTGATTAGTTCCATCCACTTGCCTCGATCATGTGCCAATGTCTGTGTCTAGTGTTCATTTTGTGACGTTGTCAGTCCACTTTATTATCTGTGTTGTTCTCCATCAGCAACCATGGACGCTGTTCTGCAGTACTGCTGTGGATATACTGTTTGCTCTAGTGACATGGCCGTACCATTTTAGCTTTCTCTTTTTGACAGTGGTGAGGAGGTCTTCATTATTATATTAACGTTAGCTTTATTTAACATACCAGTATATATTCTCGTATAAAAGACATGTTCTATAGTGGGTGTGATCATAGCTAGGACCCGTTATTCAGACATTTGACTACTTGGATCTAAAATTTATAGGACGAAATATTGTCTTAGAAATATACAGGAACTGTTATCTAAGAGTTTCCATGTCTGATTCTTTATAAACATGAAAACAATGCCCATAGTCAATGACGTAACACCTGATACCCAAACAGCATCATATAACCAATGGGTACCTATTTCTTGGAGTAATCATCCTTTCACGTTATCTATGAAAGTATCATTTAGAAGGGGAAGGTATGTAATGCTATAGTGTTAATATTATACTCTATTCACCAATCGACATTGATGGGCTGGCATGCAATGAAGACGAACTTGCACCTTAATGAAGACCCTGGATAACACATCTTCCAGATTTCATAATGTAATAGTGTTGATATTATACTCTTTGATCTTATTCCAGACAAATATTGTAAAGGTAGTATACATAGGAGCAGTTTAAAGTCAACAATATTCTGCAAATATTACATATGTTTAAAATTTTACGTTGAAATAAAATCTAATGGTATTAAAGGTAGCACCAAGTCTAGGTTCATTGTTCTTTCTAAAATGGTAACGATATTGTTACAGTTAAAATATATTGTATAGTCATGTGTAAGATGCCTGAAAAAACAGTGATGTTGTATCTGTCAGATGCCTGGACGGCCGATTACATGAGATATCAAGGGTCAAATCCTTAGAAGCCTGGTGACCTGTCATGTTATGTATCAAGTGCCTGGACGCCTAGAGATCTGCCATGGTATTTATAAAGTAACTTGATACCCAAAAACGTGACATAGTATGTATGAAGTGCGTAGTAACACGGTGGCATGTCATATGTGCCTGGAAGTCCAAGGAAATGATATGTAGTTGTGAAATACTTAGACGCCTGATGACATGAGATGTAAGTGTCAAGTGCCTTGTAAGTCCGACAACATGACATAGTATGTGTCCAGGTCCTAGAAGCAGTTTGATTGGATATTACGTATCAAAGGCATGAAAGCATAATGACATGAAATGTGTGAAATGCCTTGTAAGTTCAATTACATGATTTTAATTTGTCACAGCAGTGAAGTAAAGAATGTGTATTGGACATTAAAGCCTCATAGCAAACTGTGGAGAATACAATTAACACGAATCGTATTTAAAATTCCTTTTTTGGGCATGATTTCATTATAAAATCTGACCAATAACGATGCCAAACACAGAATAGGGCCACTACAAAATATTTATATTTAATTAAGCAATATGATTATGCATGATGTGCATAGTCTATCAATCAAGCTACATGACTATGAATGTTTTGTCTATTCGAACCATCAAGCTAAATAACTATGAATGTTGTGTCAGGTCTAACCATCAAGATAGATGACTATGCATGCTGTGTTGAGACTAACTATCAAGCTAAGTGAATATGAATGCAGTGTCAAGTCTAATTATCAAGTTAGATGACTATGAATGAGGTGCAACTTCGGACCATCAAGCTATGAATTATTTGACAAGATGTATGCGAATGATTTATCAAGTCTCACCATCAAGGTAGATCACTACAAATACTGTGTCAAGTCTAATCATCAAACTAGACAGCTATGCTTATTGTATCATGTCTAACCATCAAGCTAGATGATTATAAATACTGTGACAAGTCTATCCAACAAGCTAGATGACTATGATTAGTATTCCGTGTTTACCCATTAATTGCATATTGTGCCTAATTTAGTGCAGAAATCTTGCATCTCGTCACGCCCCGTGCTACGGAGGTTCATGTTTGAGAGATGATAAAATGTGTGACGCATTGAAAATCTCTAGAACGAGTGCAACATTGTTGGAAATAATAGGTGCGGTTCAAATGGAAGATAAAGAAGAGAGATACAAATGTTCTGAAAATGAACTGGTTTCATGAAAGTATGTATTATGCTGATGAGATCACTCGAACTACACCAGTTTTAAGTATTTATTTACTCATTCATCTATTTATATCTCAAATCCAATTTACAATACAGAAGTTGTTTGAAAAAATTTAGTTTGTAAAGAAATCACTATTGTTTTCATGAACGCCTTTAATGTATGATAGAAAATGGAGTCAGATATGTGGGTGTGCTATGGACGTGGTTTATAATGTCAGATATTTTAGCAACCATGCTATCTATCTAATTCTATCACATGCTATAACAGATTTGGGATTAGTTGCTAATGCTATGTTAAAAATGCAATACAGCAGAACTTGATATTTTGGTCAATACATTCTTGCAGAAGGAAAGGGTACAATCCAACATTATGTCGTCCAAAAACGGCATGATTTGTGTTATGACAAGGACAATCCAAAAAAAGAGTAAAAATAAATTCAGCATTAACTCGAATTAACGGACACAGATATCACCTCGGTTAACTGCCTTCCCTTACATAATTATAAGCAACTCATTCGTCTAGATAGGAGTGGGCTAAGACGGAGGTGACAAGTGTGCTACTGGTATATTGCATAACATCAGAGCATAAGACAGCGTCATCTTCGCCACCTGGAACAATAGACCTCTGGGGCAAATTTGAAGACTCAAAGAGTTGACACATGAGCTTGAACACTACACATGGCACATTCAGGGACTTCGGGATGTCAGATGGAAAGCCTTAGAAGAACACCAGACTGAAGATGGGCAGATATTCTAAGATAGTAGAGAGGATTCCTTGTGAACAAAGTCAACAGGGGATATGTGCTTGAATTCCGCTCCATAGCTACCAGAATAATCTAAATTTGTCGGAAAGCATTTCCCTAAATATCAAATTTATCCACGTTTATGATCCAACTACCGATGATGATGATGAAGAAATAGAGGACTTTTACAACAAAATTTAGAGGATTCCAAACATGGTCAGTAAAAACGACATTGTCATCATACAAGGAGACTAACATGCCAAAGTTGGTAAAGATGCTCTACAAGTCTGAGATCGTAATTGTGGACCTTCTTGCATTGAGCGTACCAGTTTTTCAGTTCGCAAGCTATAACAACTTGGTACTAGCTAGCACCATGGGCCAAAATAACGCTACACGATGATGGACATGGAACGCACAAAATGAAACCCATCATAACCAAATTGACAACATACTCTTTCAAATCGTTACCGATATGGCATCAATAGAACGAAAACAAGTACTTTTCCAGGTGCTGATGTTGGGAGTGAGCACGAACTCGTGATTATGAGCTTTTGAGTGAGACTGAAGAAAATTAACAAGTCAAAAAACATCAGGCTCAAATTCAATCCTGAACAACTGAAGGACACTAACATGTGCACGTCAATCAAATGCACCATTGGAGGAATATTTGTACCACATTTTGCGATGGATGTTGATGTTAAAGTGATGACAGACACTTCAACAGTCATGACAACAGCTACCATGGACAGCATTGGCCTCCATCGTCCAAAGAAAACGTCTATTGTCACAGAATACATTGTGAAATTGTGTGATGCCCGAATAGACACACAGCAACGGCAATGGAGTACCGAGAACTAAACAAAACTATCAGACAAACCTTGAATAAAGCAAAAGTAGATTCGACTGGACTAAAGTGCGCATAAATAGAGAGCAGTCGGATAAAGAATAAGAGCAAACATGCATTCCAAATTGCGAAAGACCTCACCAGACAGAAGCAGCCAAGAGTCAGTACCATTAAAGAAGAAAATGGAAATAACCTCAATTTGCAGAACGATGGACTGAGTATTAAAAAGAACTCTACAACTATCAGTCCACAGGAGACCCAGAGATGCTTGAAGTTCCAAACTCCACAAATCATAATTTGCCCATTCTCAAAGGAGCGGTAATA
This sequence comes from Unio delphinus, assembly GCA_029339505.1. NCBI lineage: Eukaryota > Metazoa > Mollusca > Bivalvia > Unionida > Unionidae > Unio > Unio delphinus. The sequence goes on along the minus strand of JAQISU010001236.1, from coordinate 17,881,499 downwards.
ATAGTAATGAGGAGTGGGAAGACAGCTCGAGTAGATAACATCCAATCTGAACTTATGAAGAATGGGGTGAATCAGTGACAGAGTTATTAACAAAACTATGCAACAGCAGACAGGTGAATGGTCAATACAGTTGACCCAGTTGCTGTCCAAACCTCTCCCCAAAAAAAGCAATCTCCAGGTGTGCCAAGATTACAGAATTGTCAATTTGATCAGATTGTTAGTAAGTAGATGTTGAAAATCATCTAGAAGAGATTGTAACCTCAAGCAGAAACAATAACTTTTAAATAACAGGCAAGGAAGTAGCACAACAGAACAAATATTCAATATCAGGGTTTTATGTGTGAAACATACGTACAACATCAACAAGTCATATATCATGTGTTCATAGATTTCACAAATCAGCATTGATGGGCTTGTTTTGCAATGAAGACGAGCTTGGCACCTTAGTGAAAAACATGGATAACAAATCTTCCAGATTTCAGATGGAGATAATCGCTGGGAAAAAGCTGATGACAAACAGTGGCAAACAAATCTAAGCCGAAAGGAAAGTCAGAGAAAGAAACACTAAACAGTGCTTCAGTTCAAATATATTTGTTCCATAATTGCCGAAGAAGGAGATCAAGAGCATACATTTTGTAACAGGCAGCATAAACAACATCATCTATGTCAAATGTAAGACCAATCTGGAGAGACAAGAATATCTGTCGAAAACTAAAATAAGACTATTGAGAGCAGTACTCATCTCAGTCATTTTGTATTAATGTGAGGCATGGCCCCTGACAGCAGAATTACAACGAAGAATCCGGCCACTTCAACTGAGATGCTACGGAACCATCCTTGGCATATTTTACATTGACCACATCACTAATGAAGAAGTTCGTAACAGCATCAGACACAAAGTAAGCCAAATAAGACGACCTCCTCAATGCGGTCAAAAAGCGAAAGCTGAAATGTTATGGCCATGCCACTAAAGCCAACAGTCTATCCATAACAGTACTGCACGGCAGTGTCCAGGGTGGCTTAGAGAGAGGTAGACAGAGACAAAATTGGACTGACAACATCAAAGAATAGACCAGTAAATATTTTGCGGAGACAGAGGCATTGGCACATGCTAGAGGGATTGAACTATTCAGATGTTTAGTAGCACAATCTCTCGACGACCCCACTCGATCAAGAGACTGATGATGATGATGATGATGATGATGATGATGATGATGATGATGATCTAACTAGAATAATGTTGACAATATGTTAGGGTGATGCAATACATTAATGTTTAAAGCTCATACAAGACACTAAAAGATTAAAATATATATCAAAGTTAAACTAGAATTGTCTTGTGTTGAACCGTAACTGTTTCTAATATTTGAGGAATAGAGAAGTACAGTTGAGTGAATATATTCTTTCATCACTTGCTTTCCTAAAGGTTTTATCTTCATTTAATGTGCGTGTATGTACTTATATGACCTAACCTTTTCTGAGCATCTCTGCATTCCTACGTATTACACATGCATAAATATTTACACAACTAGGTAACTTTTGCACGGAAATGTAAAAGTCATATTTCTAGTGGTCTACAGTGATCAGCAAGATTGCGGACAAATATTAATAACACTTCATTTCCAGAATTATTGATATTAACTAAGACATGAAAAGTGAGATACGTTACAAATATTTTGCGTTCAAATATGCAATCAATTAAAATGTGAAATAGTTACAGATATTAGGTCTGTCTTTGTAACACATGTAATTGTATGTTTCATTACAAGCCATAACGTAGGCAATGTATTGGGATTGAGATATGCCAGTATAGAATGGAATTAGGTATATAAGACCATTCCTTTGACTTGCCAAATTATCTAATTATACCTTTTGTTATAAATTAATTAGAATTGTTTACTACCTTGTAATATTATTGTGTACGTTTGAGTTACAATATGGCTGAATTTAAGAGTTAGACAAATATTAGAAATAGAAGATCTTCAACATAAACTAGTCTAGTTCAAATCATGGCTTAAACATCTAACTCACCTGTTTCAACCATGAAATGTTTCCTACCTTAAATATTTTTAGCATGTTTCATGTTTTCTGATTTGATGTTTTTTTTTGTAGTCATATCATTATATATGTTGTATTTTTATGTTACAGATGTTGTCTAATGATGAAAAGCGTTTAGAGTATCTAGACATAGGGGCTATATAAAGTCCCTATCATTATTTTTTTAAAAATCTTCTTCTTCTTCTTCTTCTTCTTCTTCTTCTTCTTCTTCTTTTCATTATTATTATATATTGTTATTATTATTATTATTATTATTATTATTATTATTATTATTATACTGTTGTCAAAACTCCCTTGTAAAGTTAGGTGTATAAATGTTAAAACAGACATAAATGCAAAAAAGGACCACCCAGTATTTTATGACAGATTCAAATTCCAATAATATAATTTAAAGTAAATTAATATTTTAATATTTTTTTTGTTGTCTTTAAATTGTATCATAAATTATTCTGGTCATAGTTTGGGGCTGACCCATGCTCGATATTTGGGTCAATGTTTCCTTGTATAGAGTAGAGGCAAACATCTAAAATTGTTTCATCCTTTCGTAGTCTTTAGATATGCCTAGGAAGGTAGAATATGTCACATAATTATAAAGAAAAAAATACTTTTGTTTTGCCTGAGAAATATTTGATTATTTGTGATGTTCATGTGTGCAGCGCTATCTTGGATGAACAGGTGTTTTTTTCAGACAACGACGGAAGAAACATAAGTCTCGCCGCCGTAAACTACTTGCGGCTACAGACATCATTTTCACGATACGCACGGGTATTTTACCCTGAATATTAATCACTCATATGAATTAAGGAAGATTAAGGTATAATCGATACAATGATCTTTTGGATCTAGTAAGAAAAGCACGTATTTTCACGTGGTATTTCTAAAAACCATAGGGGTGAGTGTTAAATTTATTTTATTTGATATGCGAAGTTAATTGAGTTTGTATTGTAATATCGTGTAATGATTCATTTATTACAAAGCATATTGGAAACGTTGTGAACTGTGAATTTCAAGTTGTTTTTAAGAGTTTAATGTATTAGTATTTTACAGAACACATTATTATTACTAGTTTGATTTTATTGTAGCTTACGAGGTGGTTATGTTACGTGGTTACGACGTTACGATGTTGTCTATATGTATATACGTATGTCTGTACATGTGGTGAAGCCACGACTGTAGACGTAGCTAAGACAAGGGTGCTGTATGCTGTCAGTACGTGTATACGTATGACTGACTGTACATGTAATGGATCCGTGAAGGGGTGAGCGGCCCATACAAGAGAGTGGGTCAACCCAAGGAACGTGGTGAAACTGTGCGGATTATCTGTGGATGAATCGTGCGAATGTACAACGGTCAAGAAGCATATGTTTATTCCAATTGTTGTTTAAATTGGTATATTTGTATTTACATCAAATTATTTTAAATATTAGTGGAATTCCAGAAGATTTGTGAATCTTACTGACAGTGCAGAACATTTGAAACGTATTTGAAAACTTGAGAATGTGTGAATCCAAAGCCTAGTCTATACGTGAAAGTATATGAATATCTTAATGTGTACTATTACTTGAAATTGAGATTTCTTGAAGCTGTATATCAGAGATATATTATTGGTTTATTTTGAATGTGTGAATGTTAGTATAGAGTGAAAGAATCAATTGTATATTGATTGTATGAGAATCATTGTATTTTTACATCGTACATTTTTCTTTACTTATTATGTTAATACATTTTCATCTTTCACACATTGTGTTCAGTCATTCATTTAATCCTTTACCCATTATTACAATTCTGCGACAAAATATATGAGTGGCTCATTTCGAGATTGAGATTTGTACCTGAATCTAATGCTTTATACAAATAAAATATACTCTACTCACACACACACACACATGTATGTATGCATGCATGCATGCATGTATGTATGTATACATATATGTTTATATATATATATATATATATATATATATATATATATATATATATATATATATATATATATATATATATACATGACCCATGAGATATAGAAAGACAGAGAAATAGATGAACCGATGACAGACGGAGAAACAGAGAGACCGATGACAAAAAGATAGAGACAGAGGAACGGAGAGACACATGATATATAGAAAGACAGAAAGTGTTTGGCGTGTATTACTTGTTAATAAACCTTCAGAGACATGTTTATAATATCAGAGTCTATACATACGTCTGAACACTCACTGACGTTTTGAAATGCAGAATGTTGACTACCATTCAGATTATAATGCAAACAATATCGGGAGAGATAATTCACTCTCTCAACGATCCCAATGGTCATGTGATTTATAAACTAGGTCAGGTCTTTTTTCCGAAAAAGAAAATCAATTAACACTAATTTTGTTCTCAGATTATCGGTGTGTTTGTATTGCTTACTTTTAAAAGACATCACTTTAGGTGCATTTTGTGATTGTGTGTGTGTGTGTGTTCAAAGCAAAGTCCAACTTATAAAGGAGGTAGGGACATTTTTTTTTTGTTGTATTGTGCTGAATATCCAACATCAAACTACATGTAGTATATATATAAGAAAAGTACGATGAAATTAATATACATGTACATATGCATTTATGTTATCGCTCAATGTATGTATGTGTGTGTGTATGTGTGTGTGTGTGTGCGTGTGTGCATGCATGCATGCATGCATGCATGTATGTATGAATGTATGTATGTCGTTATTGTAAATCACGAACTCTTCAGATCATGGTTGATCTTTCACGTCAAGTCGGGTTCTAGAACCATAATAAGTATATCTATTCATACCTGGTAATTTTCATAATGACACAGCGATATTAAAACACCTGACATCCGTCAATGAGGAAATAAATTTATATATTTTCTACCTCATTTTACACCGTTGCTAGTAATAGTACGCTTTTTGTTTTGTGTTTATCATTTTACTATATCGACTAATGTGAGTTGGTGCCCTGCATCGAACACAATATAAATCCATATCATTTAATATATTTATACAACATCAACATAAATACATATTATTTAATATATTTATACAACATCAATATATATCCATATTATTTAATATATCTGTACAACATCAATATAAAGACATATTTAATATATTTATACAACATCAATATATATCCATATTATTTAATATATCTGTACAACATCATTATAAAGACATATTATTTAATATATTTATACAACATCAATATATATCCATATTATTTAATATATCTGTACAACATCAATATAAATACATATTATTTAATATATTTATACAAAATCAATATATATCCATACTATTTAATATATCTGTACAACATCAATATAAAGACATATTTAATATATTTATACAACATCAATATATATCCATATTATTTAATATATCTGTACAACATCATTATAAAGACATATTATTTAATATATTTATACAAAATCAATATAAATACATATTATTTAATATATTTGTACAACATCAATATAAATCCATATTATTTAATATATTTATACAACATCAATATATATCCATATTATTTAATATATCTGTACAACATCAATATAAAGACATATTATTTAATATATTTATACAACATCAATATATATCCATATTATTTAATATATTTGTACAACATCAATATAAATACATATTATTTAATATATTTATACAACATCAATATATATCCATATTATTTAATATATTTGTACAACATCAATATAAATACATATTATTTAATATATTTATACACATCAATATAAATACATATTATTTAATATATTTGTGCAACATCAATATATATCCATATTATTTAATATATTTGTACAATATAATTGTCATTACTTGTTTCAGTGACACGTAAGCAAAACCCATTCAAACTTGACTCAGCTACCAAATTGTATCAGAGCATATATTTTACGTACATCTCCGTCTAGTAAGACGTAATTATTACTCATAAGGATAAAGAGATGGCTCTAGTGTGATAGGTAATTTTCAGTAGCACCATCTGTATATGGCTTGTATGAATTCATTCATAATCTCATAGTATACGACGATGTGATGCTGGAAAAGCAATCAAATCGAGCTAGGACAATTTTGCGATGCATATATAAAACACACAGATGTCATCTGTGTTGCTCAGCGATATAGACACATACCTAAAATAATCAGAGATAACTGCGCTATTTTAGCTGTGTTTAATTGAGTCGATACGCATACTTTGCGAAACATTCATCAGACTTGGTGTTCAGGGGATAATATAATAACGTCCAAAAAGGTCTTTTCACGTAATCACGCTGCACCACACTGATTTATCACAAAAGATTAACACAATCCTAATTCGCGTAATTGTGTAGCTCTTGATAACACGTGTGATTAAAACACTACAGTAGGGAGGGTGACGAGAATAATGAATGTCCGGGTGGGTAAACAAACACACACAAACACAAGTGTAAAATATAAAGTAATGCAAAATATAAAGTAACCTAACTAGAGAACATCTCTGTCGGTTAAATGCTTGTATTGTTTATTTTCGTAGGAAGCTTTGTTTTTGCGGACGGAACCTCCTAAAACGTGACCTGTTCACCCTCCCTGCTTCTATCTCTTAACGCTGAGTGCCAAGCGATGCAGCTGCAAGTACCGTATTTATAAGTCTTTGGCATGGCTCGATCAGGGTTCGAACCCCAAACCTCGTAACGACTTTTCTCACGTCGTATTCCTTTGTACTCAGAAGCTGAATAATTGTCATCATTATTATGACGTTAATAAATAGTGTTCAGACAAATTCAAGCAGGCGTCATGTTTTTCTTAATATGAAGTCCTTCCTAGTCAAGTAGGGTCTAGCAGATGAATGAGAGAAATTAATACATTGTTTCGTCAATTCATGTTACTTTGTTAAAACTGTCCTTTTCTCTCATGGTAAATGAGAATCCCTTACAAAGATTAACAAACAATTTGGCCAAACGATATCCATTATCTTCATAGATAATCAATAGATATTATAAGGGTAATTTATTTATATATATATATATATATATATATATATATATATATATATATATATATATATATATATATATATATATATATATATATATCTTAACTTCTTTCTTCATTACAGTTTATATCTTCTGAAACAGTCATCATATGGCATGCGTCATGATGACTAACCCTATGTTGAACCTTATGGAGGGGGATTACCGCCATAATTCTATGCATGTATTTTGTAATCTTCCTGATGCGTTATTGTAAATTGCTGTTTGCAAGTGCTACTTTCATAATTCTATCCATGTATAGTGTTATCTTTATTGATGCAAACTGTACGTGGTAACTTGCAAGTGCTATTTTCCTTTTGCATTATTGTAAATGGCTGCTTGCAAGTGCTACATTCCTAATTCCATCCATGTATATTGTATTCTTCATTGATGCTAACGGTAAAGGGCTAGTTGCAAGTGCTTAGATCTACTTTCCTTCTGCGTCATGGTATCTTGCTTTTTGCCAAACGCTAACTTCATACCGTAGTTTGTCGTATGGCAAATGCTATGTCAGTTATTACGAGTTGTATATTCTATTTATATAAACTTGCCATATTATAAATTACATCATTTCAACTCCTGATTTCTTTCTTTTCCAACTCGTGTCGCCATCTGTTGTCATAATGGGATACTACATGCCATTATGACAACAGACGGCGCTCTAAATTTCCTAGTTTTCCCTCAATTAAAATAACAAATGCTCCCCAGGGGAAGTTAGATTGCTTTACGGCAGTAATTTTGTGCGGCAAAAAGAACCTAATAGATCTACCTGTGAAAAAAACCCAACAACTTTTAATTCTTTCAGTCCCGTCTTTTTTAGGTGTAAAGTAGCGACGAATTTTTAATTGTTCTATAAAACCATATTCTTTATCGAAGCTCTAAGTGATTTTATGCTACCTTAAGAAAACAAAACCGCCATCACAACAGCAGGGTGGTCTTAGTAACTTAAGGGGGCAGGGTCCAGTTTTTATGTACAAATTTAATGTCGCATGCACCTGTCTAATATAATAATTCATTAAAAATATAATACGCGAGTAAGGTCAAAAAGGTACATATTTCTGGATAGGTATTATGTAACACAACATAATCATATCACACACTTGACCTGACAAGTCTACTGAAGTTCTTAGAATAAAATGTTTATGTACCCCAACCCCTATTTTATACATGCATTTTTCACATCCGAAGGCCATTTTTGACAGCATGTGGTGCTCACAGTGCAAACGCAAGGCCTTTTCCTAGATGAAAATTTTGAAAAACATTGTCTACTAAATAGCTTGATGCAATTCATAATAGTTGTCATCTAAGCCGTTTTTGAGATATTCTACTTGCCTTGAACCCATGTGTCTACTGCTATGGGAGGCTAGCTCTTCTTTCTAGCCGACTATTGGTATTTCACAATCAACATACTTCAGAGTAACTATGGAAAGTGTACAAGTCTGACATCAATTTCAAGAACAACACAAGCCTGAAACACCTAGTTCACAAATTTATCCATATCTTTAATTATTACACAATAGTAGCTCAAAAACTCACACCATACCCTTAAGTTAAGAAATTTGCCAGGGGCCAATTTACGAAACTGGACCCTGCCACCTTAAGCATTTTGCAAAAAATAATTTCTGTCAAACATTTTGTACATATCACATACCTAGACATTATCTAACAAAATGGTATCAAGGAAATTATTTTGTATGCTAAAGTAAAAATGTTATTACTCTTTTAGAAAAGTGACTACATTGCGGCAAAATGCATTGCATTGTATATACTTTGTGCTAGGGTTGCTGTCTTGAAAAGAATTAAACTTGTGTGCAATGGAATGTTTCCTGTCCTTTTTGCCATCGTATAGTCAGGAAGATACCAGAATTATATGATGATGTTGACTGAATGCTAAGAATGGATTTTATAGTTGCAAATAGTGACTGAATATGAGATACACTCTTTGTTATTAGCGATAGAACTTCTCTATTGTTCAAGCAATTATTTGTTGAAATTTTTCTTTTAAAAAGTGCCACTTAAGAAAAATGTTACCAGACATTTACATTTATAATGTACTTTAATAATAATTATAGCTTGAGACATACACATCAACATTCCTGACCTGGTATTGTTCTAGTGATGCTAACATAAACAGCATTTGGGGGGGGAGGGTGAATACACCTATGTCTAGCTAATTGGGACAGATATAAAGAAAAAAATATTATTCTATGTTCACATTGATGTGAGGAACCTTGCTGAACTTACATCAACATATCAGATAAATTCAGTGACAAAAGGCCTTTGAAATGAACCATTCTCAAGCCCAAAATACAAAATAAATACACAGTCAATACAGTTAACCCAAAGATTCTCAGAATCTTATCCACTAACAGCTGACTTTAGCAATTGCAAGGATATAGAGAATGAGAGGAAATAGAAAGAAAAGCTACAAGAAAAATATTAACAAGAAGAAAACTCAGTACAAAAAGGGACATGTTGTAACTTCTATTACTTTAAATAAGGACCTACCAGAAAATACAAGTCTTGATGAAGCCAAGTCGGTCTTTCATAATCAATCTTTAGTGCATTTGGATCATAATGAATACATGCTTCAAACTAGTGCTTCTACCAATATGACTGAGACAACAGATCCTAACATCATTCCATGCAAATTGAGACCTGCAAAAAGGAAAACAACTGACATTATTACTCATTCTGTACTCAGTAAAAAAGTGGCTACCAGTATGCCAGAAGAAAACTGTGTTGTCAACATCAATAAACTTTCAGAACTAATCAGGTTATTTCTGCCACATCAATGTAAGAATGCTTTTCCAGTTGTTACGGTACACAAAAGACAGGGTTTGTGCATTACTGTTTGTGTGCAATGCAGTAACTTAAGTTTAAATCCAATATGGTGGAACTGTTCACAAAAGTACTAAAACTTTAATTCTTTTTCCTCGAAACATTGTCCGCAATATGCCATATCCATCACTATTTGCAACACCGTTCCATTGATGACATTCACCATTTATAACACTATGTCTTCTTATGATTTCTTGAAAGTGCATTTGCTCCTGTGCAGTGAAATTACTTCGAAGAATGTGTGATGTCATGTCATGTAATGTTTTTGTGTGTCTGCAATGAAATATGAATAACTTTCATCAAAATAGGAGTACAGAGCTTGTTACCTACATGAAAATCAAGTAAACACATTTTAAACCCCCATTTTCTCTCAAAGCAACTTAGTTAAGCTCAAAATATGCTAACTTGTCCTGATACCAATAGGTATAATTTATAAGTGCAAAAAGAAATTACCTCCCTTGAATCTCATAAAGAGCTGAGAGATTCAAAATAAGGAGACAAATAGAGGTACTATGATAAGGCTAATGTATAAGAATTAATTGCATATGAATAAAGAACAAGAAAATAAGACAAAATGTGGTTCATTGCACAATTTTTTTTATAGCATTTTTCCCTTAAGGGGGCAGGGTCCAGTTTTTATGTACAAATTTAATGTCGCATGCACCTGCCTAATATAAAAATTCATTAAAAATATAATACGCGAGTAAGGTCAAAAAGGTACATATTTCTGGATAGGTATTATGTAACACAACATAATCATATCACACACTTGACCTGACAAGTCTACTGAAGTTCTTAGAATAAAATGTTTATGTACCCCAACCCCTATTTTATACATGCATTTTTCACATCCGAAGGCCATTTTTGACAGCATGTGGTGCTCACAGTGCAAACGCAAGGCCTTTTCCTAGATGAAAATTTTGAAAAACATTGTCTACTTAATAGCTTGATGCAATTCATAATAGTTGTCATCCAAGCCGTTTTTGAGATATTCTACCTGCCTTGAACCCACGTGTCTACTGCTATGGGAGGCTAGCTCTTCTTTCTAGCCGACTATTGGTATTTCACAATCAACATACTTCAGAGTAACTATGGAAAGTGTACAAGTCTGACATCAATTTCAAGAACAACACAAGCCTGAAACACCTAGTTCACAAATTTATCCATATCTTTAATTATTACACAATAGTAGCTCAAAAACTCACACCATACCCTTAAGTTAAGAAATTTGTCAGGGGCCAAATTATGAAACTGGACCCTGCCACCTTATGTGTTATCGGCTATTGGTAAATTTGGCCTAGACCAGCTAGTTGGTCTCTAAGCCTTTTTTTGTTTTGACTTGACGGCTTTTGAAAGCCGTCAAGTCACAAAAAAAGGCTTAGAGACCAACTAGCTGGTCTAAATTCGGCCCAACTTGGACCGAAAATAAGACAATTCGGCTCAACTTTAAAGACAATTCGGCCCAACTCGAAAGATAATTCGACCCAATTTTAAAATACAATAGACAATAGTTTTAACAAGTACTTATTTTCAACATATATGTTAACAATTCTTATATAATATGTTTTAGAATAAAATTTGAAACATTCGGTGAACAAGATAAATGTTTTCCGAAGTTATAATGGTTAGGAGCTTTATGATATCTTTAGGAAAAACCGTCCCAAAGCCAAATATTACTGTTGAGAAAAAAAAGGAAGTATAGTAGAGATGGACGTGGTGCTTTGGGAGTTACGTAGACACAAATGAAATGCATCATATCTCCTGACCCTTTGGAAGAAAGTCTATTTAGATCTCAAACTTAATTCTCAAGCAAAATACATACGTTACAATTAGATATCTTCTCGTATTTGAACATATTTTTTACAACTAAACTTATACAGGGAAAATGGTTGAAAATTGCATAATTAGGTATTTTGCGATAATTTTACATAAATTTAATTCAGAACATTATTGTTTGCTAAGTTAGGAAAAAGACAGATAAATGTGCACAACATAAAATGCATCTTCACCAAAATTTCTATTTTAAATTTCATTTAAATTGATAATGAATATTATAAACACCAAAAACATTTTAAGTTGTCAAATTAATACCATTCTAATCATAACAGTTTCTGATTCAAAATATAAATGCAAGTTTACGTGTATGCCTTTTCAGTCACTCCAAACATATAATGTATGTATTAGATACATATGACAAGAGACTTCATTAAATCTGTTATCATTTTCGACAAGTATTCAGTAAAAGGCAAGAAAGCCTTTGAAGTATCCCTCTCAAAGTAGGATTTATTTTTTCAAGAGGTATGTATGGCCTCTACTCTTGTCGCTAATGTGTAACAATAGATAATTTGACCAAACGACTTAAATTCAGAATGCGGTTGTATGTAGATGTATTGAAATATTTTAATTAGAAAGTGCAATATATATTAGTTTACTTTTCTATCTCTCTCTCTCTCTCTCTCTCTCTCTCTCTCTCTCTCTCTCTCTCACACACACACACACACATATATATATATATATATATATATATATATATATATATATATATAATCTTAGTACATTGTATCTACTTGCTGTATGAAAAATAATATCTTTATACAACTATCGCATAGTTGGGCCGAATTGTCTATAAGTTGTCTTATCACAAGTGCTAGACGCGAGCTTGATGTGGAAAAAAAACTTAAATAATCTAAAGGAACAAAATCATACAGAGAGACAAAATACCCATTCTGACATAGGACCCACTCTATCATACTATATTAAAAGAGAAAGTACGTAACATCCAAATACTTACACATGTAAGACCTGACGCTGATATTTATGTTTTGTGCGTCTAAACAAAATCAACCTGTGCTATGTCTTACATGTAAACCTAGGTTACACCGCTGACCCTCCATTTTCTTTCTGCTATTTCCGTATTTAAAATCACAAGACTATTATCTTTGGCTTGTTTTACTCCTGAGATATTTTTTCTATTCATCAATCCATCATTGACTTTTCTGCATTGTACCAAACTGAAGTTATGGCTTCTGAAACGTGCAATTTTCAAGAATTTTTCATCTTGGGACAAGTGTGAACTCATGTGACAACCGATGAAAAGAGCTGTAGTCATTTAACATATTTAATATGACCCAGAACTTAACTTGACAATGAATTAAAAAATTTATTTAAAGGAAATGTTTCACATGTTTTTTTCTGGAGTATTTGGGTAAATCGTGTCACCCGATGACCCTGGGTCGTTAAAATCGTTTAGTACGTCGCCCAGTTTAATACACTTCACAGAAGTAAATCTTTTTATGTGATACTAATGTACATATGCTCCGGCAAAAATAACATTCAGAATAACATCAAAACTTTAATACCTCATAAAATATAGATTAAAACACACACACCCCAAGCCTCTATTCATTGTTGGAAATATAATTTTCTTTGTAATGAGCTTCTGTACATTTCACTGCCTAAATAAAGAGCTTGTCAGAGGGTCAGCTGGCAGGGGGATTAGGGGAGTAACTAATCACACTAAGATATCTCAAGCACTCTTGAAAACGACCCAAAACAGTTCAAATTATGTTTTAAAGTTGAAATTATTTCATTTGAACAGATAATGGTTTAATCTTAAATACCCCAGAATTGAAAATTAAAAATGTAAGAAATGTTTAAGCCAATAACCTAATCACCCACAACAATGAAAGTTATTGTGCTTTTGGTTCTTGACATTGAATAAAAGCATTCTATTCCTTTTAAGGTAGTCTAATATTTGATGCACTGGTGTAGTATAATCATATATCAATAATTTAATCAGTATTCATTACCCAAGTAGTCCATATACTAAAGTTGTGATACAATTAATGTTTACAGAGAATCAAACAATATGCAGTCTAATTAGTACAATAAATTGTAGTTGATGATTTTGTATAGGGTTCCTTGCATTTAAGTTTTTACTCAAAAGCAAATAGTTATTTTTTTGACATTATTTTGTTGACCTTTTTTACCAATAATATATCCAGTTTATTGTTGCTTTATTTTCAGATGATGAGCAATCAGCAGCTTGCAGCAGACTTGTTGAGGAAGGCTGCTGATGCCTTGTCTACCTCTACCACAGTCCCATGTGCAACAAGTGCTACAGGTGTCTCGAGACCTATTTCAGAGCATGAAAACTTGCAGAATATATTTTCTCCATACAGAGCTGGTGGAAGGTTCCCAAATGCAAGACGAGGAAACAGTAAAGGCAGGGAACCCATGTCATATTGGACACAGATTTTGCTTGTTATCAAGCACATCTGAGGTATAAAGAAAACCCCAGATATCTTTAAATCATAGATTTTTTTCAGTTATGAACAAAGTCCTTTTGTTTATATGGAAACAAAAATTCTTTAAGCATGTGTGTTTGTGTATGTGGTATTTAGATTTTTAACATAGCTTTTAAATATTTTCAGTTATATCACTATGATGTCTGCAGTGTGGCAGTTTATGGTATAATGGTACCAATTGCGCAAGTCCATGTGGGTGGAGCTTAAGGTGTAGGGAGCATTGCAATCAGAAAAAGCAACACTAGCTATGATTGGTGGATTATGTAAGAGTTGTACTTTATGTTAGGCTTAAAAAAAGTTTAGCCACTTGGCAACATGTGAATTTAAGCTAATTCCTAAATAGATCAAATTTTGTATTTTTTATGATTTTTCGAAAATGTAATACACATGACTGAAAATATGTATGTTGTGACTAGATAACTCATACCCCTGTCTAGTTCCAGCAGAGTTATCTCTCTTAAATGCAATGGAGTACCTGGTTTTGTCATCGTCAAATTGACAATCTAACATCGTTCTCTATAACAGTGTGTGAGATGCACGCTAAATTAGGATAGAAAATATATTTATCTCTCCAAATATTAGCATTGAGGTCTATGGAAAAACAATTGGTACCGTGATACCTAAAAGATAATACCAGCTTCACAGTGTATCCATAGTTATGAGTATACATAGCCACCATTTCTATACTGTCATAGTGTCATTTGGTTAAACAATGGATATTGAGATGTTTTGTTCTAATATTGACAGACTTTTACATAGAAAATGTAGAAAATAACACACATTAGCTTTGGAATGGGGCTTTTGTAACTATATGTGTAACATATATAGACTGATGGCTTTGTGACTGTGTAGTCAGCTCCAAAAATATTAGCATACAGGCCAAAAAAAAGTTATGTAAAGTTAATATAGTTAATTTTAGCCAAATATTGACTATTTTATGTGCAAAAGATGAAAAATCATGGATAAAATACAACTTTTTTGTTCTT
The DNA here is from genome assembly GCA_029339505.1 of Unio delphinus. Taxonomy (NCBI): domain Eukaryota; kingdom Metazoa; phylum Mollusca; class Bivalvia; order Unionida; family Unionidae; genus Unio; species Unio delphinus. Next base: position 17,866,285 of record JAQISU010001236.1, on the reverse strand, counting down.
GTAAAGCATGTTATAGACCAGGATAGAGGACACTCCTGGTCAATGTGTAGATAGTTCACTTGTATCATAAAGAATATTCTGGTATAAGTATTTTAGGTAGTTTGCTAAAGATATGGTATTCTTTCCTATTTTGATTTTAATTGTCCTGCTCTAATTGTTTTTTTTTTGTAAACTTTTGTGTCTTTAAATTATAAATGCGATTCTCTAGTTAGTTACATAATCATTTTTGAGGTCTCGACTACATATATAATCCTGGATTTTAGGTTCTCACTTTATCAGTAATACATTTTTGGATAATTTAATTGCATTGAAGTTAATACATGTGTTCTTGAATTCATCTGTATTACATGAATAATATATTGGAGGAAAGTACACACCTTATGTATATCATTCAGTTATCTCCCTTACACCAGACATAACATTTCAATAAATAGAAACCCACAATGTTAGTGATGGTGTATGAAAATAAGAAAAGATTTGTGAATTATCATATTAGCCCTCAGTCTTGATGCAAATTTAACTAGAAGTACTTTAATAATTTCTCCCAGTAAAGTTTACAAGTTTGAAAACTGATCCAACATGCTTTGTTTGGTTGAGGTATTTTCTGCCTAACTGAAGCCCATTATTATTAATTTCTTATTTAGAAGAAATATGAATTACATGCATCTATATTATCTACATTATTCACCCTTTAATATTATTTGGGAATGAACACCATGTCACCTGATATTTGGTGCCTGTAAGGGATGTTATAGCACAGTTGCCTTTTTTATTGTCCTTGCACCTATGGTCCACTGCCTCCAAATATTGTCCAAGGTAATATCATCACGCTCTCGCTTCACATTTTTCTCATTGCTGCTTGTGTCTCCTTTAATTTCATTATCATTAGCTATATCTCCCATTTAGATACACACTTTCCTTTTTTTTAGTAATTTTGTGACTAATTGAGGTTGGTGGGTACTAAACATCAAGGATATTGCTGATCTTTACTGTTCTCATCTTTGCTCTGATGTCACATTGGACTTCATTTTTTGGGTGGTAGTGACACACTCTTTGGATATTTTGTCAACATTCCTCCAGACTTCACCTGCCAAATAATGTGGGATATTGCTGGTTGTATGTAGATCATCGTGATTTTTGAAAGCTATTTTCAACTTAAAGAGGATATGGCTATATTGATTTTAATGATAGATCTTAAAATCTCTGGGGTCTCCCAACAACTAAAGCTCAGTATCCCCATTTCCCATTAAGGGAAATACCAATTATTATTCCCATGCTTTTTATATATTAAAAGATATAGACATATTATTATCCTTCCTCTGTCTGTATGTCTGTCAATCCATCTGTAACTGCACCTTCATCCTAATGGCTGATTGGAAATCCACACAATTTATTAATTATCTTGCCCATGTGTGGATGACTTTGAGCAAGAGGCGTGTCATTCCTACCTTCCTCTAAGGGAGGGAGACAGGTAAAAATACAGCAATTGCATATAATGACATTTTTTAATGACATTTGACCAAAGGGAATATATCTGATCATAGGAAAAGACATGTCATGTATGTGACAGATACTGCATTTTAATGTCTGGGTTACTGCTGGTGAGGGTGAGTATGGGGTGGGTAATGGAATATGCTATAAAAAAACAAAAAAAAACAAGGCAATTGTGAATCCATATGCTATAAAAAGCATAGGGATTCACAATTGCCTTGGTTTTTATGCTTCTAGTGAACCTGCATTAAAAGACTAACAAATGATGAAGAAGGGTAGCAATTAATTTTGTTTCATGAAGATTTATCCTCTACCATTGTGTAACAACTTTAGCAGCTGCATGTATGCAGGCAAGAAATATATTTAAATATTCAATTGTTATTACAGATCAAAGGTTTCACTGGGATGCCCAAATGACGAAAGTTTTAAAAGATTCATTCATTGACTGGATTAATATGGCTTATGGCTGCAGCCTTCCAGGTACTGTTCTTACATAGTGTACATTTTGTTCAGTACAACCTTGCATACATTTTTTGTACTTTTTTTTCCTCTTGGTACTGAATACTCCTTAATGCAGAATTACAGCAGTGCCCCCAACAGCTATGTCTGTGAACTGGTTGCTTTTAGTGCAAATTCAGAAATAGTCATGTATTGAGGTGTATAGTTGTCTATGTACAGTCATCTGGACCTTGTTTTTTTTTTCTACTTCAGTTTTGTTCAGGAAAAGAGATGCAAATAATGTAAGAAGGATCTTGTATTTGCTGGATTAGATCATTTGGACCAATTTAACTCTTTTTCAATTATGCTGATTTGATGTTTAAAGTGTTGAGTCATAGTTATTGAAGCTCCTTGTTTGCTCTTCTCCCAGTAATGCAAACTAGGGTAAAATGTGGCTTTGTGGGATAAAATCAACACAAAGGTATCTACCATGGACATGGTCTGTTATTATCTCATGTCTTATACAGATAGGGGTATTTTAGATTTAATTTTTTTAAGCAATATGTATACTGCTGCCACAAGACTGTTAGGCTTTTGCACAATAACTTTAATAGTTGTTGAAACGTGCAAAGGCCAAGGTGAAAGAAGGAAAACTGTTTCTGCACAATAACTCACAGCTAAAGTTATTAAACTTTGTGGGTTGTATCTAGTCATATAGTATATGCATATGTAAAGTGGTCATCAGGTTTTTTGTTATTATTTTGCTGCAGCTCATTTGTTTCATTTTCAAAGGATGCATTGATCGATGCAATGTTTGAAAAATTGTTAATGCCTGAATATAAAATGTTGTGCTGTGAATCTACATGTTCATGTACATAATATCTGCTGATATAACTGTTTTATAATGATACTATGTAGTTCATTTTTTCATCCTTGCATTTATTGGTAATAAGGCAAATTTGATTGTGTGAAATCTACATGTTTTGTGAATGAGCAATGGAGTATCAATATATTTGCTAACACTGAACAGAAACATGCTTTTTCATAAAGTTGTTTCAAAGAAATTATCAGAATTATTTAAGTTAAAGAATATTGGTATCTAGAGTTTTGTTGCTAATCGACTGGTCTTCACAGGTTTAAAATAAAGTTGTTCGTAAATGATAATGGAATATAAATAATATTCTTCTTCCTATGTAATTTATTAACGCAACATTTAGAATTTAGTATTCATGCATGCAGACTGCAAAGAAAACTGATTAAATATGAATCCAAATAAATCAGAGAGATAGAGAAATGTCAAGGTATATACGCTGTTTGGAGTACAAGCTCAGTAAAAGCACTGCAAAACAGGCCCAACACCTGCAAGATTGTTGTCTAGTTCATTACATTGGGATGCAGTATTAGTCTCTGGTCTCTCTTTCAGGTAAAACAGCAGTGGAACAATGGATACTTGAAAGCAAAATCAAAGCACCTTACAACAAAGTCCGAATAAAACTAATGAACATGAAGAGGCTTCAACAAGAAAAAACCAAGCAACAACTATAGAAAATTGGTGTACTTTAAGTACCCCTTCTTCAAACACTCATGTTAGTCCATCCAAGCTTCCATCCATCCATCTGGCACACACATATTAATTCAGCTAGTTGGTTTTGAATGAATTGCCATGAAATTTGGTAAATATTATAGGCATCACTTAATGATGATCATATAGATAAATTATTTTGTGATGCAATTTTTATTATAGTTCTCATTCTTACTTTCAACTGAATTCCATGTATGACAAAGTCTTGTAATCACAATTGTCTTACATTTTTCAGTTGATTGCTATGAAACTTGGTAAATGTTGTAGTCATCAACTCAGCATGTGCACATAAACAAAAATCTTGGCTCTTCAGTTAGTGCCGTTTTTATTACTTTATCTCAATACAGTGTACGTCTTAATCTTGTAAATACAAGTAGTCTAGTTTCTGATGGATCGCTGTGAAACTTGATACATATTATTGTCATCATCTGAAGATGCACATGTCAACAAATTACTTTATTCCAGCAATAGTTGACCGGATTACTATCTTTTCTTGCAGCTTGATGTATTGCATGATTAAATCTTGTGAATACAACTATTGTCAAAGTTTTCAGTTCATTTCCATGAATGATAATTTGAAGATGCACATTTCACCAAATTACTACTTTCCTGCAATATTTGTTGTTAAATTATCGCACATTTTCTTCTTACAATGACTGATTTTTGTGCATGTTATTTGTCCTGCAGTTTTTGATACATTTCTGTTAATTTTGGGTACATATAAATCCAATTATGGTGCAGATATGAAAACTTTTATGTCTATACTTTTGTAAATGACTTTGAAAACCAGACATAATTGACCTTGGGTTCCAGTGTACCTTGTACTTGCCCTTAGCACAGATCGCTATATAAAATATGGATCTCCACTGTTTGTCCATATACTTATGGGATGGTATGTCATCAGTCCATTCATTGGCACAATCTTGTTATCGCTCTGCCTCCTAAACTACTTCAGGATTGCCATGAAATTTTATCCTTTACACCTTCATCCCACATACAAGTTGGTCCTAAATTAAAATGGTGTCACTTGCACATCCAATAAGGCCACTGTAGTGGCTATCTTGAAATCTTGTCGCTGATCTTCCTGAACGGATGGTCATCTTGGCATGTTTGTTTTTTATACTAAATGACTTCTTGTAATATCTAGTTGGGCCTGAATGAAAATGCTGCTGAGATATCTTATATGGCTGCTTCAGTTACCATCTTGAAAATCTTGTTATCACTACTTCTCCTGAATGAAGGGTCATATTGGCATTGGGTTTTCACTGAACAACTTCTTTACCATGTCAAGTTAGCTGATCTGACTTCCAATATGGCCACCATAATGGTCATCTTGAGTATCTTGTTGCTACTTCCAGATGTCTAGTCATATCGATATTGTTATTTCACCAAGGGGGCGCTCACCAGTTAGTATGTACTTTTCAGATAGTGATGTAGGTGAGGTGAAGTTGTTTGTATTTGTAACATGCACAATGGAGATAATGTTGGCATATCTCAATGCTACTTTGATGTAATGTGGCTGATATTTCTTTGGATACTGCACTTGTGGAAATTGTACATGATCTAAGCACATGGTATAACAAAATGTATGCTCCCATGTGCTTGAAAAATTAACCAGAATTAATCAAAAGTACACTAACTTTAGTAGTTATTAAAATAGAGAAAACGAATTTTGCTGAAGTAGGCAATAGCAGCTTCTGAAAGTGCAATGAACAAATTACAAAACATCTGAAAAGTAAAAAAAAGTTATCAGATCATTTTTCTACAATTTACCTCTGAAGTCCAGGAAGTGAAAATGACCATGCAGAGCTAGCAGTTTTTTTTTTATTCAAGTACAGCTTAAGTTAGCCCAAGCTGTATACTCTAGAACCTAAAGTACACCCATCAATCATGCATCAAAATAAAGGGAATTGCATGTTATTCTCCCAACAACTAAGATATACAAAGTCTTTATTATATTGCCAGTATAACCAGTGATGAAATCCCAGAAATTATTTTTCTTTAAAATTCGAACCCTATGCAAAGTACAAAACTGTAGAATTAGTTTGAAAGGTTCTTAACTTGAATTCCTGAAATTCTTTTTGGCCAGTAGAATGTCAGTCCTGACAAACGCATTTTTCATATGGAAAACATAACACTGAACTCTTGACCATTTTTTTTATGTAGGTAGATACGGAGTGCATGACTTCGCTATTTTTTCACACTGGAATAAAATGTGTCAAGTGGACTTGCAATTCAGTATTGGCAGAAATCAGAATTTACACCTGCAGGAGACTCCATTATACACATTTTGTAAAATTGGATCATTAAAACATACAAGTACATATATACAGTAGTCCCCCTGTTTTAAGGCCACCCCTATTGCAGCAGGAAAGTGGATTTATAATAAGGGTGGCCTTTCTAGAGGGGGATGACAAATGTGAATAGCATTTTCGTTAATCCCCTTTTTCATACCCGCGACCTTGTTGGCAAGTATAAAAAAAATATGTTTTGTCACAATTAAAAATATCCTTGCTGTCATATTTTTTGCATATATCATTCAATCTTTTGTTCCAATCTTCGACAAATTCATTCTTAACATTAACTGATTCTCCACTAAGGACAGAACACTTAATATTGTGTCAGACTTGAAATTTATGCAACCATCCGTTACTTGCGGTAAAGTCATTATATCCCATTACAACTGACAAAATTATTGCTTTTTCTTGGATCATTCGACCGGTGCAAAACCATTCAAATCAGGATACAAACATCTGGCTGTAACAATATTCCTTTCTCCGTCCATTTCACCTTTCTATTTCTGAGAGGGGAAAAACCTTGGTTGTGGGTGTTGAAGGTTCATTATGAAAACTTTTGCTGTCCAGCTTCACTAGGAAATATTATTCCGACCAACTAATATCTACTATATTTGCGATATATTGATCCTATGTACATATGCAAATGAATTTTTAGCAGAGTTTGTATTTAGTGTATTCCAATAAAGTTGATTCTTGGTTTTTGGCACTTGGACAAAGATTTAGACTCTGTGTTGGGTGGGGTTGAATGACAGTATTATATGTAGTTGATTAATTGATCTTGTTTATGATTATGTACATGTATATTTGCTCCATGATTTTTAGAAGGCCTCTGATTTTTAGCCTCACTGGTCATCAAACATGATCTTGTGGGTTGGCCAGTTGTCCATCATCCGTCTATGAGCACAAATTAATTTTTGTTACTCGTTCTAAACTACTTGGATGATTAACATAAAACTTGACACAGAGACTATCTTGAAAATCTTTTTATTGCTGCTTCTCTTAAATGGATAGTCATATCAACATGTGGTTTCACTAAAAGACTTCTTACAATATCTTGCTGGTTCTAAATGAAAATGGTGCCAATCTTATATCCAATATGGCTGATATGACATCCATCTTGGTACTCCTACTGAAAGGATGGTCTTGTTGACATGGGTTTTCACCAAAAGACTTCAGATGATGTCTTGTTGGTCCAAAATGAAAATGGTAATAATTTTAAGCCCAGTATGGCTGTCACAGTAACTACTTTGAAAATCTTGTTATTGCTCAATAATATCAGCAATGGTTTCAACACTTATTGGTTAAAATGAAAAAATGCTCTTATGTTGATGTCCTGAAAATTATTTTCGGCCAGTATTCCATCAGTTCATCCAAGAGGCTCTTGTTTACTTTTTGAATTGTCATTTATTTGTAGAATCTCCAGAATTTTGAGGCGTGTTTCAGTGGTAATGACCCTCTTATGCTTAATATTAACTGTGACAAAAGTGCACACCTATATACATTGGGCTATGAGACCCACTATATCATTTAAACCCTTGTGTACCTCACAAAAAAACTACTAAACCTTGTTTTTTAATTGTATCACTCCTTCCTCTAGTTACAAAATGTGAATCAAAAGTTCTCTTACATTAACTTTGTACCCTAATTATTTTGTTAGTCATGTGAGTGATCTCAGACCCACATGAGCCTCTTACCTCTAGCATGGTTTATGCTAGGATCACCAGATTTTCTAAATGTTTTGTGGCTTATATACTGTATTTTCCTATGTAAAATAAGTCCTATTCACTAATGACAAATACACATTTGCATTCTCAGACACACCATTTTGTTTTAATTTGCGTGTTTTAACTCTGTGTACAGCTTATGGCTATTTATTTTGCAAAAACTATGGGATCCCATACCCAGTACACATAAATTATATGTCTGTGAATTTACTCAGTACACAAAATTCAGTATCCATGACTTTACACAGTACACAAAATTAAGTATCCATGAAAATTAAATCTTTCACTAAACAACAAAGTTAAATGAATTCACAATATCTGATTGCTTCCTTAAGAGTGATCTTTTGGTGTGGTTGTGCATTGTCAGTCATCAGTTGTCTATTGTGTACCTTGAACAGATATTTATATAGTACATCCTCACCTTTTACATTTTTAGCTCATCTGGCAATAAAGTTCACGTTTGGTTGTGGATGAAATATGCTGAATAAACAAATCTTACTTTTAATGTGTGTTCTTTTTTTATTGCATTGTTGAAACATAGTATGTAATAACATTTACATAAAAATCTTATGAGCATAGGGATTGTATTATTTTTTTTTTAATCCAGGAAAACTTTATACAAAATAATGTGTCTTTGTGTATCTACCTTTCATTCTGAACATCTACATACAATGTCAGTTATGTAAGTCACTCTATTAAGCAGTACAGTTCACTTTATATCTGCCTCTTTTGTAACTTTCTTAATTTCTTCCCCTTTCTTTCCTCCTTATTTTTGCAATTTCATACACAATGCCATACACATTTTAATTAAGTTTCTGCTTGTAACTTCTTTTTTATTTCTTCTCCTCTTTTATCAACTTCCTCATTGTTCATCTTTGTGCTCTATATATCATGCCTAAATGCTGATAATTTAGCTAAGAGAATTTTCACTATGACTTCAACAATTTAAAATTATTGTCATAACTCAATTTCATCTGCTATATATTCACATATATTTATAATGTTTGTATCATCAAAAGGAGAAAAACGAACCATTGGTTTTCATTCTAATCCTTTACTATCTGTATTACAGAACTTATAATCTTGAACTACACAGTTATAAAACTAAAAGTTTAAACTAGAAGCCTTTTTTACATTACTGAAATGGCTTAAAACATATGAAAAGATTGATTTTCATCTGACATACCTTGTGCATAATGTCTAAATGGAGCTACTCCAGAGTACCTACAGGAGTTATTAAACTGTTACTCGGCACTTAATACCATTTAAGATCAACATCACATATGAAACCTTCTTCCATCAAAGTCCAGAATTTAACAATTTTAAAATGTTTCCAATACTCGGGTATATTTCTGTGGAAAAAGATTTCACAGGCCGTAAAAGCTGCCAAAATATTAGTATTTAAAAGAGATGATATTTAAGTCAATTTTTTTTACTCAAGACATGTTGAACTAAATAGTAATTTCTATTAACTTTTTGTATGATGTATATTGTTTCACTTTTTTAGAGGACCTCAAGGTAAAATTATTTTCATCTAAATGAGTTCCCTCTGTAAATAAAGAATTATTAATAGTATTGTGTAAACAATTTGATCCAGGTCTGATGGTTATAAAGAATTGGTAATAGTATTATTGGGTAGACAATTGGATCTGGGTCTGATGATTATAAAGAATTATTAATAGTATTGGGTAAACAATTGGATCCAGGTCTGATGATCTACTTATTGTCAAAATTGTTTGATTTAATTTAATTAGATCACAAATTAGAGGTGATGAATTCAAGATAACCATTTACAAGCCTTTAATCTAAGATCAGTACCCACTTATGTACTTTGACTGGAGGAAAATGACACCGAATGGAATGTAAATCTTAGCATAAAATAATAAGTTATCCCAATTAAGCAGTGTATCCTTATACCATCATATGCCACGTTTTTTAATTTCATTTTAATTCTTCGGTTTATCTGGAAATTCATTAGACAAGTAAATCTTTGAATAATAATTAGACATAGCATTTTCATATTGAGGTTGATTGCATATGGGTACATACAATCTCTATATTAATATGCAATGAGTTCATAAAGTTAGGTTATTCAAAGTTTTCCATGATTATCACAAGATATAAGGTTAAAGATATATTAGGTGTAAAACTGGCCTGTTCCTGATGATTGTGACTGGAGTAAGATGTGTAATTAGCAATCAAATTACATACAAACATGGAGTCGTTGCATGGCATGATGGGAAAAAATCAATTTAAAACATAAGATGACTATGATAGTTTTAAGTGTTTTTGGTGATTAAATTACAATTTTATGACTATTTCATGGGTTACCCATTAGCACCAGAGACAATGATTTCCAATGAAAATGATATATCTCCCATGAAAAAGAAGTTGATAAATTATTTCAGAGGTACAAACTGAACTGTACCAACACTGTTATGTTATATGCATTGAAAAACAAGAAGATATTTGTTATTGATGATAGAAAGCTTTACATATGGTTATGTAAACAAAAAGGGAAAAGATACACAGCGTTGTCTTGTTTAAATAACAACCATGATATAAACCCAACATTGAACTGAATACAAATTTGAGACATTAGGAAACAAATAGTTTTGAGAAAGATTTTATAAATGAGAAATAACATTGTATTTAGTCAACTGATGGAAAATCTCAGAAAAAAAAGATAACATTTAAAAAATATAAAGGTTAAAATATAATTTTAAATGCTGGGAGTATTTACCATTTGCACAAGGGGACATTTATTATAAATGACTGTTTTCAGTTTCAGAACATGAAAATCAAATTATCCAAACCATTTTACGATGCATATAGAGTGTAACTGTAGCTAAATGGTTAATGTAACAATTTCAATAAAACAGGTTTGAAAAAATAAATATACTGATTCATTGTGAAAAAATAAATATACTGATTCTTTGTGGATCTTTGTTGAGACAGAAAACTTTTAAAGTAACATGAAGGATAATCAACAGGTTTATAACACTATACAGTCTTTAAAAAACATAGCATATTTGGTTACCACATATGAATAAGGAACTTTGTAAAGGGGAGTAAGATATTTGTCAGTAAATATACATAATTAATTAATGTATATATGTATTGTATGCTAGGCAGTGAATTACTGAATTTTACAAGTGAATTATCTGTGATAGAGTGAGGAAAAAAAACTATTCACCAGCCATCATTAGATATTATATATAAGAAATCCAATGTTTCATGATGTTTGCGTAATGTAAAGGTAAAGATGGCCATCTGGAAAACTTAATGACTGCGGTTAAAATCCAACCAATGATAAACATGTTTCTTTTTTCTTTGTTTTGTATTAATCAGCTTATTTACCTTGCATGGGGAAGGAGCATTTTAAACTGCTGACATTGAGGGGATGCGTTAAGAAATATGCTACTTTAGTGTGTTATAAAAGTTGTTAGACAATATGCTTGATCATAACAAAAATATAATAGTTGCTCATGAAAAGACTGAGTTTTTCACCCACTCTATGAAATATATCAATTATTCACTTGTTTCAAGCAAATACCCTCTATATATTTGTGAATGTACCCAAATAGGTGGATATGTATATAGCAAGGCCCCCAATGACATTGTTTGTACATGTATGTATAATATATACATTGTACCCTAAAGTTTGGCAATGAGCATGGACAAAAAGGACTTGACTATCAGGGGACAACTAAACTATCAGGGGACATTTATATATATATATATATATATATATATATATATATATATATATATATATATATATGATATATTTTGAAGTGAATTATCAGTGAGGTTTAATTTTGTTCTTCAACTTGATAACTAAAAAGGCAGCCACCACATAAACATTAAATAATTATGTTTAAACCATCTGAAAAGCAAATGTCCCCGAATGATTGGTTTTATGCAAGTATGTCCCCCGATAGCAGCATTCATATATATATATATATATATATATATATATATATATATATATATATATATATATATATAATTGGGCTAAAAATATTAAATATTTTCCTTTCAGTTAAAAAAAAGGCACGAATAATATCGGAAAACTAAATCACATAGCATGTCCAAAATTAGTCAGTATCCTCTTACCCTTGCCACCCCATTTGTTTAATTTATGTTGGGGTACACGAAAAATCAACTTCTACAACAATTTAGGCCATATAATTCTCAACATATTTATTTTGAGAACGATCGGAAAGATGTCTCAGCAACTTGGAGTTCATGCAGGTATGACAGACAGTATGTAATATCGTTTTAATTTTGTTTCTATGCTGTTATACCCTATCATCCTATAATACAGGTTGCGGTAAATTAAACGTACAATATTTTAAAACAGACGCCCAGCAATACCGTAAAATGGTATAACCTTGTGTCGCTATAGTCAGGGGAGTAGTTGTTTTGTAACAAATTGATATTTCACAGCGCCATCTGTTGTCATAATGAGCATTATTTTATGCAAACTTCCTTTATGCTAACTTGCGACATGCGTGATGCTACATTATGATCATCATTTTACATGATGCAGTTTCTCATAATGCATTGACGAAGAGAACATTTTGGAGTTACGGTGTTGCAAGGCAAAATCTGTAAAATGAAGAACAAAATCAACAGCTGGAACGATGTAATTTGCGATATAGCAAATTTATAAATAGAATATTAACACTTGTAATAACTGACCAAGATTTTGCCATACGACAAACTACATAATGAATTCAGCGTTTGGCAAAAAAAAACAGCAAGATACCATGACGCAGAAGGAAAGTAGATCTAAACACTTGCAACTAGCCATTTACCGTTTGCATCAATCAAAAATACAATATACATGAATGGAATTAGGAATGTAGCACTTGCAAGCAGCCATTTACAATAATGCAGAAGGAAAGTTGCACATGCAAGTTGCCACGTACAGTTTCCATCAATAAAGATAACAATATACATGGATAGAATTATGAAAGTAGCACTTGCAAACAGCAATTTACAATAATGCATCAAAGAAGATTACAAAATACATGCATAGAATTATGGCGGTAATCCCCCTCCATAGAACCTCGCATATATTTCATGATGACTAACCCTATGTTGAACCTCAAATATATTTTTTATTTATTCTATTCTATTTACAGATAAAATAACACAACCAGGAAGTTTCGTTTAGTAGCGAACTGCACTGTCATCTTGATAGTGGTCTACATATATAAGAGACATGGACTGACGGCTTATAGAATACAACTTCCAAATATTAAGGATTTTATTTCGTTTTAACGTTTTTAACAGTGACGTATATTTACAAAGATTCCATCAATTTAAATGTCAAACGCATACTTAAGGTAATGTTAGTTAAGGTAAAGAATATATTATTACTGATACCACCCATTAATGACTGGGAAATATCGAGCTACAGGACAATGCATCTTGTTCACAGTTTATTGCTTTTATCTTCCTTGTTCTCATTACCAGCTGTACTGGGTGTCCGACTAGAGCCATTTTTTAAATGCAACAAACTTGATAAAATGTTTTTGTTAGTTTGGTTCGTTTGCATAATAAATGATGAAAAGCTAGAAAGATGTAAACATCGGGGAGGAGAATGACCATACAAGATTAGAACAGGTACAAGTAGAAAAAATTAAACAGCATTTCAAACGAATTTATTAGACCAATGTGTTTTTCTGACCTGCTCTGGTTTTATGTATTTCTTTTTCTTTCTAAATTAATCTATTAATTAATTTATTTATAAGTCAATTGACTATAATTTCCAATTCAAGTTTGATAACACTTCACAATGTATTCTAGCGAGAGCAAATAAGAGAGCATATACGAGTACAGTAAACTTACGTTATAAGTGTTGACTGAGGACGTTTCAAAATTTGAGTCCAAACTTCATTGCAGATGGCTAGTGCATATATAAGAATATCTCTAACACATGAATACGGGTCTCTTGTTCCGTCACGGTAGATAACTTACACAAGTACCAAAAGTACAAACTTGATTTGGTTATTTACCTTGAATCTTGGGCTTTCTCAAAATTTAACTATTATATGATATCATATAAGAAGCAATAAAGTTTGAAGATAAAACCATATATCGCTATTCTATATATAGATATTAGCTATCACGGTATTGAAGAATAAGTTGAACTTTAGAAATAATAAATATGAAAATGAAAAATGCTCAATGTATGTATGTATGGATGGATGGATGGATGGATGGATGGATGGATGTATGTATGTATGGATGTATGTATGTATGTATGTATGTATGTATGTATGTATGTATGTATGTATGCATGTAAGTATGTATGAATGTATGTATGTCGTTATTGTAAATCATGAACTCTCCAGATCATGGTTGATCTTTCTCGTCAAGTCGGGTTCTAGAACCATAATAAATATATATATTCATACCTGGTAATTGTCTTAATGACACAGCGATATTAAAACACCTGACATCCGTCAATGACGAAATAAATTTATATATTTTGTACCTCATTTTACAGCGTTGCTAGTAATAGTACGCTTTTTGTTTTGTGTTTATCATTTTTCTATATCAACTAATGTGAGTTGGTGCCCTGCATCAAACACAATATAAATCCATATCATTTAATATATTTATACAACATCAACATAATCCATATTACATGTATTTAATATATTTGTGCAACATCAATATATATCCATATTATTTAATATATTTGTACAACATAATTGTCATTACTTGTTTCAGTGATACATAAGCAAAACCCATTCAAACTTGACTCAGCGCTACCAAATTGTATCAGAGCGTATATTTTACGTACATCTCAGTCTAGTAAGACGTAATTATTACTCATAAGGATAAAGAGATGGCTCTAGTGTGATACGTAATGTTCAGTAGCACCATCTGTATATGGCTTGTATAAATTTATTAATAATCTCGTAGTATACGATGATGTGATGCTGGGAAAGCAATCAAATCGAGCTAGGACAATTTTGCGATACATATATAAAACACACAGATGTCATCTGTGTTGCTCAGCAATATACACACATACCTAAAATGATCAGAGATAACTGCGCTATTTAAGCTGTGCTTAATTGAGTCGATACGCATACTTTGCGAAACATTCATCAGACTTGGTGTTCAGGGGATAATGATATAATAACGTCCAAAAAGGTCTTTTCACGTAATCACGCTACACCACACTGATTTATCACAAAAGATTAACACAATCCTAATTCGTGTAATTGTGTTGGTCTTGATAACACGTTGGTTAAAACACTACAATAGGGAGGGTGACGAGAATAATGAATGTCCGGGTGGGTAAAGAAACACACGCAAACACAAGTGTAAAATATAAAGTAATGCAAAAATATAAAGTAACCTAATTAGAGAACATCTCTGTCGGTTAACGGCTTCTATTGTTTTTTTTCTTAGGAAGCTTTATTTTTGCAAACGATACCTTCTACAAAGTGGCCTGTTCACCCTTCCTTCTTCTAACTCTTAACGCTGTGTGCAAAGCAATGCAGCTGCAAGTACCAAAATTTATAAGTCTTTGGCATGGCTCGATCAGGGTTCGAAACCCAAACCTCGCAACCACTTGTCTCACGTCCTATTCCATTGTACTCAGGAGCTTAATAATTTTCATCATTATTATGATCTTAATAAATAGTGTTCAGACAAATTCATGCAGGCGTACTTTTTTAATAAATATAAAGTCCTTCCTCGTCATGTAGGGTATAGTAGATGCATGAGAGAAATGAATACATTGTTTCGTCAGTTCATGTTACTTTGTTAAAACTGTCCTTTTCTCTAATGGTAAATGAGTCCCTTACAATATTAGCAATCAATTTGGCCAAACGATATCCAGTATCTTCAAAAAAAAATCAATAGATTTGATAGATAGATAGATAGATAGATAGATAGATAGATAGATAGACAGATAGATAGATAGATAGATAGATAGATAGATAGATAGATAGATAGATAGATAGATTATCTTCCTTAATTTCTTCCTTACAGTTTATATCTTTTGAAACAGTCATCAGATGGCATGCGTCAGGACGACTAACCTATTTTGAACCTCACGTATATTTCATAATGACTAATCCTATGTTGAACCTCACATATATTTTATATTTATTCTATTCTTTTTTACAAATTGAATAACACAACCAGGAAGTTTCGTTTATTAACGAACTGCACTGTCATCTTGATAGTGGTCTACATATATATAAGAGACATAAGAGACATGGGCTGACGGCCTATAGAATACAATTTCCAAACATTAAGGAATGTATTTCGTTTTAACGTTTTGACCAGTGACATATATTACAAAGATTTGATCAATTTAAATGTGAAACGCATACTTAAGGTAATGTTGGTTAAGGTAAAGAATATATTATTACTGTTACCACCCATTAATGACTGGGAAATATCGAGCTACAGGATAATGCATCTTGTTCACAGGTTATTGCTTTTATCTTACTTGTTCGCATTACCTGCTGTACTGGATGTCCGACTAGAGCCATTTTTTAAATGCAACAAACTTGATAAAATGTATTTTCTTAGTTTGGTTTGTATAAAAAATGATGAAAAGTTCGAAAGATTTAAACGTCGGGGACCATACAAGATTAGAACAGGTACAAATATAAAAAATTAAACAGCATTTCAAACGAATTTATTAAACCAATGTGTTCTTCTGACCTGCTCTAGTTTTATGTATTTCTCTTTTTAATAAATTAAATTATTAATTTATTTATTTATAAATAAATTGGACTATATTTTTTAATTTAAATTTGATAACACTTCACAATGTTTTCTAGCGAGAGCAAATAAGAGAGCACATACGAGTACAGTAAAATTAGGTTATACGTGTTGCCTAGGAAATTTCAAAATTTTAGTCCAAACTTCATTGCAGAGGGCTAGAGCATATATAAGAATATCTCTAACACATGAGTACAGGTCTCTTGTTCCGATAACTTACACAAGTGCCAAAAGTACAAACTTCATTTGGTTATTTACCTTGAATCTTGGGCTTTCTCAAAATTTAACTATTATATGATATCATATAAGAAGCAATAAAGTTTGAAGATAAAACCATATATCGCTATTCTATATATAGACATTAGCTATCACGGTATTGAAGAATAAGTTGAACTTTAGAAATAATAAATATGAAAATGAAAAATGCTTCTTTCGACAAGTACTCCAAAGCTGCTAAATGAACAAGTTTGAGTTGGTCAACGTTTAATAACTGGTTTTCAACAATCGAGAGCTGGGTCAGTAATTGGAACAAGTACAGTCTTCAGGAGCAATTGCAAGTTTTATGTAACTCGTATGCTATCAACAAAGTGTTATTAGAGAACATTTGAGTGCTCGTGTTGGTTGACTTGATAACGAATGAGACATGCAAGTATCAGACAGAGGTAATAAGATGTGTATAATTTACAATTGCTTTCTCTAATAAAAATTATACCTACTTAATTAAATTACAGGTTCTTTACAAAACTTAAACTGCGAGACAATACCTGCATTGCAGCACCTCTTATTTTAGACTATCCATTAGTTTTCAATTTCAATAATATCTTGCATTTCAGTTTGTTCAAATCCTAATAAATCATAATATCATGTTAGGTTCATCTCACAGATATTACATAGTTTTGGAGAGACTAAACTGAACGTAAAATGAGCTACATTTTACTTCTGGGCATCATGCAATGCCAGGTTACATTTCATTGTTGCCAAAGTACTCACATACAAGCAGTCTATAC
Organism: Unio delphinus; assembly: GCA_029339505.1. Lineage (NCBI taxonomy): Eukaryota > Metazoa > Mollusca > Bivalvia > Unionida > Unionidae > Unio > Unio delphinus. Next base: position 17,848,977 of record JAQISU010001236.1, on the reverse strand, counting down.
TGATTATTCTCTAAAGAACAAACTATTTATTTTATATGTATACTGAAAATAACTCAATTGAAGCGAAATGATTATCACCAAACGAAGAGAGGCAAGCATCACTGATAATAAACTGAGAATACATTTATGGGAAACAACCATTAAATATTAATTGTAACCTGGTCCTATCAGGCCAGCTTATTCATAATCAATAGTAGACAATTTTAACATGAATTTATTAGCATGTTACACATATGTCAACTTTACTCGTGAATTTATTAGCATATCAGACATATGTCAACTTTACGCATGAATTTATTAGCATGTCACACATATGTCAACTTTATTCATGAATTTATTAGCATGTCACACATATGTCAACTTTATTCATGAATTTATCTGATATTTTCTGTCGTTAATATTCGTACGTTAAAGGTTGGCAAATTCAGAATAAGTAAGTATATATTCTTGTTTTATTATTCATACACCACGTGATACACAAGTACCTATATGTAGTTGTATTCGCAATCCTTAATACTTAATACGTAAACGATTATGTACGGACTCTGACAGCAAACTTAGAACCGATATTTATCATCGATAACAGATTTATCGAAACCTACACTAGCATTGAAGTCTTTAATGTGTAAACTGCGGTGACTCACGATCATTATAACCAAGAATTGTACCTAACATAGTTCTCTTAGACAAGTTGACATCACTTAACTTGATAAACGTATTTGTGTTCCTTGTATTTGCAATGATAGAATCTAAATCAGCATCGTCTATCTTGTGTTAATATTCATATGAATAAATTTAGCGATTATTTTTCTGCGAAGATCCTAGGTGATTTCATTTTTGTAATCGGTTATATCAGCATTTTCTTCGTTAAATATTTATTTTGTTCTGGTAACCCAACTTCCTTCTGCTGATTAAATGTAATCGAGCTGACACACTTTGAGACTGAGCTGGGTTTCAAGAAATAACAAACACGTATGCGAGTGACAATGAAAATGTATTACACTCTCACACTAACGAATAAGAAACGCGACATTAACATAAATACAAAGGTACCTAATATGGATATAAAACAAATAAATAATTAGACTCAAACACTACTAAACCAAACTCATGTAGTCAAACACTACCGTGTTAAATTCATGTAGTCAAACATTACTGTATTGAATTCATGTAGTCAAACACTACTGTATTGAATTCATGTAGTGAAACACTACTGTTATTAAATTCATGTAGTCAAATAGTCAAACACTACTGATATTAAATGCATGTATTCAAACACTACTGTTATCAAATTCATGTAGTCAAACACTACTGTTATTAACTTCATGCAGTCGACCACTACAATGAAGCACTACGACGACATCATCACATGCGTATCCAATGTTGACTCGGCCCGCTTTCCGAGACGGTCATTTCCACCGTCCAGACTTTCATGCACCTCCACGTAGGTACTTCACTGGCGATCTAACGTCGTTTTGGTGTACCATATATACCCACTTATCTGGTTATCCACACCTAGTGAGCCAAATCTTTGGCTCAAACTAAATGAAATGGCAATTCCGCGCCGACAGCTAAATACATTTAAAGCTTCCCTCTAGTGGCTGATATATATATATATATATTGATTTGCACATTGATATGTAACACGCACGTGCAGCGCAAGCAGTAAAGGCGTCGCGCATTATAATGAAAAAGTATATTTATAAAAATAGTATGGCGCGCGAGACACGACACCTTAGTAATACTGGAACGTAGTGTGGTCTAACGGGGCCATATCAGTCATTTCGTAACAGCTAACGACATGATAGAATGACTTTACTTACTGTCGGAAATATCAGTGTTTGTTGCAACGAGCATATATCGTAATAAAACTAGTGGAGCCCAATGTATTTCTGAAATATGTTTGCCAAACTAGACATTTAAAATAGATAAAAGGTTTGATGTCAGCGGATCCAGTCAAGTCAAAATCCTTTAATGGTCTGTTATCTGTTGGATGTCAAAATCTTTTGATATATACAGAACATTCCCCCATACCAAGAAAACGTCCTGGATAGCATGTAACCATGTCAACCGAGATAACATCTTTAGGATCGTATTCACTATTCCATAATCCACCGTGTTCTTAGTCGACATAACTCAAAGTTAAATCATTTAGAAACTTAAATCGAGTCGGTTTCCACGACTTTTTCTCTCTAGCAAAAACGATCTGCGACTGATAGAACTGTAAAACACAATAATTATTCAGGACCTTCGATGTATTTCAATGCAAAATTTTTCATTTGTTCGTGGAGAGATTATGTGGAGAAAATAACGTTATTAGGTCGTACAAACTGATCCGTTTCCATCAACATAACTTTAAAATAACCATCCTGAGAGAAGATCGTAAGTACTTTTGTCGTTAATAAAATTGATGATATCATCGTTATAAATTTAAAAGTTCGATTTCGTGGAAATATTGTTACTGCATTAGTCCACACATGCGATGTTTGATCAATATTTATCGGAGATCCCTTTTAATAATGTTTTGAATCATATAAATTATCTCAAGCTATTGTTTTACTATTACTGAAAATGTTAGCTTTTACCAATTCCGAGGTGTCTTTGAAAGACCCTACAGTACCTTTATTTCTTCCCACTTATTTATTAGTTTACCTATTTTATATTCTTTAGACCGTTTTCACGTGTCGAAACAGTAACATGTTCTAGTACTCCTCCGGCTATACAATTAAACCATGACAATTTCATTTTTTTTTTAATTATTAACGCTGGATTTATCAATTATCTGATATAACCCGTAGTTAACTGTGTTTACAGAATACGCTTGTTCATAATGAGGTTTGATTGATACCAGTCTACATTCCCGGTTTGGAATTTTTACTCAATTTGGCAAAGTTTCGCTATGAAGAGCAGGGTTATGTTTGTCACAGATAATCCATGTATTCGTGTTTGTTTCTGCTAATACCATACATTTTACTTTAGAAAAATATTTTTGATTATCGAGATAATAAATACTGTAATCGTTTCCGCTGGTTGGTCTTTCATTCACAGCATCGACATATTTACTGTCGCGTATGATTTTGACGTTGGCACACTTGACATGCGCCATCTTTCTTAAATTATTTTTTGGTTTCATGAATACTATTAATTAAAGTTTTATTTGGTGAATCAACCAGATCTCGTATCGGTAAGTCAGTTATATTATGGCAAGATTAAATGCATTTTTAGAAGGCTTAATTTTAGATAATCTCTCAAATTTATCAATATTATAACATATACCGTGATATGTTCCGAAATTCGCTCCGCTAAACAATTTAACCTTGACAATTTCATTGGTATTAAATTAAAAACGTAGGGTTAATGATAACCCTTACGGGTATAAATGCGGTTACACGATTAGCTCGTCCATATTATCTGATCTTAGCCTGTCTGGATCAGGATTGAACAGAGTTATGTCAAAACATTAATCTGATGTGTGGTCTTTGTTAAGGAATACAATATATAGTATAAAATGAACTACGAAAATATTAATGCTATTATTTATACAAATAAAAAATGAAACTATGACGATATAAATATTCTTCTTGATCCTGAAAAAAAATATTTCCGATTTGTATTCCTTACAGCATATAAAACTTGAAGGTGGGTACACGTTATCTTTATAATATAGACCACGACTATGCAACAAGTTATGTTGGACAAATGTTAAAGATACGGACGTTGACATTTGCAATTCATAACCACAGTGCTGGGTAATTTGACTGGCGATGGTTTTCGTCGTATTATTCATACTAGTCAATTCGTGATTGCTGAACATGCTTTACTGGAAACATTATCAGTAACACCAGGAGTTTTAATACTAACAACGTCAACTGCATTCAGTTCTAATCTTTTTGCAATTTCTATTGTTTATGTGCTATCCTTCTAAGAAAGCCTAAACGACATCTTTGAATCCATCAATTTAGGTCTCCTTATAAGTAGGTAATCCTGAATTTATCAATCTGACCATGATTGGTCCACGTTGAGTATTTTGTATGTATGATCATCTTATTTGTTATCTATTTATTTAATCACTGTAATAGTCATCAGCAATTTCATCAATGAGAGATCGACCAACGTTGAGATCCATGAGGCGGAATGTAAAAAGTCGTTGACAAATATCAGATATTTCATTAATTATTTCTGAAGAATTATCTCCAGCACGGTTTCCTCCAATCATAATTTCTAATCGATTTACGTCAGGAAGAATGTTGTCAGGACAAGGAATAAGACAACTTCCTTGAGTAGAAATACCATTTCCAGTTGTGTCTACCGGTTTTTTTCCTTACTTGGTGAAAATGATTCTCTCCTTCGTCTAAATTCGTCACATTTCAAATCTTCCTTTTCTTACTACTGTTTGGAATGGTTGCTGTGATTGTAATATTTCAATATTTTTATTCATTCCATCAATAAATGCAATATGTTTCGGATCATTACGTTTGACCTTATTTGATTTGTTATTTATTTTAAAAATGCATATGTGCCAGGTTACACGATTTACATAATCATTCGCATATTGAGGTTTCAGAAATATTGTTTATTATCATAACTATCTAAGTTCAGATAATCTTCCCTCTTCAGTAGTTTTTATATAGAACATACTTGTATCAATACATTTATTTTTTAATTTTGTTCCGATTCTTGCTTTTTCTGGTTCTGATTCTGATTTCGTTATAAGCCTTTTGTATCATCTATGTCAGCATGAGCATGGTCATAATACGCTAAAATTGCTGAGTATGGAAATTTACTAATCCATACTGAATTATCCAGAGTATGGGAATACACTAATGATCATAAATTATCCTGAATATGGTTATTTACTAATATATCATTAATCATCCAATTTAAGGGAATTTACTCATGCATTATCCAAAGTATGGGAATTTACTAATGATCATGTATTATTCCGAGTATGGGAATTTATTAATGATTATGAATTATTCCGAGTATGGGAATTTACTAACCCATCATGAATTATCCAGAGTATGGGAATTTACTAACCCATCATGAATTATTCGGAGTACTGGAATTTATAAATCCATCATAAATTACCCAGAGTATAGGAAATTACTAATCCATCATGAATTATTCATAGTATGTTAATTTACTAATGATCATGGATTACCCGAAGTATGGGAAATTTTTCAAACATCATGATCTATCAAGAGTATGAGAATTTACTAATGCTCAAGAATTATCCAATTGATTGTTCTTTTACTGTGCATCGTTGTGGCGAGCAGGCAGGGCTGACAAACAAAAATAGAGCAGGGTAAAGATATATAAATATTGTACCATCACTAGCTCTCGCTTCTGTAAATGCTTCTCGATGTCTACATGTTGTTAGTCTTGTCGTAAGTTCCTAACAATTGTTTTTTTGTTGATCTAATGTTCACGACCTCCGTTACCTGGGAAGAGAACACAGTTGGTAGTGCATTTGGCAGGAGCCTTCTGATGGTCGTAATACGGTATCGAAATTGTCGTCACTCAAATGGTCTATCCTGAATGCCTTGCCTGTCACTTGTTGAAGAATGCAGGTGACCTACTACTTAATGCATCCAACAACAAAATCAGAAATGCACTGTTGTCACTTCCGTTTTGTCGTACAGAAATTGCCGAACGCGAGATCAGCTAAGAGCGTGATACCAACAGCTAAAAAAAAATCGAAGTGTTGCAGTCGTTTTTTTCATTAATGATGAGGTTTTTTACCTAAAACCTATACAAGTCACATCTAGTAGATGAAATTTATCACGTAAACGAAAGTTGTGTGAGCACACTAATATACTTTTAAGACTAATTATGGCACGCAGCATATGCGTGACATTCATTGGTGCAACAAAACTCCCTTTGCAGTGATATGTAACACGTATGGAGGAAATATTTGTATTGTTCATTGCCGAGAGAGTACTTTACACATTGTTTCGAAACAGTGCGATAAAGAAAGTATGAAATTTAAATGTGACTACCTCAGTGAGTGAGTATTTTTTACACTATATAATTCCGTAATATATGAATACAAATATCTCCTTCAAGTAAGGTGACATTAACAAACATTACAATCTGGGATAAACAGCGATAAGTGTCCAATGAAGATAGCACCTGCGTTGTGTAGCAAAGAAAGAAAACTATGCTCGTTTTTACTGCAACTCATGTTCTACGGAGTAGCCGCTCGTTAATTACACTGCTCTATCACTAAAAGCAGACTATTACAAGCAATAGTCATCTCATTCTCTTTGTATTAATGTAAAGCCTGGACCCCGACAGCAGAATTACAACGAAGAATCCATGAAATTGAAAGGAGATCTTGCAGGACCAGCATTGGCATCTCTTACATGTACCACTTCATAAATCAATAAGTCCGTAATACCATCAGGCACAATGTATGTCGTTATGAAGACCTCCTCACCACTGTCAAAAGGAGAAAGCTGAAATGCTATGGACATGTCGTTAGAATCAATTGTCTATCGATAACAATACTGCAATGCAGTGTCCAGAGTGGCAGAAGGAGAGGAAGACAGAGAAACAAAGTGTTATGACAGCATCACAGAATGGACCAGTAAACGTTTTGTTGAGACACAGGCATCGGCAGTAGATCGAGACAAGTGGAGAGAACTGGTCACATGTATGTATGTATGTATGTATGTATGTATGTATGTATGTATGTATGTATGTATGTATTCTAGCAGCCCTAACGAGATAATAATGTCTAACAGGAACTGCTTATATTCCTTATGAAATATGCCTTGTATTCATAAGTTACTTCAATACATTATGTAGAAAAGTCAAAGATTTCGCACTCTTTTAAAGATCTGTCTTCGATCATTGTGTTGTGTCATTTACCCTCAAATTTCGGTGGCCTACATGTTAGATCGTTCGCCTCGGATGCGAGATGTCACGAGTTCGAACCCTGGCCGATTCATATTAAATACGTATAAAATGGTAGTAGCAGATGCCTTGCTTGGCGTTCAAATTTAAAAGGTTAGTGTTTTGAACTGATCGTCCTGATGTCAGGATAATGTGACTGGATAGGACATTATACAACATGTATGTGGCATGATGACTCAGTGCTAAACATCGCTATGAATTGTCGCACCTCAGACATCGTAGAAATATCACCGATTCAATTTTCAGAAGCTACGTTAAAAACCCCCAAAACACATATTTTAGTCTTTTATTCATAGCATTCTTAATTCCTTTAAAAACGAAACGATAAAGTAAAACTTGGTGTGAGAAATATGATACAGTGATGGAACAAATATGATACAATGATGGAAAAATATGAAGGCTGCGTCCTGTAGATAATAAAGTAACACTGCGTTTATGATTTAGTCTGTGAAGAGCTACATAAACTAGTTCATCAGTCTAAAGAAACTAAGAATTTCAAATAATAATGTTATGACATGAGTATGAGTTATATATATGCATATATATATATATATATATATATATATATATATATATATATATATATATATATATATATATATATATATTTCTGACATCAAGAAATTGGTTTATCCTTGAAACTTCTGCCATGGTTTACTCCACAATGTATTTTGGTTCTGCTACTAAAAAGGTCGATGTTAATGCTCACATTCTTCCTTTGTTCTCCTCATCCACAATCCACTTGAATATTACATCGTGACAAAATTTGAACTTGTCCTGAAATATAGCAAATGCGAGTAGGTCTTAACATACGATAAAACGGACTAATTTGTTTACAATTCTCCAACATCTACATGTTCCTGATCTCCAGAAATTACTAGTTCTAAACTATCATCAGTATTTCATTATTAACTAGTTATCATTGACCGAAGTTTCAAAATGGCATATGACGATTTTCCCCGACTGGAAGCGAGAGGAATTTTATTTTCTCACAGTTTGCTGTTGTTGCCTGTAAAAGTGAAACAAAAGAAATGTGTTAAGCAAAGTAAAATTTCTAAACAAGAGCTGAAATCAAGGACTGATATACTAACAAAAGAATTGATGGCATCATGCTTCTTTTTCCTCATCGCCTCGATAATTCCTATAATGTCAATATAACCGGATCTCTCCATGAAATCTGTCATCAAAAGAGAGGCTACAAAACATTCTCCGTCCGTAGCATCAGGCCTGTGAAGAAAAAAAAAGGAAAAAAATCCTTATTTGAAAGTGATCAATACAGTATAGAAATGCTTCTATGAAAGGAACAAAACAAAACATTCTTAAAGCAAATCAGCGTCTATTTAATATTACAAGAAACGATCAGTTATTATTTTTTTATAGATCGTTCTAAATTTTAAAATACATTTAAAAATGGCAAACATAGTTCTCAGAATAAGTACATGTACTACCTGTATTCTGATATGACATCTTTCAAAGGCCCGTATGTTGGATTAAACTTTTAAATATCAGATCGTATTCTTAAAATAGGAAAAGAATCAATAATCTTCAGCACACGCTATAGGTGTATCTATTTCTGATTTGAAATATAATAATTACGTGCAGTTGATGAGTGTGTTGAACGCTTCTATTCCCTGTCTCAAGCATAACCTTTTCTTCAAAACAGCAAGCGTCTCATTGATGTTGGATGGAATGCAAAAACTGCACTCCTCAGCACTTAATATAACCTGAACATTTCTCATCTTTGTAACCTTAAAATTATAGAATACAATATATATATATATATATATATATATATATATATATATATATATATATATATATATATATATATATATATATATATATATATATATATATACATACATACATATATGAGAGAGAGAGATGGATAGATACAGATAGACCGATAACATAGCGATAGACAGAGAACGGAAGGATAGACAGACAGATAGAGACAGAGAAACAGTAAGACCGATAACATAGCGATAGACAGAGAAACGGAAGGACCGATAACTGACAGAGAGAAACAGATGGACCAATGACATAAAGATGGACAGAGAAACAGAGAAACCGATGACATAGAGAGAGAGAGAGAAACGGAGACCGATGACATATACAAAGACAGACAGAGAAATAGGGAGACTGATGACAGACAGAGAAACAGAGAGACCGATGACATAAAGATAAACATACAGAGAAGCGGATAGACCCATGAGATTAGAAAGACAGAGCAATAGAGAGACCGATGACAGAGAAACAGAGAGACCGAGGACATAAAGATAGAGAGACAGAGGAACGGAGAGACCCATGATATATAGAAAGACAGACAGAGAAATAGAGAGACCGATGACAGACAGAGAGAAAAACAGACAGACCGATGACAGAGATAGACAGACAGAGAAATGGAGAGACCGTTGACATAGAGATAGACAGACAGACATAGAAACAGTTAGATCGATGACATAAAGATAGAGAAACACAGCAACGGAAAGACCCATGACCTATTAGAAATACAGACAAATAGAGAGACCGATGACAGAGATAGACAGACAGAGAAATGAAGAAACCGATGACATAGATATAGACACAGAGAAACAGAGAAACCGATGACAGAGAGACACAGATTTAGAAATCTCAATAGTAATATTTAGATTAACCGACTGTTTTAATTTACTTGCGAATAGCAGCAGAGAGGGTAAACAGACCACGTTTTCAAGCAAAAATAAGGCTTCCAGATCACGTTTTCAAGCAAAATATGGCTTAGAGACCACGTTTTTGAACAAAAAAAAAGGCTTCCAACAAAATCTCGTTTAACCAAAAAAAAGGTCTCCATTTTTGCAAAAACGGAGATTTTGCGATTTTTTAATTAATTTTGGTCGCAACTTGTTGTCACTCACCCTCTCTGCTGCTGAACTTTCAGTTCTAGTTAATAATTTTTTTACGATGAAAATCACTAAGATTTCAACCGAATATTTGATCGAGTCCGATACGATATCGTGTCCGAGGATCATGTAAATTTATCGTTACAAATCCGTGCGGGGTTGACTGAGCGTTACTAAAGAAATTTCTAAATTGATTATGATCCATATCACCGCAGCACCAAGTTTGCCAAATATTTCGTAACGTATGAGTATCAACTCCGTTGAATACTCACAATAAATTGCAGTTATCTCTGATCACTTTAGGAATCTGTGTGTAGCGTTGAGTGACATATATCACGTCAGTGTTTTTGTGACTGCCTCGGGAAAATATTCTAGCTGGGTTTGTTTGTTTATCTAACATCACATCGTCGTATACGACTAAATTGTTAATGTTTCCGTCAAGATCTTCAACTGATGGTGCCTCGTCAATATCGGTAATAAAATCAACGACGTTTTCATCTTTAATCTCTGAAGCGTTTTCATTAAAATCTTTTAACACTTCATAGCATCGTTGATCATCTACGCTTGGGGCAATTAAATACAACTTATCCCACTTCATCCATCTCATTATTAAATTGAGTAGCAATTGCGTCTTGCCGGATCCAGATGGCCCGATTATAATCGCGCGGATAGAGTTTGGTAGCGCTGCATGATGCTTAACCGGTTCTCTTGCTTTAGTCGCTGAAAAATCAATTATATCCATATTTCGATACATAAATTATGGATCTATATTGTATGAAGTGTAAAATGCGTACTGGCACAGATGACTTGATGACGATTACAACTAAAAATAACCGATCAGCGCTTTCTGGTAAATGCGTACAATGTGGTACAAAGAAATTTAGATTTATTTCACTTGGTAAACCCAAGGAACCTTTAAAAAAAAAAGAGGAGGTGATATCGCAGCCAAATTGGCAAAGCTCCCTGGAACCCCATGGGCAAAGTACCCCGGAGAAAAGCACCTTCCAAGATATAGCTACTGTGGCCCCGGAACACAATTAGATATTAGACTTGATGATCAAAATCAACCCAAACCCGGTGAAGAACCGATAAACGCTATTGATAAGGCGTGTCATGCTCATGATGTTGCATATAGGAGCAGCGATTTGCAGCAAAGACATCTCGCAGATGTGAAATTAATTCATGCATTAAATGCTATTCCCGATAAATCCTTCAAAGAAAAATTAGCTTCATGGTTAATAAAACCGGTTATGAAAAGCAAATTGATGTTAGGTTCCGGTAATTAATAACAACATGGAATCTATTTATTATTCTCCAAAAGGATACTGGCGGGGTAACGCTGCAATCAATAAACTCGCTAGCGCCGCAAAAGTGAAAAAGGCCACTGCGGCTAATTGGTTATCCAAACAAGCTATATGGCAAATTTATCTACCAGCGCCTACACAAATTAATTACTCGCATTTTGATGTGACTGTCCCTAATGAAGTTCATCAGCCTGATATATTATATTTGCCACATGATCGTGGTTACAAATACGCGTTAACCGTAGTTGATATTGCTAGTCGATACAAACAAGCAGAGCCGCTGAAAACAAAATCATCAACTGAAGTCGCTTCTGCATTTGAAAGGATTTATCGAAAGGGTCCTCTGAGTTGGCCAAATCTATTGCAGGTTGATCCTGGCAAGGAATTTCAAGGCGCTGTTTTATCAGCGATGAAACATCATAATGTCACCATCAGACGAGGGCATACTGCGCTACATCGCGATCAGGCAATTGTTGAACGATTTAATCGGACTCTTGCTGAGCGGTTATTTGGATATCAATATGCGAAGGAGTTTATTTAGGATAAAAGATCCCGTGAATGGGTTAAGAGATTACCAGCTGTGATTACCGCACTGAATAACGAGATTACTCGAACAATTAACATGAAACCTATCAACGCGATTAAGAAAGCGTCTGTACCTAAAATGGAAATCCATGGGATTTCACAAAAAGATTTCAAAGAACCCATTCTTGGTAGTAATGTCACTGTTAGGTATTTATACGAACCAGGAGAGCTGGAAGGTGGTACAAAAAAGGGCTACTGATCCTATTTGGAGTGTTACTGCACGCAAGATATCTACTATAACACGATCAACTGGTAGACCTCCAATCTATAAACTGGATTCAACTGCCCCTCAGCGGGGTTTTACACGCGAACAACTCCAAGTGATTCCTGACGATACTCAATTACCACCACAGGGTCTTAACTAGCGCCGTTGCGTCTATTGCTATCAAGACAAGTCAACATCACATTGCTTCTGACATGACCGAGACTGTTATTTTTTCTGTCTACGGTAAATTGGCGAGGATCCTTATCTAAATAACGCCAACGCATTATACAATTGCAACTTGCGCAGTGATTATTCTGTTGTTGTTCCAGCGTAATTATTAATCCAGCATCAATGTCAAATTCTCGTTGTTTTTTTTTGTCTTGTTGTTTGTAACCGGATAATTTTTATCAATAATTTTAACATCAATATCATCCATTGTTGTGTCATTATCATCGCCACCAATGATTTCATCATCGAAAACAATTCTTCGAAGTTGATTTATTTTTCGTACTCTGGATACTGCAAGACAGACTAAATTTGAACATTCGATGCGATTATCTACCATCCAAACAATTGTATCCGATATAGTCAATCCCTGTGAAGAATGTATCGTCGCTGCGTATCCTAGCGTCCACGGGGATTTATTAGCACGCAATGCATCTTCAACGACGCTGATATCAACCAGCACAATATCATTTAATACGAGAATTTGTTTTTCACTCTGTCCAGGAATATCAACTTCGATATTCTGTTTTCGTGTATCCGAAGGCCTATAACACAACGGTACTGGAAGCGTTGCAAATTTGCATTTATGCAATTCAAATAACTTCATCTGAAGTGCGTCTCTGACTATCTTTTTACTTGCAATTATCAAATCGTTTGGTCTCCATGTTTCCCAAGAATCATTCATTGGAGTCTCTGAAATCACTTCACGCGCCATTTCACACTGGATTCTATCCGGTTGTAATCTAATTAGCGCTTTGAATTCTCGTAATCGTTCATCAAGTGATCTATTATCAGTGGTAATTTCTTCATAATAATCTACAAAACCCTTTAGCCATTCATGTGGAGATGCACCGATAAATGGTGGTGGTTGGCCGTGATCACCGCACATAACGACTTTTGTGTTTTTGTTTAACAACCACTCAAGAAATGTTTGTAATACATCTAATGATACTGTGCATATTTCATCCCAAATTATGATTTCAGGAATGAATTTATGACCCATACGCTCAGGAGTCCATTTGTCACCCTTCCATCGAAAGAAACTATGATAAGTACAGGCATTTACCCCTCGTTGTTTCATCTCTCTGGCGAGTCTGTGAGTCGGTGTTAGCACAATCATGTTTGTGAAATCCGTAGGACTTTTCCCACGGAATAATTCAATTGCACGAGTTGTCTTTCCTGACCCACCACAACCGTTTAAATAAACTGTCTTGTATATACAGATTGGATCAGATACCGGTGGTGCATTAGAAAATTCTGATTGAACTTCAATACGGTTACAACAAAGATATTTATCATCCATGGCAACTTCTGCGGATTCGCAATACTCATGTAGTGTTTCCTTTTTAAATCGCCAACGCCCCCAATTTTCCTCGGGATCTGTGAATGCCGCTACAGCTGATTTGTATTTATTATGTATATACATCGAATCAGTGGCTACTCTAACTGCGGTATTAGGAAATCTATTTATCATCGAAAATAGATTAATGCAAGCATAGGCTAGCATAGAACTTCTTAAGTGTGTGTACTGGGAATTATATCCATCACAGTAGGTAACAACCGTACCTAATTTTTCACCATTGGATAGAAAAGCATCCTTACGGGATACAAGTTTTCAGATAGGTGTCTACCAAGCCAAAGATAACTACACGGATGTAACCCTGCAGCGAATTCGAATGATATCACACGAGCGAATCCAGTTAAATCGAAATCAGGCAATGGACCATTAATCGCAACACGAGTCATTTCATGCGTGGGGTGTCCAAATCGTTTAAAATACTCAGAGCATTCCCCATACCCGAGAAAACTTCCAGGATAACACGCGGATATATCAATTGAAATCATACCATCACGTGAGTATTTTGTATTCCACATTCCTCTATGACCGAATTCGACGCAACTCAATTTAACGTGTTCGAGAAAATCACTTCGTGTTGGACGCCATGAGTTTTTTTCTCTTGCAAAGTGAGCTACCACTGATGGAATAGTAAAACTATCCGTGAGTAGTTTTTCATGGAAACTCTCCGGTGAAAAATCATTTGCGAATTTTCTCATTCTGTTATCTAACTCTTCAACGCGATATAATTCACCATTTGGTCTTACAAATTGATCGAATCCTATTTCGGGATCTTTATCACTTCTAAGTAACCACACTGACACAGGATCATCCTTACACAACGCGTGAATAGCATCGAATAATTTCTCTTCATAGAAAACATCCCCGGAAAATTCCTCGGGATATATTTCACGATTCGTTCTCGTGGAAATATTGTTACTGCAGCCGTCCACGCGTGTTCGTTATGATCAATAATTTCAATTGGCGCTCCTCGCGATTGATATTTCGGTTCGTATAATACTTCTCCGGTTATTGTCGTTACTGATATTGGGAATTTTAATGATGCTTCTAATTTAGCTATATCAGAAATCTTTGCACCGTGCTGTTTCACTGTCAGTTCCCATTCGGTTATTTTCCTACGTCGCAGATCAGTTAGTTTATTTCCTCGGGATGAATTTGTGAAGTGTTCCATTACCCGTGTTGCTACACAATTCAACGTCGAAGATAGTTTCATAGAAGCTAGTTTTGTAATATCAGGTTTATCATTTAGCGGGTATATTCCATAAACGACTGCTGTTACAGGATAAGATCTCTCGTAGTATGGTTTGTCGATTCCAGTTAGAATTCCTGGTTTGGAATCTCTACTCAGTGTGATTGTTTTCTTATTCTTGAGGATTGGTTCAAATTTATCCCTGATAATCAATTTGCCTTCGACTTCAATAATGAATTTTATTCTGAAAAAATACTTCTGTTGAGAATTGCTTGGCTCGCCAAGGTGTGAAATCACATCGGCTGCTCTTTCATCATTCATAGTAGCATCGATGATGGGTACATTGACACCGACATCAATAATTCGAAATGTCGACCAACAGTGTGCTGCACCGTCTCGGTAGAATTCATCAAAACACTCTTCGATTTTATCCAGTATAGTTCTATCACCGATTAGACGTTTTGATGTATCAGACACTCTATCGAGATTAAAATTAGTATTTTTCCAGGGATTAATTTTCGATAATCTCTCAAACTTCTTCATTAGACGTTTTTTTGGTTTGCCGTTTACTAGACGTTTTTTGGGTTTATCGAGAATAAATCTAGGACTAATTTTCAATAATCTCTTAAACTCTTTCATGTTGCCGTCCACTAGACGTTTTTTTTGGTGTACCGTTTACTAGACGTTTTTTTTTGGTTTATCGAGATTAAATCTAGGACTAATTTTTAATAATCTCTTAAACTCCTTCATGTTACCGTCCACTAGACGTTTTTTTGGTTTATCGAGATTAAATCTAGGACTAATTTTTAATAATCTCTTAAACTCTTTCATGTTACCGTCCACTAGACGTTTTTTTGGTTTATCGAGATTAAATCTAGGACTAATTTTTAATAATCTCTTAAACTCTTTATCAGGATTGAATTGAGCATTTTTCCAAGGCTTAATTTTCGATAATCTCTCGAACTTCTTCATACTATAATTAAAACAAGCATTTAAATGAAAGATTTATATATAATGAATCACTGCAAATGGCTCATGATTGGATCAACGACTTCGTGTAACAAATCATGCAGAAAGGAATTCTGTGGGTATCATATGCAAAGCTTTCGTCGTGGAAGCCTTGGTCCATTACCCTGCATACGATGTGGGGTTGGGGTCAGGGGAGAATCGCAGTTATGTCTACGCTGTGGTGGTAAACGATATAGGGAATTGAAGCGTTATTATGACAAAAAAATAAAAAATGGACAATCAATCAGAAATTATGACCCTGACTCTGACAACGTCAAGGATAAAGTCATAAGAACCCCCCAAGACTACATCGAAAGATTTTCCAAAGATGTAATCATTAGACCAAACAATGAATTAGACAAACAATAGTATTAGTATACGAATGAACCAAAAATTCAGACCACACCCTGTGATTACAAATTATGAAGCATCCAGTGATGGTGTTGTAAGAAACTGTAGACTGAAGAAACCAGTTGGTGTTGTGACTAATCAAGGGTATTTGATGTTTGGTGCTGGAAAGAAAAAATATCACAATCATCGTTTCGTATTTGAATGTTTCCATGGATTAATCGAGGATGGTTTTGTTATAGATCATAAAGATTCCAATCCAAAGAATAATTCTTTATCAAATCTGCAAGCTATCACACAAAGTGAGAATACCAAACGAGGAAAGACTGGTACTTGCTCAAAAAAAGCGAGACCCGTAAAATCTTTGAATACAACAACTAACGAAGAAAAAATATTTCAATCGATATATGAAGCCAGTGGGTACCTCGATATTTGTAGAGCCTCAGTACGATTTGTTGCAGAGGGGGTTTATCGATCTGCGTTTTCAAAAAAGAACGGACAGAAAATTAAATTTAGTTATGTCTGATGTGTCATATTTTTCATTTAGAAAGATATAATTGTTATAGAATAATGAATTCTGAAAAAATGAATAGCATTATAGATGAAATTTCAAAATTGAAAAGTCAGGTTATCAAACTATCAGATGGTTTAAATCCTGATCAAATCATGTCAGATTTTCAGGATATAGAATACGGAGTTAACACTAACAAGTATATGCTACCCAAGAAATATGCGCTAATCAAGAGAATTCAGAATTCTATTCGAGACTCTCTTTCATTTTCCAGTGACGTAAGCGTGTTCGTTCCGTTATTTACTATCGTTGAACGAATACGAAAATAATTAGGTAACGAATACGAATTGAAAAGGGATGTCAATTCTAAAGTTAGAAACCTACGAGCGTTAATTCAAGAAAATGAACAATTTTGACCGTGACCGATCTTCAAAGAGATTTTGATTGTGACCGACCCTCAGAGAGATTTTCATTTTTTTAGCATTTTTTGATTGAAAACAACAAAATCGATAGACCGTTAATGGTTGGTTTTCCCGATACGACTGTTCAGATTGATCAAAGCAAGAATGAAGGAAGTGACATAATTATTATTTTATATACAATTTGGTAACTTCCTTCATCATTGATAACGCCGTTAAAACGCTTCCATGATCGTGTTAAAAATCATCTGACATGTAACAAGAAAGAAGGAAGTGACATAATTAATATTTTATATACAATTTGGTAACTTCCTTCATCATTGATAACGCCTTTAAAACCCTTCCATGATCGTGTTAAAAATCATCTGACATGTAACAAGAATGAAGGAAGTGACATAATTATTATTTTATATACAATTTGGTAACTTCCTTCATCATTGATAACGCCGTTAAAACGCTTCCATGATCGTGTTAAAAATCATCTGACATGTAACAAGAATGAAGGAAGTGACATAATTATTATTTTATATACAATTTGGTAACTTCCTTCATCATTGATAACGCCGTTAAATCGCTTCCATGATCGTGTTAAAAATCATCTGACATGTAACAAGAATGAAGGAAGTGACATAATTATTATTTTATATACAATTTGGTAACTTCCTTCATCATTGATAACGCTGTTAAAACGCTTCCATGATTGTGTTAAAAATCGTCCGAAGTGTTGAATTAACTGAAAATTGTTTTACAATTGAAAAATTGTTTACGATTTCAAATAATGGTCAATGAACCATTAACGACCCGATTGGCTCGTGAACGACTTGATGCAATCAAGAAATGTATACCAATTCGCGACTCTGTAAGAAATAAACTGCAACAACGACAGAGTTTACAAACGGATTTTGCTGTGGGATCTGAAGAATTGTTTAAACCAGTAACCACAGCAACGAAAGGGGTAGAGCGTGCTATACTGGGAGATGTTCCCGAGACGGGGAAATCTGTTATCGGTGAACTCGAAAAAATAGCAGCGAAAACTGAACAAACAAAACAGGCTGTACAAAAAATGGAATCAGAAGAAACAGTAGATGATTTACGCGTGATATTTAACGAGGCGGGGTTAGCAGCGATTAATAAGACTGATTCAACAGAAATTCCTAAGCTTGTTGTTACGACTTATGAAAACAGGAAAAAATTGTTGAAACCAAAATATCATAAGTTTGTTAGAAATTCAGATCATTGGGCTGATATATTCTACAAAATCAAAACTGAAAAAACAAGAATTAAGAAGGATAATGCATCATACATTGAATATACCAATGCAGTGGATACAGTGTATAAACAATACGAAGAGTTTAAACAACAACAAAAACCGCGAAAATTGCGAGGAAGGCGACAGCAACCTGCAAAGAAAGTAGTCTACTCACCTAAAAAACAACTACCACCTTATCGAGATGATGATTTTCTTAATTATTTCCAAGAAACCAATTTAGAAGAACTGGATGAAGCAACTGGTTATAGCGGAAGTGGATTGCAAAACGCTAGCGTTGGAAACTCTTCGAGGGAAAATCCTTGGATTTCATGTCCTGGTAGTGTTCTCAGTGATATATCACGATTAGAAGTTCTTGTAGGAGGTTTCCGAGCTGGAAACAACTCACCGGAAATAATTAATGAAGCATCTGATATCTGTAGACGTTTATTTCAAGGCGGTATCATAGATATCAGCACATATCGAGATTTCATTGGCGAGTTAGTGGAAGATTATCATAGTGATTAATCACCGGGATAGAATAAAAACGCTAGCGTTTACAATTGATAAATTGTTTTACAATTGAAAAATTGTTTCTGATTTCAAATAATGATCATACATTACAATCATGAGAAACCAACCCCCGTCTATGTAGTTAATTCACGGTTTCCAGTTTATAGAGCATACTATGGTGATGGTTTAGGTAATACCATTGCGGGGTTATTTGCAAGAATGGCTCCAAAAGTGATGCCGTTAGCTAAACAATTATCAATGAAAGCAATTGATGTTATTCGTGATAAGGGTACCAGCAAAATCGGAGATTTCGTTGGAGATTTTGCCGGGAAAGCGTTTTCAGCCGAGAAGAATAAATTAACATCATTGGTGCGACAAAAAAAGAAACCGTTACCGTCTACCGCGGAAATGCCTGCACGGGTTAGTAAAATAATAAATAACGCAGTAGACGAAAAACTAGCGTCGATGGCTTTACCATCGTTGATAACTCCAGACCAAAGCAATATTGTAAATATGATAGCAGGAAGCGTCTTTAAAAAACTACGTCGTTGAAATCCTACGGATTTTCACGCTAGCGTTTTTCACGATGAAAATCTTTCACGATTTAGACTCTGATAAATAGAATAAAATGTTCAAAAAGTCACATGATCCGGCGTTTGATATTGACGCCCCAGTTGGCAAGGATGATTCTGTACGCGATTATCAATATTACGCCTATCATGCAATAGACTCAAATAGTCGATCGCGAATTGAACTTCAAGTTCATGATACCAGTAAGTATTTTCTACCCGCTGAAGCGTTTATCGAAGTAGAAGGAGAACTTGTAACAGCTGCTGATACTACTGCTGTATCAGCACCGTATCCAGCTGGTACTCAAGTCGGTTTTGTCAATAATGGTATTATGGCGTTATTTGAGAGTGCAAGATATCTCATTGATGGAAAAGAAATCGAGTCGATAGATCGCGATGTTGATGTGGCTACAACAATAATCGGGTTAGCGAGATATTCTGATGATTATACAAGATCGGCGGGACCTTCTATGATGTTTGCAAAAGATGTTAAAAATACCGCTGGAGGAATTCAATTTGTTGTAAGACGACCAAAGAATAATGCTGGCACTGCTAATATTGATGCCGAGGATATGATTATAAGCAACGACGTTAATTTCAATCTAGGAGCCGCAACACGTATTTCAATGTTGCAAGGAACGCGTAAATCATTTTCATGCGCGATTCCACTGCATCACATATTTGGATTCTGTAGAAACGTCCGAAAAGTTATCTACGGGGCGAAGCATACAGTAGCGCTTGTACGAAAGGGTGATGATAATGACGCAATTTGGAGGATTCCAGCAGACAATGCAAATCCCAATGCTGATGCCGGTAAAGTTATTTTAACAAAAATATCATTGTGGATGCCAATGTTGACTCCATCAATCACTGCAGAAGAACGATTACTATCATTTATGGACCAAGGAGGAAAGTCGTTGTTAAGTTGGTTAACCGTGAGTACAGATGTTAAGCAATCAAGTCTCAACGGGTTATTCACGTGGAATCTAGCATCAAAACAAGGTGTTTCAGCTCCACGTCATATATTTGTAGCGCTACAGGATAACACACGAGTTGGCGATCAACGTTTCAGTCATATGATATTTGATCCATTAGGTGTTAAAGACGTCTCACTGAGAATAAACGGCCAGCAGGAACCATCCGAAGATGTGCAACTTGATTACGGTCAAAATCATATTGCACGCGTGTATCATAGATTGTTGTCGTTCATGGCACGCGATCAAAATGTCGATACTGGTTTGCAAATATCACAATTTGATTTTAAGAATCTGTATCCGATCTATTACTTTTCGCTGGAACATCTCGATTTAACAAGACAATCCGTTGTTAATATACACTTTAGAGCTAATGTGACTCGTCGTGGTATTGCTAATTATAGAGCGGTTGCTGTCATTCTCAGCGATAAATCAATGCTACTTGAAGGTGTTGGAGGAAGAATGAGAGTGGTAGATGCGCCAGTGGAAAACATGTAATTGAAATCCTCTCTTTAGAATTAATCTATTACGTATAATGTCGTCTAGTAATATCAATGTGTCGTTGACACCTGGTCAATTAAAAAAATTGCAATCCAAATCAGCTAAGCAATGTGGAACCACAATTACGCTGAAACCCAATCAAATGACTGGCGTGGCGAATAAATTATCGCTTACAACTCGTCAAGTAAAACATTTCAATGATGCACTAGCAGCAGAGAGGGTGAATCCTACAACGTTTTTAGACAAAATTTGATTGAAATCCTAAAACGAGCCGTCTTATAATCTTATTTTAACCAAAAAAAGGCGAACCCTACAACGTTTTCAGACAAAAAATTGATTGAAATCTCCCTATGAAATCATTTTAACTAAAAAAATGAAAACGATTTTTTAATTAATTTTGGTCGCAACTTGTTGTCATCCACCCTCTCTGCTGCTTAGTGATTTCATCACTGGGTTAACAAAAAATAATAAATAATTTGATCGAGTCTTTAGGATGAAAATCATTTATGATTTCACAAACAGACTAATCGCTAACACCTCTTCTTGTAAATCAATCAGATTATTTGACTGGTCGGTGAGTTTGAAATTAATTCTGGTTAATGAATTATTATGGCATCGCATATAGACAGGATTAATTGGGTTTTCAATAATTAGGAATCCTGGAGGAGCTGTTGGTGCAAATGAATAAAGAATATATCCCTGCTGAGCTTGATTTGATTGCTCTAGATTAATCTGATAGCTTCCTTCGATAACATCACACACTAAATTGAGCGCAATCACCGATGAAATATTCACATTGAACGGAGCGATATGCCTACCGCCACCATCTGGGTCATTATTATGTTTGAGGATTTTTATTTCCGGTGATGCTGTTTTTTTCCACGTATCATGAATTATTTTGAAACCAACATCGATGGCATCATTGAGAAGTTTTTTTAGTTCTGGTACGTTATATCCTGGTAGTTTGAATGTTGGAATATCTTCAACGCGGATATTATAGTTTGATGCAAATCTTGTTCTCGATATGGGGTTTTTATCATCGAGTATAAATCGAATAATTTGTGAATTAAATTTTTCCATATCGTCGATAATTTTGTTACATGTTTCTACGACGCTGATAAATTCATCTCGGGTGAGAGAGCCGGATTTAAGGGGTATTAACAACAGTGATAAATCGTTGTTTATTGCATAAATCATACCAGTGATTTTAGGTTTGTTAACAAAATAATCCCCCTCTATTTTCTCCCCTGGCTTCTCTCTTCCAGTTGGTTGGTATATTAAATCAAAAAAATATGTAATGAATTGGTAATCTCTATAACTACTCCCTATTGGATCATGATTTTTTATCACGTCGGTGACATAATCATTTTTTTGTGGTTCTGGTAAATCAACGGTTTTTCCCCCTGGTGGTTTTTCAGGCCATCCTAGTACGGTTCTTATTGAGCTTTGATAGATATCTACAACGTATCCTTCTGTGTTTATCTCAATTGCGGATGATAGCGTCGGTTCATGAACTGTTATAGCGATTTTTGACTCTACTCCAGTAATCGATTTTATTCTACGCGCGAATTCATTATTGATTTGTTCTATTTGGTATGACCCTGTTCGTATCGAAACAACTTTCCAGTCTGGGGTTCCGTCGGGTTTATTCTTATTCGCAAACACTAAAGAATTATTGGGTTGTTGACCACCAAATGATTTTGATCTGATATTAGGCCAACTGTGATACACTCGTAGTTTTGCAAGCGCTATCTCCTTCACTGGGACCGGAGAGGGGAAATTCACACTGAATTCTGGATTCGTTGATGTTATTGATATCATGCTTGTTTGTACTGGGTTCGTGTTCTCCACTATTTGTTGAAGTAATTCCTGCGGTGTCGTCATTGTTATTATACTCATGATTTATTTCTAATTTTGGTATCGAGGAATCATAAATACTGACCATCACTGAGAACTCACAATCTGGTAATGTTGATATTATTGAGATCATTTTGTTTTTTGGGTTCGTGTTTTCTGATTCCATCGGTGTTGTCATTGTTATTATACTCATGTTGTCGCTCTAATTTCGATATCGCGGAATCAAAAATACTGACCATCGCTGAGAATTCACTATCTGATATAATCGTATTGTCGAGTGACGACGATATCATCAATGATAATTGCGAATATGCGGTTGATGCAATATGAAATTGAAGTAAGTAATTCTGCAGTTTACTCTGGCTGCATGATGATATCTTTTTTGCTATCCCGGTTAATATACCCCCGATTGTAGCCACCGCAGAAATGCAAATTGGAACTACGACCGGGGCAATCATTGTAACCGATGCAAGTATTATTCCGGCACCAGTGAGAACGCTTGACACCGAGTATATAATAACATCAATTGTGGTGATTCTTCGTCGGTATTTTTTTATTTTTATTTGATATTCCTCAGTGAGGGTTTTGAGTCTATTTTGAAATTCTCTGACCTGATCATAGCGACATTGCGTTGATGAAATCATTTTTATTTTAAAAACACTAGCGTTTTCAATTGTGAAATCCGAACGATTTAGTTATTTACTTAAATCCGCTACGAATTCCACATACCACGTTATTGAAACCCCAATCAAACTTTTATCAGTATATGTTATAGTGAACTTTTCAGTTTTATCCTTGTCGATGATCGTTGAAATCGTAATGTTGACCCCGGATGAACTCAACGATGATATATTAAATTGAGTTAATGGTGTTACTAGTGTTAATCGATAAATACCTTTAACGGTTGCAGTGATATCTAATTTGTTGTTTGTAGGTGTCCACTCAAATGATCCGTGTTGGATTGTATATACTACGTTATTGGTTTTCTCATGAGGAATTTTTGTTTTTTCAATGATTGTTATCATCCTCGAAAAATCACCTTTGACGGCTTCGATGAAGTTTTTCGTCTCATCGATGGATTTTTTAATATCAGGGAGTTTTATTTCAATTTTATCCAACTGGGTTCCAATAAATTTATCAATGATATTTCTACGAAAAACTGAAAACTGTTTTCCGTTATCTTCAATTTTAGATTCAAGTGCTGTTAGTACAACCAAAAAATTTTTTAACTCATCGTTGAGAGTTTTTAATCGATCTGTAATCGTCGAAACGAGTACACCCGGTTTTAGTTTACCCTGATCGGAAAATAACGCGATAGTATCCTCGATTGCGTTTTGTTGTTTAACCAAAATATCATCCAGAGAAATATTACTGGTTTTCAATTTACCCTGATCGGAAAATAACGCAACGGTGTTCTCGATTGCGTTTCGTTGTTTAACTAAAATATCATCCAATGACACATCACTGGATTTCAATTTACCCTGTTTGTCTTGAAATACAACTATTTCATTAGGATCAACACTTGTTAAGTTCAACGTCTCAGCGATTTCATCTTCAATTATTTTTTTTATATCCTTGACAGAATCAGGTGGTGCAGTGCCATCGGGTTTGGGTTTCAAAGATCTCCCCCAAATATCAATCATGTTATTGTAAAACTCTTTCTCTCTCTAAAATCGTTTCGATTTCCAGCGATTGCTAGTGTATTCATTCACGACAACATGTGGTGGTTTTCCGCTTGGGTTACTCAAGGAGTTAGAAATAGCGTCAAGGACATTTAATACTTCGCTGCCACATATTGGTGGGTCATTCATTTGTTGTGTTGGTAGCGTAGAATACCAAGTCTTCATTGGAAGGGTTTTTATATACCGCATAAACTCTTTTGGTGGGGCTAATCCATATGAATCGAAATAAACAATCCCACGTGGATCAATAGCGTATGCAACCCAGTGAGTTCCAGGTCCGGTGCTGTTATCTAAAATAATGATTCCGGTTTCAACGCTGTTTGGTTGATGTGGTAATTGATCTTTCATAAAGACACCTCTGAAGTTTTTAATCGCTAGTTTTTTAGCAGCATCCATTAAATCAAAATTGGACATGGGAACCATAGGTTCCTGAATTAATAAATCGTTCCTGGTAGTCTTAGACCCTTTCCGCTGTACCACGAATACGGGGTTCCTGGTAGTCTTAGACCCAATCCGTGAACGGATCGTCCCTTTTTTTATATCCTTTCCCAGTTGCCTTCTTTAGTGCCATTCCTGCAGCAGTACCAACGGCTCCTAACGCTGCCGCTTTAGCCACCGCTGGGGCTGCTGCTGCAATCAATGCTGGAATCGCAGCTAACAACGGAAATATACAGCCTGTTTTAATCATATTTTTGATAGCAGCCGCAGAAAGAGTAATCTGAACACCTTTTTTGGCTGCAAGTGCATCATTGAAATGTTTCACCTGACGAGTTGTCAGCGATAGTTTATTTGCACCACCAGTCATTTGGTTGGGTTTCAACGTGATTGTGGTTCCACATTTTTTAGCCGATTCTGATTGCAATTTTTTTATTTGACCGGGAGTTAACGCAACACTAATAACACTATATGACATTATACATAATTGATTGATTCTAAATCGTTTACAATTTCAATTACATGTTTTCTACTGGGGCATCTACCACTCTCATTCTTCCACCAACACCTTCAAGTAGCATTGATTTATCACTGAGAATGACAGCAACCGCTCTATAATCAGCAGCACAAACAGGACGATTCACATTAGCTCTAAAGTGTATATCAACAACTGACTGTCTTGTCAAATCGAGATGTTCCAGTGAGAAGTAATAGATCGGATACAGATTTTTAAAATCATATTGTGATATTTGCAAACCAGTATCAACATTTTGATCACGTGCCATAAACGACAACAATCTATGATACACACGTGCAATATGATTTTCTGTGTAATCGAGTTGCACATCTTCGGATGGTTCCTGCTGGCCGTTTATTCTCAGTGAGACGTCTTTCACACCTAACTGATCAAATATCATATGACTGAAACGTTGATCGCCAACTCGTGTGTTATCCTGTAGCGCTACAAATATATGACGTGGAGCTGAAACACCTTGTTTTGATGCTAGATTCCACGTGAATAACCCGTTGAGATTTGATTGCTTCACATCTGTACTCACGGTTAACCAACTCAACAACGACTTTCCTCCTTGGTCCATAAATGATAGTAATCGTTCTTCTGCGGTGATTGCTGGAGTCAACATTGGCATCCACAATGATATTTTTGTTAAAATAACTTTACCGGCATCAGCATTGGGATTTGCAGCATCTGCTGGAATCCTCCAAATTGCGTCATTATCATCACCCTTTCGTACAAGCGCTACTGTATGCTTCGCCCCGTAGATAACTTTTCGGACGTTTCTACAGAATCCAAATATGTGATGCAGTGGAATAGCGCATGAAAATGATTTACTAGCCCCTTGCAACATTGAAATACGTGTTGCGGCTCCTAGATTGAAATTAACGTCGTTGTTTATAACTACAGCCTCGACATCAGCATCATCATTAGCAGCACTGGCTTTTTTTGGTCGTCTTACAACGAATTGTTTTCCTCCAGCGTTATTTGTAACATCTTTTGCAAACATCATAGAAGGTCCTGCTGATCTTGTATAATCATCGGAATATCTCGCTAACCCGATTATTGTTGTAGCCACATCAACATCGCGATCTATCGACTCGATTTCTTTTCCATCAATGAGGTATCTTGCACTCTCAAATAACGCCATAATACCATTATTGACAAAACCGACTTGAGTATCAATTGGATATGATGCTCCAGCAGCTGTTACAAGTTTTCCTTCTACTTCGATAAACGCTTCACAGGGCAAAAAATATTTACTGGTATCATGGACTTGAAGTTCAATTCGCGATCGACTATTTGCGTCTATCGCATGATAAGCGTAATATTGATAATCGCGTACAGAATCATCCTTGCCAACTGGGGCGTCTATATCAAACGCCGGATCATGTGATTTTTTGAACATTTTATTCTATTTATCAGAGTCTAAATCGTGAAATCATAAACGATTTTCATCGACGTAGTTTTTTAAAGCCGCTTCCTGCTATCATATTTGCAATATTGCTTTGGTCGGGAGTTAAAGCCATCGACGCTAATTTTTCGTCTACTGCGTTATTTATAATTCTACTAATACTTGCAGGCATTTCCGCTGTAGATGGTAACGGTTTCTTTGAAAATCCTTTGGATTTTTCTCGTAAATCACTTCGTGATTTCACTAATGATGTTTATTTATTCTTCGCGGCTGAAAACGCTTTTCCAGCAAGATCTCCAACAGCACCAATACCCTTATCACGAATAACTTCAATTGCTTTCATTCCTAGTTGTTTAGCCAACGGCATCACTTTTGGAGCCATTCTCGCAAATAACCCCGCAATGGTATTGCCTAAACCATCTCCGTAGTATGCTCTATAAACTGGAAACCGTGAATTAACTACGTAGACGGGGGTTGGTTTATCATGATTGTAGTGTATGATCATTATTTGAAATCAGAAACCATTTTTCAATTGGAAACGCTAGCGTTTTTATTCAGTCTCGGTGATTAATCACTGTGATACCCACTTTCGACTAACTCGTCAATGAAATCTCGATATGTTTTGATATCCATGATACCGCCGGCAAATAATCGTCTACAGATATCAGCTGCTTCATTAATAATTTCCGGTGAGTTATTTCCAGCTCGGAAACCTCCTACAAGAACTTCTAATCGTGATATATCATTGTTAACACTACCAGGGCATGAAACGCTAGCGTTTTCACTCTTTGAGTTTCCACTGGAATCTTGCAATCCACTTCCGCTATAACCAGTTGCTTCATCCTGTTTTTCTAAATCGGCTTCTTGTAATAAATAATCAAGAAAATCATCATCATCAGGTGGTAGTTGTTGTTTTTTAGGAGAGTAGAGTAGTTTCTTTGCAGGTTGCTGTCGCCGCCTTTGCAATTTTGGTGGTTTTTGTTTTTGTTTTTGTTCTTCAAATCGTTTATACACGTTACCCACCGCATTGATATATCCATTGTATGATGGACTATCTGTCTTAATTTGACTTTTTTCAGTTTTGATCTTATAGAATATATCAGCCCAGTGAGTTATATTTCTAACATATTTATGATGTTCTGGTTTCAACATTTTTTTTCTGTTTTCATAAGTCGTAACAACAAGCGCAGGAATATCTGCTAGTTTAGTCTCATCAATTGCTGCTAACCCGGTCTCGGTAAATCTCACGCGTAAATCATCAACTGTTCTTTTTGATTCTTTTTGTTCTATTTGTTCTGTTTGTTCAGTTTTCGCTGCTATTTTTTCGTGTTCACCAATAACAGATTTTCCCGTCTCGGGAACATCTCCCAGTATAGCACGCTCTATCCCTTTCGTTGCTGTGGTTACTGGTTTAAACAATTCTTCGGATCCCATAGCAAAATCAGTCTGAAGACTCTGTCGTTGTTGTAGTTTATTCCGTACAGAGTCACGAATTGGTACAAATCTCCTGATTGCATCCAGTCGTTCACGAGCCAATCGGGTTGTTAATGCTTCATTGACCATTATTTGGAATCAGAAACAATTTTTCAATTGCAAAACAATTTTTCAATCCAACCTAACACCATCGGATGGTCATGGAAGTGTTATTTCGTCGTGAGACAGCTTCGTTCAATGATGAGGAAACTAGCAAAATTGTATATAAAAATAATAATACTGCTAGTTTCCTCACTTTTCCATTTGATCAATCCGAACCAGCCATCAATTTTTTATTCACTGATTTCAACAGTTTTGATCTAAAAATGCTAAAAAAAAAATTAAAATCTCTATGAGGGACGGTCACAATCAAATAATGATAAATGGTTGGTCAATCAAAATTGTTCATTTTCTTGAATTAACGCCCGTAGGTTTCTAACTTTAGAATTAACCTCCTTTTTCAATTCGTATTCGTTCTACGATGGTATACAACGGAGCGAACACACTTACGTCACTGGAAAATGCGAGAGAGTCCTTAATAGAATTCTGAATTCTTTTGATGAGCGCATACTTCTTTGGTAGCATGTATTTATTGTTGTTAACTCCGTATTCTATATCCTGAAAATCAGACATGATTTGATCAGGATTTAACCCATCTGATAGTTCAATATCCCAACTTTTCAATTTTGAAATCTCGGATAAAATGCTATTCATGTTTTCAGAATTCATTATTCTATAACAATTATATATTTCTAAATGAAAAATATGACGCATTAGACATAACTAAATTGAATTTTTTGTCCCGTCCTTTTTGAAATAGCTGATCGATAAATCCCCTCTGCAACTTTTCGTACTGAGGATATACAAATATCGAAGTGCCTACCGGCTTCATTCATTGATTGAAATATTTTTTCTTCGTTAGTTATCGTATTCAAAGATTTCACAGATCTCGCTTTTTTCGAGTATTTCCCAGTCCCCCCTCGTTCGGTATTCTCACTTTGTGTAACAGCCTGCAGATTTGATAAAGAATTGTTTTTCGGATTAGAATCG
Source organism: Unio delphinus (assembly GCA_029339505.1). NCBI lineage: Eukaryota > Metazoa > Mollusca > Bivalvia > Unionida > Unionidae > Unio > Unio delphinus. Next base: position 17,819,798 of record JAQISU010001236.1, on the reverse strand, counting down.
ATATGATCAAGAACAAAATCATCCTCGATCAATCCATGGAAACACTCGTACACGAAACGATGATTGAGATATTTCTTCTTTCCAGCACCAAACATCAAATACCCCATACCATTATCCCACCCAACTGATTTCTTCAGTCTGCGGTTTCTTACAACACCATCACTGGATGCTTCATAATTTGTGATCACAGGGTGTTGTCTGAATTCTTGGTTCATTCGTATACATAATACTATTGTTTGTCTAATTCATCGTTTGGTTTAATGATAAATCTTTCGATGTAGTCTTGAGGAGTTCTTATGATTTTATCCTTGATACTGACTTTGTCAGCGTCAAGAATACTGACTTTGTCAGCGTCAAGAATACTGATTTTGTCAGCGTCAGGGTTAAAATTTCTGATTGATTGTCCATTTTTTATTCTTTTATCATAATATCGCTTCAACTCCCTGTATCGCTTACCACCGCAATTCAAACACAACTGAGATTTTCCCCTAACCCCAACTCCACATCGTATGCACGGTAACGGACCAAGGCTTCCACGACGAAAGCTTTGCATATGATACCCACAGAACTCATTTCTGCATGATTTGTTACACGGGATTACTGATCCTATCATAAGCCACTTGCAGTGATTCATTATATAAAAATCTTTCATTTAAATGCTTGTTTTAATTATAGCATGAAGGAATTAGGGAGAACGCCTTCGAAAAATGCTGATAAGGAGTTTAAGAGATTATTAAAAATCAATCCTAGATTTAATCTCGATAAACCCAAAAAACGTTACAAACGTCCAAGAGACGGAAACATGAAAGAGTTTAAGAGATTATTAAAAATCAATCCTAGATTTAATCTCGATAGACCAAAAAAAACCAAAAAACGTCCAATAGACGGAAACATGAAAGAGTTTAAGAGATTATTGAAAATCAATCCTAAATTTAATCTCGATAAACCAAAAAGACGTAACAAAATCAATCCTAGATTTAATCTCGATAAACCAAAAAAACGTCCAAGAGACGGAAACATGAAAGAGTTTAAGAGATTATTGAAAATCAATCCTAGATTTAATCTCGATAAACCAAAAAAAACGTCCAAGAGAGATTACCCCTGGAAAGATGCTCAATTCAATCTCGATATAGCTTCTAATACACCAAAGAATACAATTCTTGATAAAGCCATGATTAGTAAAATCAGAGACTGTTTTAATGAATTCAAGCGTGATGGAGCATCTTATTGTTGGTCAACATTTCGAATTGATGGTGTTGTTGATGCTACCATGACTGATGAAAAAGCAGCAGTGATAATTTCACGTGTTGGGGAAAAAAGACATTTTTTCCGAATCAAATTCATTATCGAAGTCGATGGCAAATGGATTATTAGGGATAAATTTGAACCAATCCTCAAGAATAAAAAAGCTGTCATTGTGAGTAGAGATTCCAAACCAGGGATTCTAACCGGCATTGATAAACCATACTACGAAAGATCTTATCCCGTAACAGCAATGGTTTATGGGATATATCCGTTAAATGATAAACCCGATATCGCAAAACTAGCTCCTATGAAATATTCGTCAGGGCTTAATTGTGTAGCAGAACGAATAATAGAACACTTCACAAATGCATCCCGAGGAAATAAACTAACTGATCTGCGACGTAGGAAAATAACCGAGTGGGAACTGACAGTGAAACAGCATGGTGCAAAGATTTCTGATATAGCTAAATTAGAAACATCATTACGATTCCCAATAACAGTTATGACGATAACCGGAGAGGTTTTATACGAACCGAAATATAACAAAAATGGAGCGCCAATACAGATTATTGATCATAACAAACACGCGTGGACACCTGCGGTAACAGTATTTCCACGAGAACGAACCGTGAAATATATCCCCCCGGAATTTTCCGGGGAGTTAGTCGGGGATGTTTTCTATGAAGAGAAATTATTCGATGCTATTCATGCGTTGTGTAAGGATGATCCTGTGTCAGTGTGGTTACTTAGAAGTGATGAAGAATTCGATCAATTTGTAAAACCAAATGGTGAATTATATCGCATTGAAGAATTAGATAACAGAATGAGAAAAATCGCTAGTGATTTTTCACCGGAGAATTCCCATGAAAAACTACTCACGGATAGTTTTACTATTCCATCAGTGGTAGCTCACTTCGCAAGAGAAAAAAACTCATGGCGTCCAACACGAAATGATTTTCTCGAGGATGTTAAATTGAGTTGCGTCGAATTTGGTCATGGAGGACTGTGGAATACGAAATACTCACGTGATGGTATGATTTCAATTGATATAGCCGCGTGTTATCCCGGAAGTTTTCTCGGGTATGGGGAATGCGCTGAGTACTTCAAACGATTTGGACACCCCACGCATGAAATGACTCGTGTTGCGATTAATGGACCATTGCCTGATTTTGATTTAATCGGATTCGCTCGTGTGATATCATTTGAATTAGCTACAGGGTTACATCCGTGTAGTTATGTTTGGCTCGGTAGACACCTATCTGAAAAACACTGGATGCCAATAGTGCTATTGAGATATATGATTGATTGTGGTATGCTAATATCGATGATTGTTTCCGATGCTATTATATGCTATCGAGCTCAGAAAGAAGTTTGGCTACCACAACCCAATCTAGATAGAATAATCAACGAACTACGAAAACAGTTTCCAGATTTCAGTGAAGAAGAAATCATAAATTGGTCTAAGAAGTTATTTGAAATTAAAAAAGAACAAGCAAAAGATCTCGGAAGAAGAATAATCGGTAAATTTACCCAGGGTGGACGATACGATAACGCAAAATACTCTTCGCGGTTGATCATAGATGTCGCTGAATACGATTTTATTGTAGCGGATTTAATGAAACAGGGAAAACTTGTATCCCGTAAGGATGCTTTTCTATCTAATGGTGAGAAAATGGGTACGGTTGTTACCTACTGTGATGGATATAATTCCCAGTATACACATTTGAGAAGTTCAATGCTAGCCTATGCTTCTATTAATCTATTTTCGATGATAAATAGATTTCCTAATACCGCGGTTAGAGTGGCCACTGATTCGATGTATATACATAATAAATACAAATCAGCTGTAGCGGCATTCACAGATCCCGAAGAAAATTGGGGGCGTTGGCGATTTAAAAAGGAGATGCTACATGAGTATTGTGAATCCGCAGACGTTGCCATGGATGATAAATATCTTTGTTGTAACCGTATTGAAAATCAATCAGAATTTTCTAATGCACCACCGGTATCTGATCCAGTATGTAGATACAAGACAGTTTATTTAAACGGTTGTGGTGGGTCAGGAAAGACAACTCGTGCAATTGAATTATATCGTCGTAAAAATCCTACGGATTTCACAAACATGATTGTGCTAACACCGACTCACAGACTCGCCAGAGAGATGATACAGCGAGGGGTAAATGCCTGTACTTATCACAGTTTTTTTCGATGGAAGGGTGACAAATGGACTCCTGATCGAATGGGTGATAAATTCATTCCTGAAATCATAATCTGGGATGAAATATGCACAGTGTCATTAGATGTATTAAAAACATTTCTTGAGTGGTTGTTAACCAAAAACACAAAAGTCGTCATGTGCGGGGATCAAGGCCAACCACCACCATTTGTCGGTGCATCTCCACATGAATGGCTAAAGGGTTTTGTAGACTACTATGAAGAAATCACCACTGATTATAGATCACTTGATGAACGATTACGCGAGTTCAAAGCGCTAATTAGATTACAACCGGATAGAATCCAATGCGAAATAGCGCGTGAAGTGATTTCAGAAACCCCAATGAATGATTTCTGGGAAGCGTGGAGACCAAACGATTTGATCATTGCAAGTAGAAAAATAGTCAGGGATACACTTCAGATGAAGTTATTTGAATTGCATAAAGAAAAATTTGCAACGCTTCCAGTACCCCTTTGTTATAGGCCATCGGATACACGAAAACAGAATATTGAAGTTGATATTCCAGGACAGAATGAAAAACAAATTCTGGTATTAAATGATATTGTGCTGGTTGATATCAATGTCGTTGAAGATGCATTGCGTGCTAATAAATCCCCGTGGACGCTAGGATACGCAGCAACAATACACTCTTCACAGGGATTGACTATATCGGATACAATTGTTTGGATGGTGGATAATCACATCGAATGGTCGAATTTAGTCTATCTCGCAGTATCCAGAGTACGAAACATAAATCAACTTCGAAGAGTTGTTTTCGATGATAATGACACAACAATAAGTGATATTGATGTTAGCATCATTAATAAAAAAACTCTCCGGTTACAAACAACAGGACAAAAAAAGACAACGAGAATTTGATATTGATGCTGAACTAATAATCACTTTGAAGAAACAACAGAATAATCACTGCGCGAGTTGCAATTGTATAATGCGTTGGCAGTATTCGGATAAGGATCCTCGCCAATTCACCGTAGACAGAAAAAATAACAATCTCGGTCATGTCAGAAATAATGTGATGTTGACTTGTCTTGAGTGCAATAGACGCAAAGGCGCTAGTTAAGACCATGCGGTGGCAATTGAGTATCCTCGGGAATCACTTGTAGTTGTTGTCTAGTAAAACCCCGCTGAGGGGCAGTTGAATCCAGTTTATAGACTGGAGGTCTACCAGTTGATCGTGTTATACTAGATATCTTATGCGTAGTGACGCTCCAAATAGGATCAGTAGCCCTTTTTCTACCCCCTTCAAGCTCTCCTGGTTCGTATAAGTACCTCACAATGACACTACTACCAAGAATTGGTTGGGAAACGCTAGCGTTTCTAGGGAAATCTTTTTGTGGTTGTACGGGTATTGACTTCTTTTTAATCGCGTTGATAGGTTTCATGTTGATTGTTCTAGTAATCTCGTTATTCAGTGCAGTAATCACAGATGGTAATCTTTTAACCCATTCACTGGATCGCTTTTCTTGAATGAATTCTTTTGCGTATTGATATCCAAATAACCGCTCAGCAATCGTCCGATTAACTCGTTCTACAATGGCCTGATCGCGATGTAGCGCAGTATGCCCTCGTCGTATGGTGACATTATGATGTTTCATTGTAGATAACACTGCACCCTGAAATTCCTTGCCAGGATCAACTTGTAACAGATTTGGCCAACGCAGAGGACTTCGTCGATAAATCCTTTCAAATGCAGAAGCGACTTCAGTGGCTGATTTTGTTTTTAACGGTTCTGCTTCTTTGTATCGACTTGCAATATCAACTACGGTTAGCGCGTATTTGTAACCACGATCATGTGGCAGAAATAATATATCAGCCTGATGAACTTCATTAGGAGCGGTCACATCAAAATGCGAGAATTGAATTTGTTTAGGCGGTGGTAGATAAATTTGCCATAGTGCCTGTTTGGATAACCAATTAGCCGCAGTGGTTTTTTACACTTTTGCAGCGCTAGCGAGTTTATTGATTGCAGCGTTACCCCTCCAGTATCCCCTCGGAGAATAATAAATTGATTCCATATTATTAATTACCAGCACCTAACATCAATTTACTTTTCATAGCCGATTTTATCAAAAATGAAGACAATTTTTCTTTGAAGGATTTATCAGGAATAGCATTTAACGCATGAATTAATTTCACATCTGCTAGATGCCTGTGTTGCAGATTGCTGCTTTTATAAGCAACATCATGAAGGTGACAGGCCTTATCAATGGCGTTTATTGGTTCTTCACCGGGGTTGGGTTGATTTTGATTACTGAGTCTGATATCAAGTCTGGTTCCCGGTCCACAGTAGCTATATCCTGGAAGGTGCTTTTCTCCGGGGTACTTTGCCCATGGGGTTCCAGGGAGCTTTGCCAATTTGGCTGCGATATCACCTCCTCGTTTTTTTTTAAATCAGATTTCATAGACACAAATCTAAATTTCTTTGTACCACATTGCACGCATTTACCAGAAAGCGCTGATCGGTTATTTTTTGTTGTAACCGTCGTCACATCATCTGTGCCAGTACGCGTTTTACACTTCACACAATATAGATCCATAATTTATGTATAGAAATATGGATATAATTGATTTTTCAGCGACTAAAACAAGAGAACCAATTAAGCATCATGCAGCGCTACCAAACTCTATCCGGATGATTATAATCGGGCCATCTGGATCCGGTAAAACGCAATTGTTGCTCAATTTAATAATGAGATGGATGAAGTGGGATAAGTTGTATTTAATTGCCCCTAGCGTAGATGATCAACGATGTTATGAAGTGTTAAAGGATTTTAACGAGAATGCATCAGAAATTAAGGGTGAGAACGCCATTGATTTTATAACCGATATCGATGAAGCACCGAGTATTGATGATATTGATGGAGATATTAACAATTTAGTCGTACACGACGATATAATGTTGGATAAACAAAAAAATCCTGCTAGAATATTTTCCCGTGGGCGTCACAAAAACACTGACGTGATATATGTCACTCAACGCTACACTCAGGTTCCAAAAGTCATCAGAGATAACTGCAATTTATTGTCTGTATTCAACGGAGTTGATACTCATACGCTACGAAATATTTGGCAGACATGGTGTTCTGATATGGACTTCAATCAATTTAGAGATTTCTTTAGTCATGCTCAGTCGACTCCGCACGGATTCGCAACAATAAATTTACATGATCCTCGGACACGATATCGTATCGGACTGGATCAAATATTCGGTTAAAATCATTTTATTATTTTTTGTTAACCCAGTGATGAAATCACTAAGCAGCAGAGAGGGTGGATGACAACAAGTTGCGACCAAAATTAATTAAAAAATCGTTTTCATTTTTTTAGTTAAAATGATTTCATAGGGAGATTTCAATCAATTTTTTGTCTGAAAACGTTGTAGGGTTCGCCTTTTTTTGGTTAAAATAAGATTATAAGACGGCTCGTTTTAGGATTTCAATCAAATTTTGTCTAAAAACGTTGTAGGATTCACCCTCTCTGCTGCTGCACTTGTAGCAAAAAAGGGTGTTCAGATTACTATTTCTGCGGCTGCTATCAAAAACATGGAAAAAACAGGCGGTATATTCCTGTTGCTATCTTCGATTTCAGCGTTGAATGCGGCAGCAGCCCCAGCGGTGGCTAAAGCGGCAGCGTTAGGGGCTGTTGGTACCGCGGCAGGAATGGCATTAAAGAAAGCAACGGGGAAGGGTTATAAAAAATGTGGAAAGGGTCTAAGACTACCAGGAACCCCGTATTCGTGGTACAGCGGAAAAGGTCTAAGACTAGGACCGGTTTATTAACTCAAAAATCTTCGATTTCCAAACCGATGGTTCCTATGTCCAATTTCGATTTAATTGATGCTGCTAAAAAGCTCGCCATAAAAAACTTCAGAGGTGTTTTCATGAAAGATCAATTACCGACACAACCCAACAGTGTTGAAACCGGTATCATTAATCTCCATAACAGCACCGGACCTGGTACTCACTGGGTTGCATACGCTATTGATCCACGTGGGATTGTCTATTTTGATTCATATGGATTAGCACCGCCGAAGGAATTCATGCGTTATAGAAAAACTTTTCCAATGAAGACTTGGTATTCTACGCTACCAACACAACAAATGAATGATCCACCAATATGCGGCAGCGAAGTATTAAATATCCTTGACGCTATTTCTAACTCCTTGGGTAACCCAAGGGTGAAACCACCTCATGTTGTCGTGAATGAATACACTAGCAATCGCTTTTTAGAGAGAGAGAGAGAGTTCTACAATAATATGATTGATATCTGGGGAAGACCTCTGAAACCTAAACCCGATGGCGTTGCAACCGGTGATTCTAACAAGGATATAAAAAAACTAATCGAAGATGAAATCGCTGAGACGTTAAATTTAACAAATGTTGATCCCGGGGAAATAGTTGTATTTCAAGACAAACAGGGTAAATTGAAAGGTAGTAATGTGTCATTGAATGATATTTTGGTTAAACAACGAAACGCAATCAAAAATACTATCGCGTTATTTTCCGATCAGGGTAAATTGAAAACTAGTGATGTGTCGTTGGATGATATTTTGGTTAAACAACAAAACTCAATCGCGGATACTATCGCGTTATTTTCCGATCAGGGTAAACTCAAACCAGGTGTACTCTTCTCGACTATTACAGATCGATTAAAAACTCTCAACGATGAATTGAAAAATTCTGTGTTGGAACAAGCAACACTTCAATCTAAAACTGAAGAACACGGAAAACAGTTTTCAAATTTTCGTAGGAACATCGTGGATAAATTTATGGGAACCCCGTTGGATACAATTGAAATAAAACTCCCTGATATAAAAAAAATCCATCGATGAGACGAAAAACTTCATCGAAGACATCAAAACTGATTTTCCGAGGATGATAACAATCATTGAAAAAGCAAAAATTCCTCATGAGAAAACCAATAACGTAGTATACACGATCCAACACGGATCATTTGCGTAGACTCCTACAAACAACAAATTAGACATCACTGCATCCGTTAAGGGTATTTATCGATTAACACTAGTGACAACGACTCAATTTAATATATCATCATCGAGTTCATCCGGGGTCAACAATAAGATTTCAACGATCATTGACAAGGATACAACTGAAAAGTTCACGATAACAGCTACTGATAAAAATTTGGTTAGGGTTTCAATAACGTGGTATGTAGAATTCGTAGCGGATTTAAGTAAATAAAGCCACTAGTGGTTTCAACTGAAAGGAAAATCCTTCGAACTTCACAATTGAAAACGCTAGCGGATTTAAAATAAAAATGATTTCACCAACGCAATGTCGCTATTATCAGGTCAGAGAATTTCAAACTAGACTCAAAACCCTCGCCGAGGAGTATCAAATACAAAAAAAAAAATACCGACGAAGAATCACCGCAATTGATATTACTATGTACTCGGTGTCAAGCGTTCTCGCTGGTGCCGGAATAATACTAGCATCTGTTACAATGATTGCCCCGGTCGTAGTTCCAATTTGCATTTCTGCGGTGGCTACAATCGCCGGTATATCAACTGGGATAACAAAAAAGATATCATCATGCAGCCAGAGTAAACTGCAAGATTACTTAATTCAATTTCATATTGCATCAACCGCGTACTCGCAATTATCCTCGATGATATCGTCGTCACTCGATAATACAAATATATCAGATAGTGAGTTCTCAGCGATGCTCAGTATTTTTGATTCCGCGATATCAAAATTAGAGCGACAGCATGAGTATAACACCGATGGAATTAGAAAACACGAACCCAAAAACCAGAATGATCTCAATAACATCAACGATATCAACGATATCGGATACTGAGTTCTCAGTGACGGTCAGTATTTTTGATTCCACGATGTCAAAATTAGAGCGACAGCATGAGTATAGCAACTATGACAACACCGATGGAATTACTTCAACGAATAGTGGAGAACACGAACCCAGTACAAACAAGTATGATATCAATAACATCTACGAAACCCGAGTTTAGTGTAAATTTTCCTAGCCCAGTCCCCGTGAAGGAGATAGCGCTAGCAAAACTACGAGTGTATCACAGTTGGCCTAATATCAGATCAAAATCATTTGGTGGTCAACAACCGAATAATTCCTTGGTTTTCGCGAATAAGAATAAACCAGACGGGACTCCAGACTGGAACGTCGTTTCAATACCAACAGGGTCATACCAAATTGAACAAATCAATAATGAATTCGCGCGTAGAATAAAATCGATTACTGGAAAAGAATCAAAAATCGCTATAACGGTTCATGAACCGACACTATCAGCCGCAATTGAAATAAGCACAGAAGGATACGTCGTAGATATCTATAACAGCTCGATCAGAACCGTACTAGTATGGCCTGAATTACCACCCCGGGGGGAAACCGTTGATATACCCGAAACACAAAAAAATGATTATATCACCGACAGAATAAACCCCGATAATCCAATAAAAAGTTATAAAGATTACCAATCCAGTGAAGATTTTTTTTTTATTTCTTCTACTCCACAATTTGGGAAGAGGAGGAGGAGGGGGGGTCAAGAGGGATATTATGTTGTTAACGAACCTAAAATTATTGAAAATTTTACAGCGATGGAATATGATTTTTTACTGTTGTTAATATCCATTAAATCCGGCTCTCTCACCCGAGATGAATTTATCAGCGTCGTAAAAATATGCAATAAAATTATCGACGATATGGAAAAATTTAATTTACGAATTATTCAAGTTATACTAGATGATGATCACCCCAAGTCGAGAACAGAGTTTGCATTAACTCTTGGTATCCCCGTTAAGGATATTCCAACATTTAAACTACCAGGATATAACGTAACAGAACTAAAAAAAATTCTCAGTGATGCCATCGATGTTGGTTTTAAAATAATTCATGATGCATGGAAGAAAACAGCACCACAACCAACTATCCTCAAAGATAATAATGACCCAGACGGTGGCGGCAGACATATCGCTCCATTCAACGTGAATATTTCATCAGTGATTGCAATCAATTTAGTATGCGATGTTATCGAAGGCAGCTATGAAATAAATCTCGAGCAATCAAATCAAGCTCAGCAAGGGTATATTCTTTATTCGTTTTCACCAATAGCCCCTCCAGGATTTTTAATAATTGAGTCTCCGGTTAATTCTGTCTATATGCGATGTCATAATAATTCGTTAACGAGAATTAATTTCAAACTCACAGACCAGTCCAATAATCTGATTGATTTACAAGATGAGGTGTTAGCGATTAGTCTGTTTGTGAAATCTTAGTGATTTTCATCGTAAAAAAATTATTAACTAGAACTGAAAGTTCAGCAGCAGAGAAGGTGAGTGACAACAAGTTGCGACCAAAATTAATTAAAAAATCGTAAAATCTCCGTTTTTGCAAAAATGGAGACCTTTTTTTTGGTTAAACGAGATTTTGTTGGAAGCCTTATTTTTTGTTCAAAAACGTGGTCTCTAAGCCATATTTTGCTTGAAAACGTGATCTGGAAGCCTTATTTTTGCTTGAAAACGTGGTCTGTTCACCCTCTCTGCTGCTCGAATGCAGAAAATGTTTGATGATGTGTGTGTGTGTGTGTGTGTGTGTGTGTGTGTGTGTGTGTGTGTGTGTGTGTGTGCAGCACACATTAAAACTTTCAAGGCATTTTTTTTAAGCAAATATGTTATTTCATCCAGTTTTGTCAAATATGTACATACACTACCTTTTCACACTCCGATAGGTTTATGTTACATAACAGGAGATCCCTTTCAACAGTAATATCAATGCACTCGATCTGAATCAACCCAATGTCGATTTGAACCTTCGGTTTAAGGGGGATGCGATTCTACAGAAAGGATATACAAGATTATTTAACGCACATAATAAAGATAAACAAAAGCACATATTTGTTTGAAAAATTAAAAAGAACAGTTAATTGAATTATATGTTTTGATTTGTGTAGTAGCTATGTGGTACCACCAAATGATGTAGAAATAAGTAAGATGTAAGTACATCCATCCATCCATCCAGACATACAGACAGACATTTGTCCCAAGGCACAATTTGATACTGAGATGTAATAAATAAATATGTGTGTTTGTAAACACGTTTTATTGGGCAAAGGAGATGCGCACCATTGAATATACCTGTTTATCGGTTCATTTTTGAATAAACTATGTAAGTCCAAATGATTTTCAATTATTACTTTTGTGATATCAATAAGATTTAAGAGACATGTTTTGGCTACTGCCTGTATTATAAGGCTACATATATATATATATATATATATATATATATATATATATATATATATATATATATATACATATATATATATATATATATATATATATATATATATATATATGTGTGTGTGTGTGTGTGTGTGTGTGTGTGTGTGTGTGTGTGTGTGTGTTGCCCTTACCTCTCCAATGATGATAATCAAATGAATTCTGTGTTCCAAAGCGAGTCTCCAGATTGCTTCAGATGTTGTTGGAAAGTCACTCAGAATAGTAAATTCCTTCTTCCCTTTGGCCTTTTTCCCCAAAAAAAATTAAATTATGTGCTTTAAAGTTTACTAATTTGAACCTGTTTTATTATACGTTGTTAACTGTTTACTTACAATTACTACGCCAAATATTTATCAAGTAAATTAATCATTCAAAAAGAAAGGGCATTATGACAATGTCAACCAAAAGAGGTTGATTGTACGTTGAAATTCAATTGGGACTGCTTAGTTGGGGAAGCAAACTTTACTTGCCTCAAAGAGATATGACTTGTTTAATGTTTCGATACAATCGTCGGCTCTTCCTGTACCTATAAGAAAAATATATCTCGTATTAATTCGTTTCCAGGGATTAAGTTCAAATCAATGTTTTACATGATTTAACGGAATGTTAATTAATTCAAATGTATCAACAGTATCATGCCATGTTCACCATCCATATAAGCAGAGAGAGAGAGAGAGAGAGAGAGAGAGAGAGAGAGAGAGAGAGAGGGAGAGAGAGAGAGAGAGAGAGAGAGTATTAAGAAATGTTACAAATATGCACACTTATATATCGCATCATTCTTAAGGAAATTGGCTAATAAGACCGTATTATCATCAAAATAAGTCTAACTTGAAATATTTATCAATTTGTCCGATATATTTTTAATAAAAATAAAAAGACTTGTGACCAATCCAAGGAATGGATTTATCAGTACCTTTCACTTCTCAAATAGTTAATAATGCATAGCTTAATACGATAAGGTACTTAACAATATTGGATGTTAATACTTATAGGTAATTGATATAACTCAAGTAGTTAATGCATAGCTTAATACGATAAGGTACTTAACAATATTGGATGTTAATACTTATAGGTAATTGATATAACTCAAGTAGTTAATGCATCTTAATACGATAAGGTACTTAACAATATTGGATGTTAATACTTATAGGTAATTTATATAACTCAAGTAGTTAATGCATAGCTTAATACGATAAGGTACTTAACAATATTGGATGTTAATACTTATAGGTAATTGATATAACTCAAGTAGTTCATGCATAGCTTAACACGATAAGGTACTTAACAATATTGAATGTTAATACTTATAGGTAATTGATATAACTCAAATAGTTAATGCATAGCTTAATACGATAAGGTACTTAACAATATTGGATGTTAATACTTATAGGTAATTGATATAACTCAAGTAGTTAATGCATAGCTTAATACGATAAGGTACTTAACAATATTGGATGTTAATACTTATAGGTAATTGATATAACTCAAGTAGTTAATGCATAGCTTAGTACGATAAGGTACTTAACAATATTGGATGTTAATACTTATAGGTAATTTATATAACTCAAGTAGTTAATGCATAGCTTAATACGATAAGGTACTTAACAATATTGGATGTTAATACTTATAGGTAATTGATATAACTGACTTCTTTCAGACTTGAGAAGTCCACACCCAAAATTTAGCATAGCCTCATTCTTAAAATCAGAGTTTTCCTAATCTCACATCTCGAGATGACTTAAAGATTGGCACACGATGGTTAATTATGTGGCGAAAGTTTAATTAAAATTAGACAGAGAGAGAGAGAGATAGATAAATATAGATGTGTGTGTGTGTGTGTGTGTGTGTGTGTGTGTGTGTGTGTGTTATAAAGTGTAACTACCATGATGCATGATTTGACTGGTTATTTGAGAAATGGAATTGCTATATGCATGCTTGCTGCCAGGTGACATAGCTTTCTACACATGTTAAGATCATATAGGTTAAAACCCTACTGCTATTCCAATATTTGCATGTATATGTATGGGTAGTTTTGGTGATACCTTCGTTTTCATTGTAAATATGTATTAAAATAGGATAATAGATTAGCTATACTTACGTGTAACCTTAATCTTAGTTGGGGATTGACTTGGTATAGACTGATAATATGAAAAGAAGGAATCTTTAAAAATAAATCAGATAGTTTTGAAATATCATTACGTTAGTTATTTCTCGGACAGATTTCCGGATATAATAATAATAATAATAATAATAATAATAATAATAATAATAATAATAATTATAAATAAGTAAATATTAATAATAATACAAATAATAATACAAAAAATAATAATAATAATATTTTTAGTAGTAGTAGTATTGATAGTAATATTTCACAGTCACTGCTCTATAAAGCCAATAACACGGGATATATATATATATATATATATATATATATATATATATATATATATATATATATATATATATTTATATATATATATATATATATATATATATATATATATATATATATCCGATATTGAACATTTGATCTATATGGTTTATTATTCAAATGTGGAATGATAAAATGTATTAATTTCCTTAACCTCTTAGCTTGTCATTTACATACATATATTATATTGGGACATTGGGTGAAAAGACTAATTAAAATATTTACAATAACCATTTCTTTAAACTTACGTTGAATACGGAGAGCAATCTCAGTTCACCAGTTTTGTCGTCCAAGGAAATATAGTGTTGATAATTGTCTCGAAACTCACATTTAGGAATCAAATTCTTTTCAGAGAGCGTATTATCATACGTGTTTTCTTTTGGAATCACTTTTCAAAAAATAAGACAGAACTGTAATCTCTGCTTTCTACTCCGTACGGAATGTCTTAGAAGTAGATTAATTAAATCCACGCTATTCCAATTTTATTTGAATCAAGAAAACTGACCGCTATGATTAATAATAATAATAATAATAATAATAATAATAATAATAATAATAATAATAATATAATAATAATAATAATAATAATACTGTGAAGAAGAAGAAGAAGAAGAAGAAGAAGAAGAGAAGGAGGAGAAATGGGGAGAAGGTGGACTTTCTATAGCGCCTAATCTTTACAAGCTCTAAGCGCTTTACAACATCTGTAATGATATGAATAATGAAAAAAACAAGAAATGAAACAACATTAAATTAAAAAACATAAAATGGCATAACATCAAAAACATAATATGACATGAATATACGTATTATCGTAGTATTTTCAATACTTGTTACTTCCAATTTTACTTATATTTTTGGGGGGGATTTATGATATCTGTAAAATAAAAAATTTACGACACCAATTCTTCCTTTCACATTTTCTTTCTTAAATACTCTTTCAATGAATATAATTGATGATGAATAAATGTAGCCATGATAGGTTTGCATAAATAAAACAGCACCACAAATCTTTTTATTCAGATACATTTCAAAAACAATTTTGTTGAACTTCCAATCATCATGGAGAAGAAACTATTTCACATTTTATGCAAACAAATACATATAACACACTATGTGCTTGGTAATGAACCTCTTATGGTATCAATGCAACTGTTATAGTATAACCAAAACACAAAATAAGCGGTACAGGTAATGTAATAACAATTATTCTACCTTATGAAACATTTACCTGGTGATAGGCCCAGTTCTTCGATTTTTGAATAATCTGATAGCTTTTCGTGTAGGGCGCGGGTTGAGTCTATTTGATCGTAAGTGTGCTCGATTTCGGAAGTTTCCGGAGCTCTTTTTCTTGTAGAGATATTAAAATACGTGAGAAACTTATTATCCATATTCTTACATACGGCATCAATTAAATTATTAAAATAATGAAAATTACTTTTCTGAATCAGCTGTTTTCTCGTCTTGTAACTTTGAAAGTTCTTGTTAAAATGTAATCCTCAACTACATGTGTCTAACAGAAGTTGCAAAACCAACCGGTTTTTCTAAATTGAACAAATAATTTAATTCTCTAAGTAATACAACATCAAAAAAAAAGTTAGGAGGAACTTTTAGCATTTTCAACTTAATCCAAATAATCATCAACATTTATTTCATCATGCACAAAAGAAAAAAGTTCTATACTGACGGGAGAACAATTTTAATATATCACGACGACATTGTCCAGAAATTAATATAATTCTAAACTATTGCTTTGTCAAGACCGACTAAAATGAACTCTGTAACTCCCAATAAACGTTTTAAATTTCCATTCACACTAAATCGAAACACAATATGAAATACATCGACAGACTGATATTAATAGATAGATAGACATAAGTAGAGTGATGTACATAGTGGACAATCATTCAATTCCTAATTTCTGCTTGTGCTGTTGTATTAATATCCATATATATATAATGCTATCAACACAATATAGATATTCATAACATGTATTTCTACCTTCTCTTCCAATAAATTATTGCGACAACAGTAATCATTACTGTGAAGCCCAGGGCACCGAGAGCCCCTCCCACTGGAATACCTATCGGTAAAGAGGAGCTAGACTCTGTTGGTGTTTCCTCCTGTTGCAGACCTGCAATTTTTAAAACATCAAAATAATCCAGAAACAAACTAGATTTTGTAGAAATGAGAAAAATGAAAATGATGTGTTGAATGATGCAAATGTACATGATAAATGTAGACATTTTACAGAAAACTACAATAACTAATATGATTATGTAAATATAATGACGTAACATCCACTATAAAAGCAAAACCTGAAATATATTCGATGTTCCTTGTATCGATGAATCCATTAGTTTGAGGGAATGGTGGCTTTACATCTGAATATGCTCGTTCATTTTCTACTCATTGCTGCAATGTATATTATAAATGTACTTACTTTTATTATTATTTATCGTTTGTAGCAGCTTTGTCTTACAAATGTCCTTAAATAGGAAACATCTCCTTCTCTCTGTTTCACAGGCGGACATACATAAACTAGCATTCATAGAGACATACATACATACATACATACATACATACATACATACATACATACATACATATATATATATATATATACCCGAGTTTGATATAAAATATTTAGATTAAGATAATAATGGTATCTTCATAGCTTTATTATACCTTCTCCTTTCTCCGTTTCATCAATCTCACTCGCGCATTTACATTGTCAGAACTCATACCCAACCAACGAAAGCATCTATACAAATTCTCCTCTAGAATAAAATTGGTTTAAATATAACTGGTGTCTAAATTAGTATGCATTCTCCTAACTAACGTTTAAAATGAAAGCAAAACATGGTGGTTTTTTTTAGTTTTTTTTTATTATAAGTCAACTGATATCAGATAAAATCTTTGGTCAGTTAGTGTATGCTAATTTAATGGATGCCGATATGTGTAATCTTAAAGAAAAATTATGTAAACCGAATCTGGCACATTTGTGTGATAACTGAGAGTATAATGAATGCAGCCTGACAGGATTTTGACTTAATATATGACACACACCAAACATATGCCAATTAGCGTTTCTAACTTCGGAGGGGCCCCGAGTGGTGTAAAGCGCTCTCCGTTACGGATCACTGCCATCTCAACTGTCTGCGTGGGTTCGAGTCTAAGATTCGGCTAATGTAGTTATGTGAGAAAGCTTGCCAGTAGCTTATATCGAGGTTCGGTGGTTATTTCCGGGGGTTTTCTCTGGTTCGTCCTCCAGCAATAATACTGGCCGCCATGTATAACCTATCGTGTGCTGAAAAAGGCGTTCAAACCTACAACAAACAACCAACATCTAACTTCAGAATTCCCTTTTTCTTCATGAACTTTGTAAATTATAACCTAATAGTAAATACTCCTTGTCACATAGTGCCAAAAGTAACAATTGTGTGCTGCATTTCTTTATTCTTACACTCAATAATGATATTAATTATTATTATTATCATTATTATTATTATTATTATTATTATTATTGGTTGTCGTGGTGTTGTTGTCTTAAGATGGGAAATATTTAGTACATATATGGACTGATATCGTTAATTTAGAGCAATGACTTTCATCTGGAAATATTGTATTTGTGTTAAAACATATATTATTTGCATTACAGCTACACCTTTGTTGTTAATTTTGTTTTGTTGAGAATTTGCTTATTGTTATTGTTTTCTTTTCTTGTGTTTCTAACTTATTTTTCATTGTTGTATCGGTATTAAATTACAGCTAGTCGTTTTCTTAAAAACTTTTATTTTATTTTTATTTTTATGTTGTCATTTCGATTTTGCATTTTTCTTTTGCATGCCATGTGCAGTCACTATATACTACTATAGGAGGTATTAATACTTGTTTTTTTATATAATTCTAAATAGATTCTCGGGGAAAATAATGTTGAAAACAAAGCAAACTTAGGTTAATATACTTCAACCATTACGGTAAATCTGGTTTTATTCCCTGATGAACATGAATTTGATTTGTAGCTCACGACGGATGTGCGCATTCGTTTTAGGCAAATGACAAAAGCGTTACATTGATGACGATTACTAGGGAAAAGAATACAATGATATTGTCTTTTATTTTTATTATTAGCATCAACTGTCTTGTGTAAATTAAATATAATTTTTCCATATTAATACGGTCAAGGTTTATATACCAACCAATGGTGCAATTTGTTTCCTGCCATCCTGGTTGGCAACCATGGATACAAGATCCATTATATCGATTACATGATCCATCCACAGCACACTGTCCGCAGTGTTCACTACAACTGACGCCAAAATAACCTGTTAAACATTCCACACTACATATTCCGTCGGAGGCACCACATCCTGTTCCATGTAGGCAGTTGGTGCAGTTATTGTCGCAGAAATGGCCCCATTTCCCCTGAGCACATTCCAAACAATAACCATTAGTTTGATTGCATGTGATGCCTTTGCAATTACTGCCACAAGTATTATTGCAGGAGTGTCCCCACCATCCTGTTTTACAACCGCTGATACAGTTGGCATCTACTATGTTCTGTTTTGCAATGGGTCCCTCGCAGTGGCAACAAATGTCACATGTCCATCCGCACATATTATCTTGGCAGTCTACAAAAAAAATATTTTAAACGTATTTCAACACACAGCATTAAAACTTTAATATCTGAACTGTTCATGGTTTTCTAACATAATGATGACTTATAATTCTCATTTTAAGATTTATCAACACCTTTCAAAATGTGGGACCTAGTGACAGTAATGCATGTTTAAAGGAGAAAAGCGTCAAATTTCAAAGAAATCTCTACTAAGTAACATCCATCATATTAAATGCTTTACAATCAAACTACCTGTTTCGTGTTGAAGTATAATATTAAATGATGTTCGTTTCCAATGACCGAATACTGTTTAACTGGTTCAATTTACTTTACAGAAAGATTTTATTATAATTTCTGAAAAAGAATAAATAAATAAAATACAAGACTAATTAATTCCGACATCCACGGGTAATAAAATATTTGGAATTGTTTAAAAGAAGAACCACTAAGATTTTTTGGGAGTGAAATAGCCCTCCTAAAACATCGATCAAATATATAAATTTGGAGGGTGGCTGATATGTATATTGTGAATACATCTCATGATCAAATATGAAAATATAGTCTCTGATTAAAAGGGCTGAAGCATAATGTAGCTTCAGAAAAGCTGTAAACTAATCACATTTCTTAAATGTGGAGGCAGATATCACTTCATAGCTGACGTCAATTCTGCTATCATCGCGTTTCACTACGTAAAATGACTTTCATTCAACATGATTTATCCTCGAGTACATAAAAAATGTATGACGCATTTTATTGGGATATAATTTCTTCCTTTACCCAGTAATTAAACTCGCCCGAAAAGTATCTTCTTAATTCAAGGGATAAATTAGTCTCATAGCATCAAATACAATACAGGTAAAACCATCATATAAAGGTTGCCACCTCGCACTTCCTTTATGTTATGCTGATCTGCAGCTATACCTGTATGCCTCACAAAACATTAACATCATCATATTATTGACGTGCAACCTGACACGTCACCATTAAGGAGGATTCAGGGCTATATTATGTAATAGTTCGATAGAATTATGTTCTTCCTTTTTTGGGTACAATTTGAGCAAGATTGGAAAGAAAAAAAAAACCGGTGCCAGCATCCGATATTCTCACTATTCTTTAAAGATCTGGGACTGGACCCTAAAGTGCATATTTTTTCAGAATATTTAGCACCAATTGGGGGGGGGGGGGGAGCTACGGGATTTCTATATGTTTCATTTGTGTATTTTTCAGGTATGTCCATAAACTTGTTTGTATGTCATTCTTTCCTCTGCTGTGTAGCAGACATATACAGGGTCCTGATTCAGTTAACAGGGCATCCTCTGCGAGTTGGTTATAATTCAGTGTATAGAAATGCTAGATGCTTATAAAATATATGTCGTTTAATTCATATATATTTCTTTATTTAATATATATTACCTAATATATGTGCATAAAATGTTTGTTTGTGTTTTACTGACTCTCTTGGTGATGCTCCTTTATAATTACTTAGTGAAATTCTGCAGACGTTTTCAAAGTTTTCTCCATAATGTTTAGAATTACCAAGCTATTAACAAAGTGGTGTTTGGAGTCAGCACAAAATACAGTACCAAATACACGTGTAAAAGATAATCATATTTAGAAAGATAGATACATGTCTATGAAATATATTAATTTTTTCACTGTTTCATTTGCGCTTTCCAAAGACAAATAAATGAATCAATTAAAATATTAATGTCCAAATAAAAGTAGTAAATTGTAGGTAAACAGGTAAGACGCATATGTAATTTTGTTAAACGATAATCTGTGTCTTAGAATATAATTGGTTATATTGATTTAAACAACGTCATTACACTTACCCCCGTAGACGAAAACTTCACACAGGATTAATGCTTGGGTTATATTTTTTAAACTGATCTCTACATGCTGGGCATTATTCTCAGATAATGTTATGACTTCCGTTATTAACGGTGGCGTTTCGTTTGGATACTTAAATACCAGGTTAAAAGAACTGTTTGTCGAAAATGACACAGAGAACCCAGCCAGCCTTTCTGAAATGACAGTAATATATATATTTGAAAACATTATTTGAAATCATTCATTGAATACAAGCTACATCTCTATATTGCCATACACGCTGTTTTTGCTGTAACTAGCAGGGGCTTTTTGGCATTGACTATAATGTATAGTAATGTAATGTATAATCCAGACAGATTTATTCTTTCTTTCGATCGATGTCAAGTTATGGTAATTTGAATGTTAGCAGCGAGGCTTCGTTGACATTATACAAAACAACAGATACCTATCATACACCTGCAATAAATCGACTGATTCCGTTACTGTATCTAACAGCTGTAACATGCAGCGTCAGAAGCCACGTCATTTAGATGAAAAATCCTAGCAATGATCAATGTAAGACGTCATAGTTGGGGTATTCGATCGCTTACTACGTTAACAGTATGTGTTTGTGTTCAAGTGAGTTGTCATCAGTGACTCATCGCACTGCTATACCGATTTTATAATCATCGTCGACGTCGTCCCATACGCTACATATGTTGTGATCCACATACACTCATGTAATCCTCGCAATAATGCATTTAACCCTAACCCCTTTAATTATATGGATTTATTTATCTCAGTGTAAACTCATTACAGGATGGTGCTGGCAGTAGTGTTGGTGCTGATATGGCACTTCCTAACACAGTTTGAATCCATGATTGATAGATATCAATGGCATAATCGCATGTGGATATTACTAACGCAGAACGTAACGTTCGCTCGTGTATCGTTCTTGCAATTCTAGATTATCGCCCTGTGATAGATTTAGTTCCACGTTGAAATGCATGATTCATTTGTTCGATTTGAAAACTGCCTGAAGGGATCCCACCGTCTTGCCTGTCCAAGGTACCTTCGGTGTATTTTTTGAGACGCAAATACAAGATAACTATTACCTGGATAATCCACCAAATGAATTTTATATAATATTGGACAAACTAATAAACACGCGCAATTGGGCCAGTACTATTTCAGAGGACGATCCGTCGCTGCTAGAAACTGTGGAGGAAAACTAGTATAACATTCTGGTTGCATTTACACATCGGATATCATTGTAGACAGTGATGTATTCGTCGCTATTTGCTCTAGTAAATCTCGACTTCCACGGTCTGCCATCACCATTTATTATTTGATACCCGTGACTCTTGTTGGGTTCTTCCCCTACCTAGTTTAAGCACTGGGAGTGTCGTCCAAATAGGGTCATAGTAAACTTTAGTCATCGTATCAAATTCGCAGTCGGTAAATATATCGTCATTAAACGTCATGTTTCCTCCACCAAAAATACTGGCCGCCATGTATAGCCTATAGTGTCCTGAAATATGACGTTAAACCCTACAACAACAACAACAACAACAACAACAAAAACAACAACAGCAACACAGTCCCGGAAAATTAATCGATTGAATGGTGCCATTGATAGGTGATAAATATCCGGACTTTTTCAGCAGTAAACACGGACAGCCTGTATAAGTAAGTACGCTCAGCGCAGTGGTTGATGAAATTATTTGATCATGTGGCGAGTCCTGATGCTACTGTGCATACAACGTTGATGGGCAGGGGCGGATGGGGAAAACTAAACGCTTTTATTTTTTTATCCCATGTTACAAGTTTAGTGTTGGCCACAATTTGATTTCCAAAATAATTCACATTGATGTGCCTTCGAAACATTGTAAACGTGGTTGCATGAGTATTAAAAGCTGATCTAAAATCATCTAATCCTTCATTAAGGGACAATAACTTTGTCTTTATCGCATTGCCACTGTTGTCGACATATATTTGTTGCAGTGTTGTCGCTCGAGTCTGGTTATTTCCCATTATTAATTTTATTCTCATTTATGTCGTATTCGCAGGCCATCGTACCGCCAGCCGATTGTACACACGTGAGAACATTAATACCAAAGAGGACTTTGTATAGCCCCTAATCTTCAGAAACTCTAAGCGCTTTACAAAATCTTAAATGATATGACTACGCTACAGAAAAACAAATAACAAAAACCATGAAATTAGAAAACATAAAAAGCATGCTGAAAACACATAAAATACAAAACATTATTAGGTCTCTACGTTTATTCATGCAGTCGAGAAA
Organism: Unio delphinus; assembly: GCA_029339505.1. Classification (NCBI taxonomy): domain Eukaryota; kingdom Metazoa; phylum Mollusca; class Bivalvia; order Unionida; family Unionidae; genus Unio; species Unio delphinus. The sequence continues at coordinate 17,796,881 of JAQISU010001236.1, read as the reverse complement.
GGTGAGTTTTAAAAGAACTCTTAAAAGGAACAACTGTGTCTTTGTATGGATAGGTATGTTGAACTGGAGCCTGTCAGCAAAAGATAGCACAGAGAACAAATAGGTGTGATCTGATCGCGGTACTCTAAAGATGATCCGAGCAGCTGTGTTTTGATCTTTTAGAAGCTTCTGGAGTAGATATTGTGACGAACCAGATAGAATTTAGTTACAATAATAGTCCAGTCTACAAAGTACTAATAAACACACAAGTGTTTTAGTGGCATCAACTGAAAGATATTTGCGAATGGTTCTTATGTGTCCCAGTTCAAGATATGTAGCCTTGCAAATGTTAATTTAATGCTGGTACAATGTGAAAGTACTCTCTAGAGTAACACCTAGGTTTCGTACTGACTCTGTGAATTTAATGTTTATGTTGCTGATATTTATTGCCTGAGATAAAGGATGTGAATGAAAAAGTATTTGCGTTGTGATCAGAATGGCCTCAGTTTTATCATCATTTATCTGCAGCTTGTTACATGTCGTCCATGATTTCACTTCAGAAATGCACCTCGCTACTCCATGGATGGTAGCATCAACTTCAGTTGGGTGGCTAGACTTGTATATATGGGTGTCATCAGCATACAATTGGTGAGACACTGGCTGATGATCTATGACACTTGAGACTAGCTGAGTGTATAGAATGAATACAACACCCCTGTGGAACACTAAAACATAGGTAAACCGGGATGGAATGTATTCCATTTTCAGATACAATTTGTGTCCTGTTGACTTGAACCACTGTAAGGCTATATTCTGAATGCCAAATACATGCCTAAGACTCTGAAGTAATATAGCATGGTCTATTGTGTCAAATGCTGCAGAACGAATCAAGGAGGGTGAAGACTGTAATCTTTCCACTATCCAAAGTAGAGAGAATGACATTAAATACTTTCAGAAGAGTAGTTTCAGTACTGTGGCAAGGGCGATATGCAGACTGTACATTGCTAAAAAGACTGTTTGAATTCAAATGAGATACAAGCTGGGTTAGAACAACTGTTTCTACGATATATGATATGAATGGGAGATGTGAAATTAGGCAGTAGTTCCTTAAATCGTTATGGTCACGTGTTGGTTTCTTCAGCGGAGGCTTTAAGATGGCAGTTTTGAAAAAGGATGAGAATTCCCCAGATGAGAGAAAGATATTAATAACATCAGTTAGTGAAGGCAATATTGGGTCTAAGCACTCATGCAGCAGTGATATTGGAATTGGATCAAGTTCACAAGACTTTGGTGCAATCTTCATGACGATTGTCCGTAATAAATCAATAGAGACATTTTCAAATGCTCCTAACGATTGTCACTGAAATTCTATATCATAACTGTATTGTGATGAGTCAATTGAAATTGTGTTTTTTATATCATTAGCTGCCGTGCTAGTCCTTAAAAAAACCTTCATCTCGATCAACCCCAGGAAGACTCATAATATCAGAAGATTCATCTTTAGAGGCATGTTTTGACGAATGAGTTTCGCCTAGACTATGGATGCTAGCGATCCTACGTCTAGCGCTAAAATATTTCTCTTAAATATCTTCCATATTATAAATGTTTAACCTATTTAAAACGGCAACTTGTATACTCGCGTACAGCGTTGTAGGTGCAAATGGGGCGATCTTTGTATTGCATCACGTACAGCAAGTACTTCTAGAAACAATAAATTCGCATCTGTTATATTGGCAACATTGACCACTAGATCGGTGGGACGCTCCGCATTCTACTGATATAATTTAAACATTCTAGCGGAAGGTTAGCCCATACGAATCAAAATAAGCAGTACCATGTGATTCAATAACATAGTCAACTAAATGAATCCTCAGACCGAACTACGAGTCCAGATTATACCAGTGTTAACACGGTTTGGTTTTAAAGGTAATTGATCGCGCATACAATATCCTCAAACGTGTTTAATGTTTAATCGATAAGAATCTTCAAGTGAGTCAAAGTTAGAAAGCTGTACTTGTTGTCATGTTCCTTGCAACCTTCAACCCCAACCCCGACATTACAATGAAGTATGGGTTCTGGTAATCCTAGACCCCCAACTACCCTTTGTTTGTAAGACGTTTTTAATAAGTACCCTGCAGCTTTTTTTAAATCTATCTATTCAGTTGCTTCTACAATAGTATTGATTGCAACGACCATTAACCCTGGTCACATTAGTTCAAGAAATGAAAGTATACCCCAAGTTCCTAACCTCGAACCTTGGGGGAAGAAGAAGCTTTAATTCCGTGCCCTGTTGATTTCTTTAACGCCATTCCATCAGCAATTCCAATTGCTACAAGGGCAGCAGCTTGTGCAGCAACAGGGGCTAAATCGGTTATTCTGATGTTAGTGCAAGATATGGAAATATACCTCAAGTTGGCAACATGTCTTTAATAGCAGCTGCATTAATATCGAGTCGTACACCAGTAGCTGATTGTTTAGCGTCAATAAACTGTTCGAGTTCATGTTCGGTCACTGACACTTTATTTAGTGTAACACCGTGGATTCAGTGCCATAATTTGTATTCCAGAATTTTGTTTCGCTGCCGATTGTACATTTTTAATCTGACTAGTGGTCAGAGCTACATTCACGTGATGATATGACATTATTGTAAATATCAGCAAGATGTACTGATGGAGTGGAAGATTAAAGTATCTGCGTAAATGGTTTCCACGGGGATATAAAGGAATCTCATTCTTCCATGCAACTCTTCAAGCAGCATCGTTTTCTCGGACAAAACAACAGCAACTGCTCTGTGACTAGCAACAATACCTGGCGGTTCAGTAGCTGCTACAGCAAGCAGTGCACCGACACGAGATCAAAAGTGTATATCAACGACAGATTATCTGGGGAAACAAACAAGTGTTCCAACGAAAAATAATAATCGGATGCCGCTCTGAGAAATCCCAGATAGTTGAAGACCAGAATTCACATTTTGATCCAGTTCCATGAATGTCATCAGCCGATGATACGCACCTGCAACATGACTTATTAAAATCAAAATGCAATATGTCCTGATATGGTTATTGATGCTCATTTATATTTAATGAAACTTAACTAACACCACAATTGTCAAATGTCATTAGATATATATATATATATATATATATATATATATATATATATATATATATATATATATATATATATATACATATATGTATATATATATGTGTGTGTGTGTGTGTGTGTGTGTCATGGAGCAGTGACACTTTGCTGCGATGATATTTGCCATGCAGATGTACGAGCAGTAGTACACTGTCCACTATATGAGGTCATCGTCAACCACGACAGCGTTGACTCACCACCTTGGTACTTAAACGATGACAATTTTTGTTTTGCGGTCCGAGACAGTGCCATTGATAGTAAGGTAAGGTCTGTTATCTGTAGTACGTTTTGTGATATGGACTGCGAAATTATGTCACAATTCCGATATTAGCAAATCAACCTATTGGAGCACAATATGGACTATTATCCGAGTTAAAAGGCTACCCTGAACTTCAGTGAATGCCTTGGCTGGCAAGAAATATCTCAATGTGTCCTGCACTTGTAGTTCGATTTGTCTACGTTGTTCTGATACTCGTGAAACATACGATAACCACGTTTTGATTCGTCTTCATGGACTGTGGCAACCATGACAAATGTGGGATCAGATACACCTTTGAACATTTTCTTATTAATTTATTATCATCTAAGCAGAATACTACTTCCCGCTACTAACGACGCAACTATATATATATATATATATATATATATATATATATATATATATATATATATATATATATATATCTCACCGACTCTGACAGTGGTACGGGTGCACAAGCTAATTATTTCATTGGTTCATATGTAGCTAGATTTATTAATTTACTGACACTTGGTGACATCATTCCAGTGTTTTACAGTGTAACTGGATGTGGTTTTCGTATGCGTATTAATTTTGCTACTCGTTCCTTGATCACAGAAATAAAGCTTAACTAACAAAATCAATAGCTTTCGTTCCTAACTGCTATTAAAAATGGTATCGCTTATAAGGTCATTCTTCTGAAAAGAACCCGCATAAAATCAACGAGTCCATCTCTGTAGATTACTTTGTATACAGGCAATCATGAATTTATTACTTGGACCAGAATTGGTCGACGTTGAGTTTTGTGTATAAATATAAGATTGCCTTCATTGATCAAATTGTGATCAACCAATGTAATATTCATTTGCAATTTCATCGGTCAGTGACCACAGATAAATAATAATATTCAGAGCGTTGCATGTAAATAATCTCAGATAGCAAATAATTCATTGAAAATATGAGGGCAATTATTTTCAGCCCGTCATACACCAATCAATGATTCTAGTTTATCGACATCGTCAATGACTTTACTGTGGCACCCAATAGCGACGCCACTCCTCCTGGTAGCATTCATATCAGGCATACGAAAACCACTTTCAGTAGTGGCATGATTAAGCAGTATATAGTCATTCTGGTGACGGTATTGATGGCTGTCTCTTCGTCGTAATCGCTGCGTCATTGGGGATGAGGAAAGTGATATTTCAGTACCCTTTCAAATTTCTTCAACTTTTCTTAAACAAAATCTTTATTATGTTTTTCAGGTAGTTTTACCTTGATGTTCAAAATTTCCTTTGCCTCACGAAACTCTTTAACATTCACCCATGTTATGAAGTGTTATAAATGTATGGTTTTAAAAGCTGACACCGCCCCGGATATCTCCACAGAGCAACTGCAAATAGATTAGCGATCACTTGTAGATAGCCCTGCCCAGTAAAATATCTGGTTTTTAATTTTGGTTTAGATAAATCCTAGACAATATTTTTATCGCCTTAAATTTCAGCGGGCTGTTTTGTCGGCCGACTCCATAGCCGCTTTAGTTTGTACTGGCATTGTTAGGGTAACCTGCTGTGATACCGTACAATTCTGCTGTAACATCTACAAAATTCCAATCGACTTTCCTGATGCTGTTGTAGATGTTGTTTCATAGAATCGCGGACGGGGAGATATTCTTAATGACATCCAGTCGTTGTCGATATAATTTAACTATACAACTATATATAGTAGGTTCAGAATAATAATATACATATTGATATAATAATTATTGAATTACATATCATTGCTCTCACCTTTTGTTCTCCTCTGCTCATTCACTACAACAACAACCAAAACGTCACCTTATGGCCGGAAATGTTGTCGCCCCGTGTTTGATACACCAAAATGGTAACCGAAGCGGGAGACTTCACTTAATTAACTGGTTCTCTCCGTCGGGCAACCAATGGACTCACTCGGCAAAAAATATTTTACTTACACAATATCAAGGCAGTTTTGCTAGCTTGCTTTACAAAATAATCTTACTCATGGTTAGGGTATTTGGGTTCACATGACAACAGGGAGGGCGGACAGACGGAATGACTGTATCGAGTAAAATAAACAAACATCCAAATAGAAATGTATAAAACCAGTAGCGCAGCAATAAAGCGAACGGATACGCGTAGAAACAATGATTTTACAAAATGAATATCGAATGCGGCTGTAGGGTACGTCCTACCTGATGTAAAAGATTGAGCCTTTAAAATACAGAAGAAAACATTGAAATAGAAGATAAATAGGTATACAAAATTGAAAGGGAACGTTTATATTTGACAGTTTAATTCTGAAATTGGAAACAAGAATTCAAACAATAAGTTTTCATTACCAAACGGTTATTTACACGCGAATTTCTTGTCGGATATATTGATTTAGGAACAAACATTTCTTATTTTCAAGAACATAATATGTCCATATTATAATGTTAACAAACATGCTGGGTCTTATGAATTTATTTTTAAAAATATATTTAAATAGTTTAGACACACTCAATATGGCTTCAATATAGGCATATCTTTGCACATGTACATTTCTCAAGAGTAAACATTTATTTCCATATCATCTTTACAAAATAAGTATGTGACAATATTGAATAAATCTGTCCTGAACGTTTATCATTTTTTTTTATTGCTATTTATCCCTGTACCACTATAATAGAATCCGTTATATCCCTTGTAGCTTTAATATCTGGTTAAAGTCTAAATTCCTAATTTTCCAGATCCCTGAGGTGATATGTATGTATGTATGTATGTATGTATGTATATATATATATATATATATATATATATATATATATATATATATATATATATATATATTTATATATATATGGTGCAGTTTATATCCGGCCAGCAACAATCAAAGTGGGGCGTTTTTGTGTCAGGAACTTTAGTTCAAGTTTCGCACCGCTAAATGACCCACATGTTGTCGTGACGTAAAATGGCAAAGGAGACCAAAACATTTTGTTAGATTTACTTTATGTGGATAAAACTGTTTAACGTTAAAAATTAGTTAGATAAACTGAAGTAATAACTAAGGTACAAATAAATGGGAGATGATAATATGTGTCAGAGCTATAGTTTAATTATCTCTACAATAGTATGCTCTAAAGTACGTGGCAAAATGAATGGTCCGAACACGCAAGTTTAAATTATGCTCAAAAGCGACACATTATCCTGCACTACGCTTGTGTTTGTTTTAATTTTGCATTGAATCTGATTTTTCGTATGTTTCTGGTACTAAAATGCACTTAACCGTGTATAGGTTGGCATTATTTTCCGATGCTACCAAGGTAATTTGTTTTGAAAACTCAAGAAAAGAGCCTAAGATTTCGCAGTCACCGAAACATCTTCCAATAGCATTAACAAGAGTTTAACGACACTAGTCATCCTCTTATTCTCTGTAATTAGGACTAGTGGATTTATTTTAGTTTTATTTAATTTAATTTTATTTGTATTTTAATTTTATTTTGGGGAGGGGGAACCTTTATCTTGCAAGAAGGGATTGAATGCATTAAAATAGAGTCCAGAGTTAGAATAGTTTCTGATTGTATCCCTTGCCTGGAGGAACATAATTTGACGTTGCTTACAGTTGCAGCGAATTTACGAAATTAATTTTGTCCTTTTTGTATCATCTCAATAGCAAAATTGCTACAAGGTAGACACCTATATGTGTTCTTCAAATGTGTTTAGGATCTTTTAATTACCTTTATAAATGTATACTTTATGTAACAGTGAGTAATTATGAGAGTATTGATTCCTTATAGATATAGTAGTACGTATTCACTCAGCGAAAAATGGCACAAGAATTATCAGGCATATAAATATTCAGATGGCATATTTAATTTGAATTGTTGGACCAATACATACCGGCACAGCAGTCACTTCTGCCGTATAGTACTATTCTCGCGATATTGTAAACTACAGGTTTACTCTCCACCATGGTGACATTTCCTCCAGGGTATGAGTACACGACGATGACATGAAGCTGGTATTAGTGTTACCATCTAAGGCACGTGACGCATTTGCAACGTAGGCAGTAAGTGTCGTGCTTTGACTGCCATCGCGTCCGTACGCCAAACTTCTACCTAAAGAGACGTAAGTGAATGCCTAAGTTATGTAAGCTGATAGTATATGAATATGCACATTTTAGGATATTATCTTTATATCAAAACTAAGATTTAAAGTAAGATCAAATGCATATATTAAAACATTGCGACACCGAATTATTTAGTTATTTTAAAAATATATCCTTGACCTTTTAAACAATAAAATGAAATAAATCATAGCAACAATTGATTTTGATTTACTCCAGTAAATTTTTCTAGCATTATAAACTTTTCTAATGGTACGATAGAGACAACAATGTACGACAAGAAGATGATTCATGATATCATCGTTGTTAAATATGAAAACGATTTGTTTTTATCGGAAATTCAATTTATATTATGACTTCATAACTTCCCATCAAATTTAAGAAATAGTTATAATGAGTCCTTATTCTGTGTTTGGTTTGAAACTGAAAACAGATTTTTTAGATCTTTACAATGAATAATAAGAACGCAGGCTCATTTTACTGATTTACATATCTCATGTTATGTGTGCGATGTTTTTTTCAAACGACAATTACTTTAATCATGTGTACCAAATACAATTTTACAAACTCACCTCCATACACTCTGACATCACATAAATTCATTGTGGTGGCATTATCTGGAGTTCTAATTAGTAGGTACCGTCCGACAATCTCAGTTGTACACAAAACATCGGTTGATGTTTCCAATTGATGGGTAATAGTTTGTTTGAAGCAGGTATGAACAATGTCTGAAGTCGGGTCAGAAGAATTATTTCCCACCTTAACTTCATAACCGGTTACGTTCACTGAAATTTCAATTTATCCAATAATGTCTAAAACCATAAACAAAACTGCGATACCATTTTATTTTACAATAGTTAACTTTCATAAGAACAATTTCGTGTCAGTATTTTTACACATATGCAGGTGAAACTATCAATCCAAGCTACAAATGAAGCTTTAACAAATCAATAAAGGTAAATTACATGACGAGAGTACGCACACACGTTTTGTCCAGTAATACTGGCTTAAGAAATAATCAAATGCTATACTTATAGCTAATTATTTACCCATTCTGTAATTAAGTGGGTTTTTAAAATAAAATATAAAAACTATTTATAACTCGAATCAGTTACTCATGATTTCACTCATTTGGTTGGAATTTTCAAATGTTTACGGTACGTATACACGTATTGTATCATAACAAATAAAAAACAGATTTTTATATATTTGTTTCATAAGCATCGTATCTGACCAAATTCAATATCTAACTACAGACAATCAGAAAATCAGTAAGCTGAAGTATAACCTTGCCCATTGTTGATTGTTTGTTTTAACAGCCCATTAAAAATTAATCAAGGTATAGAAGTCTAATCAGTGTTACCTGCATCTCTCGAATTCATGACGAGTCCCGATATTCTGAAGTTGGCATTTAGATCTATTACCACCAATGTTGTTGGCCCAACACAAGTTGTTGGAAGTCCATCAGTTGCATTCGTTCCGTTGATAGACAAATTGCTACCATACAATAATTGCTGGACTTTTTTATTGTACGCAATATCGCCTATTATAGCGAAAAATCAGCACTAACAACAAATATGAGATAAAAAGTATAATTTTCTCGTTTAAAGATACTTCTTCACAAGATAAACATTCTTTGTTAGGTTTTCTTTTGATGATAATTGTATGCTTTGATAGACTGTAAATTTGACGAAGGGAGCTAACACATGATTCATATTCGGTGTGCTTCCTTAGATAACCACTAATGAAGGTATAACTAATTTTCATAACACTCGCAACAAAGAAGAATATGTTTAAGCTTAACTGTATCATGGTTAAGATATATATATATATATATATATATATATATATATATATATATATATATATATATATATATATATATATATATATATATATATATAATCAGTCACGCAAATATCAGTTGTATAAGAAATTGTTGTATTGTGAAATTATACAGCTAGGACAAGTTCTTAAAAAGAAGAATGGGCCACAATGATATTAGTATAGACACAATGGTATTAGTACAGACACAGTGGTATTAGTATAGAAACAATGGTATTAGTACAGACACAATGGTCTTAGTATAGACACAATGGTATTAGTACAGACGCAATGGCATTAGTACAGACACTATGGTATTATTACAGACACAATGGCATTAGTACAGTCACTATGGTATTATTACAGACACAATGGCATTAGTACAGACACAATGGTATTAGTACAGAAACAATGGTATTAGTACAGACATAATGGTATTAGTACAGACACAATGGTATTAGTAAAGACACAATAAGATTAGTACCGACACAATCAAATTAGTACAGACACAATGGTACTAGTACAGACACAATGGTATTAGTACAGATACAATGGTATTAGTACAGACACAATGGTAATAGTACAGACACAATGACATTAGTACAGACACAATGACATTAGTACAGACACAATGGTATTAGTACAGATACAATGACATTAGTACAGACACAATGACATTAGTACAGACACAATGACATTAGTACAGACACAATGGTGTTAATACAGACACAATGATATTATTGCAGACACAATGGTATTAGTACAGACACAGTATCCATTTCACAATGGAATTAGTACAGACAGTATCCATTTCACAATGATATTAGTACAGACACAATGGAATTAGTACAGATACAATGGAATTAGTACAGACACAATGGTTTTAGTATAGACACAATGGGATTAGCACAGACACAATCTGAATTAGTACAGACACAATGGTATTAGTACAGACACAATGGTATTAGTACAGATATAATGGTATTAGTACAGACACAATGGTATCAGTACAGACACAATTGTATTAGTACATACACAATGGTATTGTTACAGACATAGTATCCATTTCACAATGGAATTAGTATAGACACAATGGTATTAGTACAGACAGAGTATCCATTTCACAATGGAATTAGTACAGACAGTATCCATTTCACAATGATATTAGTACAGACACAATGGTGTTAGTACAGACACAATGGAATTAGTACAGACACAGTATAAATTTATGTTCGTGAATAAATTATATTTAATATTATGTTTGTTTCCTCAGAGATGGCATGCGAGCTTACGAAGTCATGTTGCGTTTTAAATTGTTTTCAGATCTTACACAAATTTAATGGCCATATAATATGTATTATAAACATCAAACGCTGAAAAGTGCATAGTATGATATATATATATTTATTTCTTAAAGTCGGCGACGATCAAAATAAATCAAACTAAGCTGTTAAACTCTGAAAGGGTAAACCAAATGTTTGTTATTGAAATGCAGCATTTATATGTATGTCACAATGTGAATAATTTGTCCTCTCTTTCACTCTTCATGCAATAAATCTGATTTAATTTAAGCACGAATAACTATACATATATTCCCAAAAGTCATGATTAACATATGGGAAAACAATTCATAAATGAAACATACCATACTGACATCCGGGTCCCATCTGACCTGCTGCACATCCTCTGGGACAATTGCCGGTATAGTCACACTGTACATCGTCCACACAGTGACATCTGTACATACATCCGGGTCCAAACTGTGGCTGGGAATTATTGTATCCACCTTTAGGTCATGACGAATCTAAAAAAAATGCAATACTAAAAATGATGAATGTATTACATAAAACTTATTCCAGTAATGTAATACATGAGTCTGGCACATACTGAGATATGTGGCTGTAATGTTTTTCCCATATCATCATAAATGCCATCTCACCTCTGTCTACGTGGGTTCCATTCTCAGATTCAGCCAATTTGAGTATGTGAGAAAGCTTTGGCAGTAGCTTCTCGTGGGTCAGTGGTTCTTACTTGGAAGTTTCCCGGGTTCTACCTCCACCATTAATACCTGCCGCAATGTATAGCCTATCGTGTGCTGAAAAATGACGTTAAACCCTACAACAACATAAATGCCTTCAGCTTTATTTAGAGTTGTGTCTGTTTCCCTTTTTTGAATGTAAGTGCGTGAACTCGATCATTGATTTGTTTTATAGAAAAGTAAGAAACAATAACGCTTGGCATTTAATAGATGTGCAAATAGAGAACATACCTGCAAATGGCAAATAACATGTCATACACAAGTATAAAAAAGTGCAGAATAGAGGAAATATATATGCGATACTAGGACTATGAATGGATTATTCATCCACCTGCACTATAACAGATATGGTATGTGCTTTTTATAAACCGTGAGAGGTTTTCTTATTTTTCTCCGTTAATACAAATACAGTGCATTGTATGATACAAAACGTGATATTTTAACGAGTCGCCAATGTTTCGGGTTTGGTACCACAATTTAAAATATATCAAGTATATACGCACAAAAAAACATTTCGTCTTATTATATGCCTAACTTGGTCCAAATTAGGAGCTTACAAGTTTAATCTCTCTCTCTCATTATATCTAGCCGTAAATCATGTGAGATTCACCAATGCATCGTAGCAGATTTAATGTTGTTGATGTAGTAATGTGAAAAAGCAAGAGAGACAAGAAAGAAGTTGAAGCCAATGTCGAGTTTATTGAATCACGAAGACATCTACTGTTCAATCATTTTCTTGCCCAATTAGAGTAGCATACATATCTGACAGAAAGCAAGGGAAAATATATCAAAATAGTAAAGACGAAAATTGCAATAACTTATCTGTGTAGAAATAATGTAAACCTATAAGGACTTCAATGTTCCATATTTAAAGCTTTTACCTGTTATCGAGTGTAATAGTTTACAATGCACTTACTTCAGCCTTCTTTGTCGGCTTTTAAACGTCATCAAAATAGATTTTTTGACGATACTGAAATAGTTAAAATGTACATGAAAAGGCTGAACATACTATCGCACTCTTCGTATGATATTATAGAACGGGCTGTAAATAGAAAAAAAATACTGTAAAATACCTGTGTCAATCTGAACACAAAGCATCCTACCTATATTAATGAGGCTCCGTGTTTCCAAGTAATCGAAATCACCTAACATTGCCATTTCAATATGCCTGCGTGGATTCGAGTTCTGAGTTCGGTTCGCGTGGGAATGTGATAAATCTTGCCAGTAGCATCTCATTAGGCGGTGGTTCTTTGCAGCGTCGTCCCGGGTTCTTCCTCATTTTTACTGGCCACCTTGTATAGCATATCTTGTGCTGAAACATGACGTTAAACCCTACTACAACAACAACATAAAGTCATGAAAATTACAGTTACTACTCCTCTACTCATGCATAGAAGCTCTCTTACTCACCTGCCAAATTCAAGAAAGAAAAAATTAAAAAAATAATAAAACTCTTCATAACTGTGAATATAAAATTATTTTCTATTCCACGTTCCAACTTAAACTTGTAATAGCATGCGGTCGATTGAATTGCTGTAGAATCAGCTAGCTTCAAAACTTCCTTGTCTTACAATTCAAGGTAGTGCATGCTTGAGAAGGCAAATGTAAATAAGTATATGGCAAAATGAATTACACTTTCAGTTTATGTTTAGCGGGGCAATGCTGGGTTACTAGTACATTATTATGTCGAATGAATGTACACCAGCAACTGTTTGAAATTTTGAGTTATTTGAGCCATGGTAGTGTGACCCAGGTGCATGTTTTGAAACCTAAGTATTTGTATTGTTCATATGTATGTGTAGTATTTCCTATACACCAATATATGTTTATTTGAATTGAAAGCTTACGTATATGATACTTGGAAGGTTCTAGAACATTCGGGAGTGCACACATTTCTCTAGAAAGTACTATAGAACTGTTGGTGTATTAGTGTGCCCGAATTAGGTCATTTTGCAGTAATATTAGTATCTATACTGGTTCTACAGAGCTATTAAATAGTAGTACATGTAAATATTTTGTCGTACCCTTAATTGTGGTTGTACGAGAAATATCTTTTGTACAATAAATACAACTAATCGTTGAATGATTTTTTGTAATTGTGAATTACACAGTATAACCTTTACTGCAGTTGTAGGGACGAATGCCATTCGTTTATGATTTCATGCTTAATAATTCTCATACAGATAGAAGTATGGAAGTATGGACAACGCAATGGATAGTACTGAGCGTAAGTCGCTTACAGTCAAATCTTCCAATTCGAGAACTGTCGACATTACGCGTATGAAACTATTACTTTTAACGTCATTGCCAAATGCCAAATGTGAAACAATTAGACCCATGCCTGATGTATGTCTCATAAGTGAAGTCAAAATTGCTGACCACTTAGCTTCTGATATTTCCTCCAGGATGTCAGAAAACAGTTTACATTCTACTCCGGAAGATCAGAAGGTTAAGATCGACATGGAACGTCTGGCACCAGAAAATCTGGATAACCTCAGACAAGTATTGAAGAAAGGTCCACTCGGCGTTTATGAGGCGAAACGCAATAGGTTTGGTTTGTGGAATGCTGGAGCTTCATTTCAAAGTCTTTTGGAGAAATGCATGGATGAAATGCACATGCAGGAGTGCCACATTTTGATAGAGGATATCCACATTTTCTCGATAAAATACCCGGATTCATCGACCGTTTATGCCAACGTATGCCCAATTACACCAGCACAGTCTTAAGCTGAAACCCTCTAAATGTGAGTTGCTCATCCGGGTCACGTTATGTCTGAGGAAGGTATGAAGCCTTACCCAGATAACACATCTGCTATTATGACGTGTCAAAAGCCTAACAGCGGGAAGACTCAGACCAGCAACCGGTAAGACATATACTAGAGACCAAAAGCCATACAACGGCTAGGCCAGTGGGTCACTTCGCAAACGATTCACTGCGTGTGTGTTATTGAGATCGTTCGGGCGTTTTCTTTGCTTTTATTCAGTGGGTTCGAATCCTACTTAGATTATAGTCATCTTCCTCCTTGATTTGTCTGCAGCATTGGATACAATTGATCATGACATATTATTTCACCGTCTCCAGATTGTATTTGGCTTTCACCACTCAGCCTTACTGTGGTTCAGGCCCTACTTAGTGAACACGACATACATTGTATCTGGAAAGGAATACACTCCAGCCTAGTTGACCTATGTTGTGGTGTTCCATAGCGGTTTATTCTTGGACATGATATCTTCATTCTATATAATCATCCGCTCTCAAGAGTGTCGTATATCATGATTCAGCAGTTTCCCACCAGTTGTAAGTTGATAATGCCCAAATATACAAGTCTAGCCAACCAACTGAAGTTGATGCTACCATCCAATGAGTAGAGAGGTACCTCATCTGATGTGAAATAATGAATGACATGTGAGAAGCTGCAGTTGAATGATAATACAACTGAGACCATTGTGTTCACAACACAAAAACTTTCTCTTTCACATCCTTTATCCCAAACAATAAATATCAGCAACACCAACATTAAAGTTACAATCAGTATGAAGCCTAGGTGTTACTGTGGACAGTACTCTAACATTGCACCAACCTGTCATGAACGTATGCGAGGCAGCATATCTTGAGCTGAGACGTGACAGCTCCATGCGCAAAAATCTTTTAGTTGATGACACTAAAACACTTGTGTGTTTATTAGTACTTTCAAGACTGGACTATGGCAATTCAGTTCTGTCTGTTTCGTCTCAATATATACTCTAGAAACTTCAAAACGTTCAAGACACAACTGCTAAGATCATTCATAGAGTACCACGATCTGAGCACACCTCCCCGCTGCTCTGTACCATACACTGGCTATCCATTCGATCCAGAATCAAACACAAAATGTGATCACTGTGCCAATTTTCACTGACGGACTCCAGTCTATCATAACTATCTGGCCTCACCCATGTATACAAACCAGCAAAATACTTACACTAACATCCTGACAATTGTACTCTCATTATTCCTACTATCAAAACTAAGTCATATGAACAACTTTGTTTTGCATAGCAGGGCCCATCAACCTGGAACGAATTGCTCTTTGAAATTAGACACAACCACACAGTGATATGTTTCAATAGTACTCTTACAACTCACCTTTTGCGACTGCAAGAACAAACGTAAAGACATAATGATGTTTCCTACCTAAAATATGTTCAGCATCTTTTTATGTTTTCTAATTTCTTCAGGTATGTTTTTATGTTGCTTTTTGTAGTCATATCATTATATATGTTCTAAAGCACTTCGAGCGTCTATAGATTAGGCGCAATAAAAAATCATTTTTTATAGTAGTAGTAGTAGTAGTCGCAGTAGTAGTACCATATCTAATGTGATATACTAATTTATTCCTTATTCCGGAGTGAAACTCACACTAATGCTCTATTGATCATGCCTTATGCAAACTAATACTCCAGTCCAATACTTAATATTAATATACTAAAAATCTGCTGAATTTCTGTATTGCAACGATGAGTCAGTTGAAATTGTGTTGCCAAGCGTAATTCTTATGGTTTGTGCCTTGTCAAGGAAGAAATTTTCAAACAGGTCCTGAAGGTCGACTGGAGAGAAAGTAGTTAGAAGTTATTTCTTTTCTTTCTGACGCACATCTTGTTCACTGCTACTTGGGATTATGTGGTCATCCGCACAGACGACAGTCACTCATCAACTATGAGCTAGTTCATTGCATTTCTGTCTACTTTCACAACGATCGGCATGTGGACTATTTTGATTGTTATGGAGCACCTCAAGTGGAATACATCATTGAGTTTATGAGATAAAATGCCTTACCGAGTCGAATCAATGTGTGGTTACATGGTGTGTGGACTTGAATGCATTTTCTTGATCAACGTCGTATTGATGTCCAATAGAAAATTTAGTGACTTGTTTTATTCATGAGTACACGAGAAACGATGATAAAGTAGAAAAAATTCGGGTTGAAAATACTGGATTCAGCAGTTGACGTGTTGACGGAATGGCAAAGATACAGACCCTTCCATCTGTGGCGATATTACCTTTCGTCGATGACATAAAAAGTGAGGCAGATATAGAAAGGACGATGTAGCCATATAGAAAGTGTTTCCATTTTTGAAACAAACAGAGACAAAGCGAGAGTTTTTATACTTTTCAGGAAACATTTATTAAGATGTCAAATTTGCTCATCGAGTGGATAAAATTGTATGAATCTTTCCTATTCATAGCGGTCCTGAGACGAAATTGCAACACGTTTATTTGTACGAGTCTCTTGTGTATGCAGAAGTCTTGAGACGAAATTGCAACACTTTCAATTGAACGAACCTCTCGTGTACATTTAAGGGAGTCACCATAATGTTTTTGTTGGCATTAATATAAATAATGTCCGCCAAGAATCAGTAATCTATGTGTCGTCGTTAATATATATTTGTTCCAAATGTAGTGTCCTCCCATATTCAGTAATTTCTTTGTAAATATGCATATTTCACAAATGTAGAAATGATGTTGCGGTTGCAATTCACGTACAGCTTTTTACAACCTCTTGGCAAATGTGTTCTCCTAACTCCAAAGGCAATCCACGAATGTTATTTTGATAAATATCGATGAAGAGATTACTTCGGCTAAACGAAAGCAATGTAATAACAGTGCGAAGATCATCGAGCTTGTTCCAAGTATGCCAAGTCCCTCTCGTGAAGTGACAAACCCAAACTGACGTATCCAACTTTATGTTCTTCTCCCAAGTAAATAAATGCATCTCTGGCTACTTAATCGGGGATAGTTCCACCCAGATGTTTTACATACTTTCTTTTGAATGTTTGGAACCGATAATCGCGCAGGGAACGAATATTTATATTCACAGGTTCCTTTCTGTGTGACGGTGATACTTGAAGTAGTTTGCCCAAGCATGGATGAGATCCGTAGAGTACTAGATGTTCGGTATAAAGTTGTAGCTGAAATTTACTAAGGAGTTCACGATAATGAGTGGCATCCATTTCGAATCGTAGGGTGTTACACGCACAATATAACTTTCTATGGTACAAGTTCCCATTTCGCACTTCATTGGTGGTGTCGCCGCATACGGCAAATATAGACTCGCCAGGCTGAGCATTAAACCCGACCTTATCATCACTGAAGCTGAATCTCTTGTTGACTTGTGCCAGTGTGATTCATCTTTCTAGCTTGGAGCATGTAATCAGAATAACGTATCGGTCTTTCGATTTTATACCAGTCTTAATAACGTCTCGAGCTTGTAATCTTTCGCATTTACTAATTGATTTGGAAGTCTTATGGTTTGGGAAGTATTTTAGATTTGGACGTAATCCTTTGTCTCTTCCTAGACAATGATACCACATTCTCTACGGTATCGTCGCAAATGTACAGCGGTTTGATGTCTTCAAAGGTAAGGACAGTACAGAGACTATCAGATCTGTCTCAGAATAACTCAATGTTTATAGATACATATATCCAACCGCAGCATTAGGCCACAGTTCAAACACTATTCTTTGTATCCCAGTCCAGCACCAGCTAACATATTCGGAATAGGTAATCCTTTCCCGCCCTAATGCCATTTCTTAAAGTTTTCAATCGACTGGCACAATCACAGTAGTAAGGCGAGACGACGAGAAATTTGTATTGTTTAAACTTGGGAGTCCACAGTGGGTCTCTCTCTCGATTTTTGCTGTGTCGAACTCATCATTCATGTCGGTAGCAATCATCTTTGAACCACTATTTTATACCGCGCAATATCGTCATGTCCGTCAGATAAAGTGAAATAGTTAAAAAGCCGCACTCGCGTCTGGTTCACAATTAGATACATGTCTTATATGGGTCGACTGACACTTTGCTGGGTTGCTAAACGTATAAATGTGTGCAGTTCGAATGAGTTGCCAAACATACAAATGTGTGCGGTTCGTATGAGTTGCTAAACGTATAGATGTGTGCGGTTTGTATGAGTTTTTAAACGTACAAATGTGTGACGTTCGTATGAGTTGTTAAACGTACAAATGTGTGTGGTTTGTAGGTGAACGCTATAAAGTCTTGATCCTTTTCAGCTTCTTTCAGAAAGCAAAACTTGACTACTTGATTCGTTCGATGATTTAGAGTCAATTTATTTACTTTACAC
The DNA here is from genome assembly GCA_029339505.1 of Unio delphinus. Lineage (NCBI taxonomy): Eukaryota > Metazoa > Mollusca > Bivalvia > Unionida > Unionidae > Unio > Unio delphinus. Next base: position 17,778,415 of record JAQISU010001236.1, on the reverse strand, counting down.
TCAGTATACACGTCTGCACATTTGTCCCAGTATTCGTAGCCCTTACGTTTTGGACCGCCACAAGAAAGACTTATAACCTTGTCTTCGGAGCACTCGTCTGTGAAGGCTCCTAAACGTCTCCGTCGATTTTTGGGTAATGATGATAATCAAATTGATGTAACACTTCGTACAATTTTAAGCGAGCATGGATTGTCACGTACGGCAAGCCGTAAGGATGACGTTTCCGAATTTGTCTGCCTCTACAAACGCAAGTCCTGCTTCGTAATTGATCCGGATCAAAACTTCAGGAACAAAGTCTACATATTTCATATAGTTGTTTTTCTTTCGTGCATCATCTAAAAGTAGACTGCTGGTTCTGTGAAATACTCTGTAATGAGTAGAGGAACGTCTTGCCATTTTTCCCGCAAACAATTTAACATGATTGTGGCAAACGATCGCCTTCCTTTGTTTTTTCCCCACGTCGTCTAACGCGATGCCTTCCTGATCAAACTAGTTATTTTGGTGTTCGGGAGTCTGGCACCAGGACGGATAGCCGCTGACTTACTGATAAAGTATCAAAAAAAAATAACGTAGTCCGCAAAAATGCCTTTCTCTCTTGGGAAAGTGGAAATTTTCGTACATTTCTAGTAGTTGATACACTAGTTACAGAGCACAAAACATTTCCACGATGTTCGTGTCAATGCAAGTTCGTCCTAAGTGTGATGACTATGTTCGTCTTGGTTGCAACCTTCGGCACAAGTGCGACACAAAGAAAACATCAGTTTTCCTTGGTAAAGGTGATGTAAAACGGGATGGTTCAAATTGGTGAGAAGCAAGCCTTTGAACTTGATCAATCATTCGTATTCTCGATAGTTTTCCACATCAGATAGTGTAGATGTCATGCTGACAACTGACGTAAGATTACAGAGAACACACGTGCAGTTATTTCTTTTTTTGTCTTCTCGTCCATATCGTGCGGCAAAATTGTGCTTAATTACACGCAACTATTCTGTAAAATGTCCATCCACGTTTCGAATTCATTTTGAATTAAATATTTTAATATTCTAGTTTAACGGTTATATTACACCTTTCCACACGTGATACGATTTTGTCTTAGGTGTACAATGTTCAGGGACTATTTATATTCTGTAAATCTGTCATTATCCAACTATACTATTTCAGTATTTCATTCTTTGACGATTTCGCCCAAACAGATGCGATGCGGTTTCCACGTGTTTCCACTTTTTAATCCCAAAAAAATACCTTTAAAATCTTTACAGTTTTGTATATTTATGTACCAGTAATAACAACCTGCAGTTACGAAACACCTGATATGGCCTGGTTAGGTCACCATACATTCCAGTATTATTAAGGGGTCGTGTTTCGTGGTAATCATTGTAATATGTTCCCATTACTAGATAGTTATCAAAGCCAATTGACTTTTAAAATCGCATCAAAGACGATTTAATTGTTAGTCGTTATGTTGATTATGGCTGATATGTTTTTTTCACATCATCACCAATGCGGCCTTAAAATCGTGTAAACATACATTCATCAATTTGCAAGACTGTAGCAATGTTTATTTTAGATTCCTATGCCGGGTTCTCGGGAATGACAAAAGCATGTATAGTTTTTATTTTTAATAGGATGCAAATTACAGCAGCTGAGTCCTTGGTAAGACACTTTTTTGTACGTGAAAGTATACTCTGTTTAATCAAACAAATTTCAGTAGGATAAGTTTCAGGTTACAGCTTAGAAAACAATGAGATTTAAGATCTGCAAATAAACTGTTCCTTCCAAATGGTCATTGTTTTCAAAAGACTACTTACATTTACCCGTGTTTTAACATCTCTTTCTCATAACATAACAAGGCAACATTTTATGAATCATAGTATAAATCCATACGCAATGTTTTGGAACACTAGAATTGTATTATATACCGACGTTTAGAAACATAGTGCCAGGTTATTGTGACTTGTTTTGTTTGTCCGAGGCATGCAAAGTCACGTGTTAATGGTCATAAGATTAAATGATTATCTTATGCCTGCTTTAACAGCGTCAACTTAACATAATGACCAGATAAACATGATTCAAACTTGACAACACAAATTACTAAGTTTAGATAAAGAAAACAGAACGCCAAAACGACTGGGAGATATTACATTCCAATGTGTATTGAAACAAAGATACAAAAGTGAATGAAAGATGGTAATTCGTTTCATCTTCCAGTTTATTTCACAATGTATTGACCTGAAATACAATTAGGCTAATTGAATACATTGATACCGAAGAGAGAGTATGATTTATTCCTTGATGTTCTCTGGTTGCATGGAATATTAAAGATTGGCAAGGAAATGGTCTTGAGAAGTTTTATAGTTGTAACATCATTAGCATTCATAATTATCAATTAGTAGCTACCGAAATGTTTCATTCGATTATTGTAATACTAAATATTTCACAATAAATACAGATAAACAAGATGGCGTTTATGTCATGAATTATTGCATGGAAAGAAAGTATCGTTATGTGGTCTCCCAGGTTTCAGGATGGTACTGACTGCATTGTTTTCAAAGGAAGGATTCAATGGCTTTACAAATCCCATGGAGACCCGGTCTATTCTGAATTAAATCAAACTGTTCCCTCCAAAAAAAAACAAGAATATTATGTTTTGCTTGTATATTCACGTGAACTTTCTTTATCACATCTTTAAATTAAACGTAATGAGAAGTAATGAGAAGTTAGCTGAATAAAAGGTGAGGTATGTATTAATATCGTATAAGTAATTTACTTCTTCGAATTAACTGCGTTAATCAGTTTGCTATCACGCGCGTCAGTTTACCATTATGTCCCACCCCCCAAAAATAAAATGAACAAAGCATCATTTACGTCCTTTTATATATTATTCGATACTAGAAATATGATTGGCCACACCTGTATACCTTCCAGATTTATAAGGGCATAGAAACAATATAGCAGTCTCAGACTGCATTAATGTTAGTCCAATTAACTATTAATATCTCATCTCTTAACACTATTGGCACAAAATTGTCATCATTCCTAATCGCTTATGCTGTTTTATTAAACACACAATTCTATGAAGATAATTAAGAATTTTCCATTTTGTTGCATTCTTGCTGTTCAGTTGTTTGGATACTGCATGTCTATCTGCTGATATGATCGACAATAACAACGAGTGACCGATGGATATTTATCTCCAACATTAACACCCTCCAGGATTTAAATATACGATATGGCCCAATACTCTACAGGATTTAAATGTAAGAAATAGCCCCATACTGATGCTATCTAATTGACCTTGAACATGAAGTAAAAAAAAAAACGAAAATGTCTTGCATGCGATGTCACTGTGTTTGCGCCATTTTCATGTTAATTTTCAAAAAGGCCAAATTTACGTATCACCTTTACCTTTAGCCTTTTAGCGCGAATTTTACGGACGAATTTAAGTTTTCATAAGATTTCAAACACATTTAGTACAGTAAGTGTTTCATCATGTAGCCGTCTTGATATTCACCACAAAGTTTGTACTTCGAGGGCAAATGTGCCCATTTATCTTATTATAAGGAATACATTTCACCATAGAAATAGAGTAAGGACTGGAATAGAATTTAGACATTGGCACAGAGCTCATGTCTCTTCAGCGGTAGAGACTGACCTTCGGTTCAAATATAATTCCATATTTAAATTTGCATTTTCATGAACAGTAACGCTATACATGATTATTTTATCTGGATCTCGGTATGACCTAATGGTAAATACCTGGGGTAGTAAAATACCACGAGGAATTATGTACATAACATATTCTAACGTGTGTTGATACTTGGTACACTGATAATGCATACAGATTCTCAGGCCTGCAAGGAATACACTAACAACAAAACTGACAAATCTTCGTCAGCAGTTTCATTCTTATTACAGCTTTACAATATCAACCAAAATATTCGAATCGCTCTGGATATATGTGTTGACAATAGGTCTCATTATACTCATAGATTAATTTTAGCGGTGTGATATTCTCTGTAAAGTTTCAAATTAACAGTCAAATGTTCTTGGATAGTACTTTTAATGAACTCGTAAAAGGATTGAACTATTAGATGATAATAACTTTACAAGTTCTCCAAGTTTAGCATTCTAGTTCTATAAGAAGTCAAAGAAAGCAACGAATTTCGCTTTCTCTGTTTCCTCTTCTGTTTCAACCTTCAATTCGGTTTCACCAAACATCATCTTTCCATCGATCCGGATTTGGTAAGTTTTGTCCGGTAGCTTGACCACTACACGATCCAGCATTTCGCATTTGGAATCTGTAACAAATATAGGGTTCTTTTCGGAGCTAGCATATATCTTCAGAAGCATTTCTTTTTTATTAGATTTAATGGTAATGTGCTTCCCAATCTTGGCTTAGCCAATTTTAACGGATTCCGCAACATCGATATATTTTTTAAATAAAACTTTGGATCGATCATTCCCTCCAACTTTCTTTTCTTTTGGATGCTTGGTGGGATCAAATGGAAGCGAAAATGTTTATACCATATGAATACTTCGCTATTCTAGATGAGATAAGCTGAGGCCTGTGTCCAATTATTACGACGCCTTTCAAAACTACTAATCCTGCTTCGTTGGGGGTAGCTAATTACCTTTGTCTTATGCAATCGGCAATACGGAATAAGCAGCTAATTTAATGTCAGTCGATATGGTCTCATTATTGGAATAAATACAATATGGTATAGTTTTATATTATTTCTTGATTGCATACAACCTCACCAAATTCTTTGCAGTCTGGCTAATACGAGTTGATTCCAATAATCAGACATTTAATGATAACGCATGTGAAGTAGACGATTTCGCTGAGGTAACACCCCAGCAGCTCTTTGTCAGTCTTGTTTATATGATCACACCAACATATTGGGGTATACTAAGGCAAATACTCTTTACATCGGGATAATGGAAACTTCATCTACATAATAGCAATGCATATGGGGTACAAATATTGACCCAAAAATGTAAGGTTAATTCTAAGCATAATATTCATAAAATGCAGTGAGGCATGAAGCTCACCTCTACAATCTGAACATTCCAGGGATAAATCCAAAGATTCTTGAGTAAAGCTTCAATCAGCAAGTCCATATTTTTCAAGTGAATCATTTGCTACGTTTAATGAAATATTTTGTATACTTGTGTGCAATATGAGAAAAATTAATTTTGATTGGGAGATTATTTTCCTCTTCAAATGGTTGCATATGTTCGACGAAATCAACTCTCTATTTCTTTATTTATCACTCTCCCAGTCCCCCTCTGTATATCTATCTGTATGTCTCATTCCCCCTTTTTCTCTTTTTCTACCCTTCTCCCCCCCCCCCCTCTCTTTCTCTCTCTCTCTCTCTCTCTCTCTCTCTCTCTCTCTCTCTCTCTCTCTCTCTCTCTCTCTCTCTCTCTCTCTCTCTCTCTCTCTCTCTTACGTACCAGATAGCACACACTATCATACCTAAGTTCCACAGACCGTACAATGAATAGATATTAAGCAGAACATAAATAGCTATTAAACAAAAGGTTAATACATACCCTAGTAGATTAAAACCACCAAATAGATGTATATCACTTGAAAGGAGAGAAATTTGGGCCAGGTAGTTTGTTTGTAGATCAGCCTATTTTCGAAAACAGTACAGTATTTGTACGTCTTCACTCTCACTCAGACAAAGACCTGCGTACAATGTAGAGCCTTTTCGTGTCGATATAACAGATAAGAACAGGCATTAACTGATTTCAAAGTTATGTTAGAATCATCACGCCTTGTGTCAGGGACCTGCTTTGTAATCTGCGGTTCAAGGTCGAGGGGTAGGTGGGGTAAGACGTTTGTTCTAATTAAGGTCATTTCGTTTTCTTCTGATCACATAAATTCTTTCCAGCTGGTAGGATTCATTCTTCTCTAAATTCTAATATTGAATGTATATAGACTCGTACGTATTAATTGGTCAATGGCCTGGATGAGCTAACAATTTGATTATATATCACGATACAATAACCCAAAAGGTTATTGTCATAAGCAGCAGAGGGGGTGAATCCTACAACGCTTTTAGACAAAATTTGATTGAATCCTTAAACGAGCCTTCCCTACGATCTCATTTTAACCAAAAAAAGGGTGAATCCTACAACGTTTTTAGACAAAATTTTGATTGAAATCTTAAAACGAGCCTTCCTACGATCTCATTTTAACCAAAAAAAAATGTCTCAGAGGCAAACCCTACAACGTTTTTAGAAAAAAAATTTATTGAAATTGTAATGAGCTTTCCCTACGAAATCTCATTTTAACTAAAAAATGAAAACAGAGATTTTTACGATTTTTTAATTAATTTTGGTCGCAACGTCGTTGTCACTCACCCTCTCTGCTGCTGAACTTTCAGTTCTGGTTAATAATTTTTTTACGATGAAAATCACTAAGATGAAAGTCCTTAGGACTTTACAAACAGACTAATCGCTAACACCTCATCTTGTAGATCAATCAGATTATTGGACTGGTCAGTGAGTTTGAAATTAATTCTCGTTAGCGAATCATAATGGCATCGCATATAGACAGGATTAACCGGAGACTCAATAATTAAATATCCTGGAGGGGCTATTGGTGCAAATGAGTATAGAATATATCCTTGCTGAGCTTGATTTGATTGCTCGAGATTTATTTGATAACTACCTTCGATAACGTCACACACTAAATTTAACGCTATCACCGAGGATATATTCACGTTGAACGGAGCGATATGTCTGCCGCCACCGTCTGGGTCATTATTATGTTTGAGGATTTTTATTTCCGATGATGCTGTTTTTTTCCATGCATCATGAATTATTTTAAAACCAACATCGATGGCATCACTGAGAAGTTTTTTTAGTTCTGGTACGTTATATCCTGGTAGTTTAAATGTTGAAATATCATTGACGGGGATTTTATAGTCTATTGCAAAATTTTTTCTCGTTATAGGATTACTGTCATCTAATATATCCTGAATAATTTTTAAATTAAATTTTTCCATATCGTCGATGATTTTATTGCATGTTTCTACGACGCTGATAAATTCATCTCGGGTAAGAGAGCCGGATTTAAGAGATATTAACAACAATGAAATATCATTATTCATCGCTATGAAATTTTTACTAATTTTAGGTTCGTCAATAAAATGATATCTCTCTATGATATCCCCATCCTTCTCTTTCCCAGTTGCGTGGGATCCGATACTCAAAAAGTCTACACTGAATTGGTAATCTTTATAACTTTTTATTGGATTATCAGGTTTTATCCTGTCTGTGACATAATCAGATTTTTTAGGTTCGGGTGGTAAATTAACGGTTTCCCCTTGGGGTGGTAATTCAGGCCATCCTAGTACGGTTCTAATAGAACTCTGATAGATATCTACGAGGTATCCTTCTGTGCTTATTTCAATTGCGGATGATAGCGTCGGCTCATGAACCGTTATAGCGAATTTTGATTCTTTTCCAGTAATCGATTTTATTCTACGCGCGAATTCATTATTGATTTGTTCAATTTGATATGATCCGGTTGGTATTGAAACGACGTTCCAGTCTGGAGTCCCGTCTGGTTTATTCTTATTCGCGAAAACCAAGGAATTATTCGGTTGTTGACCACCAAATGATTTTGATCTGATATTAGGCCAACTGTGATACACTCGTAGTTTTGCAAGCGCTATCTCCTTCACCGGGACTAGGCTAGGAAAATTTACACTAAACTCGGGTTTCGTAGATGTTATTGATATCATACTTGTTTGTACTGGGTTTGTATTTTCTACTATTTGTTGAAGTAATTCTATCGGTGTTGTCATCGCTGCTATACTCATGCTGTCGCTCTAATTTTGACATCGCGGAATCAAAAATACTGACTATCACTGAGAACTCACTATCCGATATCGTTGATGTTATTGAGATCATTTTGGTTTTTGGGTTCGTGTTTTCTAATTCCATCGGTGTTGTCATCGTTGTTATACTGTTGTTGTCTCTCTAATTTTGATATCGCGGAATCAAAAATATTGAGCATCGCTGAGAACTCACTATCTGATATATTTGTATTATCGAGTGACGACGATATCATCGAGGATAATTGCGAGTACGCGGTTGATACAATATGAAATTGAATTAAGTAATCTTGCAGTTTACTCTGGCTGCATGATGATATCTTTTTTGTTATCCCGGTTGATATACCCGCGATTGTAGCCACCGCAGAAATGCAAATTGGAACTACGACCGGAGCAATCATTGTAACAGATGCAAGTATTATTCCGGCACCAGCGAGAACGCTTGACACCGAGTACATAGTAATATCAATCGCGGTGATTCTTCGTCGGTATTTTTTATGTTTTTTTGATACTCCTCGGCGAGGGTTTTGAGTCTATTTTGAAATTATCTGACCTGATAATAGCGACATTGCGTTGATGAAATCATTTTTATTTTAAAAACGCTAGCGTTTTCAATTGTGAAATCTAAAGGATTTTCCTTTCAATTTAGTTATTTACTTCGCATACGAATTCTAAGCACCAGGATATTTCTTTTCTAACGGTGTCATCAACCGCGATAATCTCAAATTCTTCTTCACCTCCGATAAGTACTGTTGCGGTGCCACCAAAGTAGGTTTTACCGCTTACGATTATATCAAATTGCTTGTTAGAGATTAACGTCATCCTGTAGATACCATGGGGCCACTTCTCGATATTGACCTTCAATTTAGCATTAGATTCTTTTACCCAATTAAAGGTCCCATGCTTTACCCTTTCAGAGGTTTCTTTTAGTTTAAGAATATCGTCGTAAACGTCGAGATAGGTTTTTTTGATTTCAGCGAGAGTCGGGCCTGTCAACGATGTGGTTTCAGAGATAGGTGTTCTCCCTAAAAATGAGATTTCGTAGGGAAAGCTCATTAAAATTTCAATAATTTGTTTGTCTAAAAACGTTGTAGGGTTTGCCTCTGAGACATTTTTTTTGGTTAAAATGAGATCGTTGGAAGGCTCGTTTTAAGATTTCAATCAAAATTTTGTCGAAAAACGTTGTAGGATTCACCGTTTTTTTGGTTAAAATGAGATCGTAGGGAAGGCTCGTTTAAGGATTCAATCAAATTTTGTCTAAAAACGTTGTAGGATTCACCCTCTCTATTGCTTCATAATTCAGTATAATTTCAAAGCTAAATTACAAAACAAAACTTGTAGTATTTCCAGTGGATAACAATTTGAATAAAAAAATCCTTTCAGATAAAAAACTAAATACTACAGTATAATTAACATTATAGTAAAACTAAGACACAATAACAGAGCCATCATGTAGGTCTTTTCCTTTCCAGCGTTTTCCCGGGTTCTTCCTTATTCATACTGGCCGCCATGTATAGCATATCCTTTGTTGAAACATTAAGTTAAATCCTACAACAACAGCAGCAACAAAAGTTCAAGAAAATTATAGTAACTACTCTTCTACTCCTGCATAAATAGCTCGCTTACTCACCTGCCGAATCCAAGAAAGAAAAAATAAAAAAGATAATAAATCTCTTTATAATTTTGAATACAAAAATATTTTGTAGTCCACGTTCCAACTTATGGTTATAATAACATGCGGCGGATTGAATTGCTGTAAAGTCAGCTAACTTCAAAACTTCCTGTTCTGTACTTATCAAGGCAATGCATACTTCACAGGCTAATACAAATCAGTTTATACAATCATATATCTACGCTTTCAGTTGATGGTTAATGATGCTGCACTTGGTTAATAGGCCATGATTATATTACCTGATGGTGCTTCCTCTTTTGTAAGTGCATTTCCAATGTGAAATCATAGATGACATGTAACAAGCTGCAGATGAATGTAGATAAAACTGAGGCTATTCTGATCACAACACAAATACTTTCTGATTCACATCCTTTACCTCAGACAATAAATATCAGCAACACCAACATTAAATTCTCACATCCAGTACAGAACCTAGGCGTTACTCTAGACAGTACTCTCACATTGCACTAACATGTCATGAACATATGCAAGGCTGCATATCTTGAATTGAGACGCATCAGTTCCATTCGTAAATATCTTTCAGTTGATGCCACTAAAACACTTGTGTGTTCATTAGTACTTTCAAGACTGGACTAATGTAACTCAATTCTGTCTGGTTCGTCACAATATTTACTCCAGAAACTTCAAAAAGTTCAAGAAACAGCTGCGCGGATCATCTTTAGAGTACTTCGATCAAAGCACACCTCACCACTGCTCTGTACTCTACATTGTCTATCACTTCTATACAGAATCAAACAAAAAATGTTCTCTCTGTGCTATGTTTCAATGACTGACTCAAGTCCAACATACCTATCCAGCCTCACCCATATTTAAACACCAGCTATATCCTTAAGCTGTTCTTCTAATAATCGTATACTCATTGTTCACAAAGTGAAAACAAAGTCATATGGACAGCGTTCATTTGCACACCAGGGCCCGGCGACGTGGAATGAATTGCCCATTGAAATTAGACACAAAGACGCAGTGTTCCTTTTTAAGAGTGCTCTTAAGACTCACCTGTTTCGACTGCAGGGACAAACTTAGCGACCTAATCATGTTTTGTATCTTATATGTTTTCAGCATATTTTTATGTTTTCCAATTTTATTGTCTTGTCATTTTTTGTTCTGTAGTGTAGTCATATCATTATTGATGGTGTAAAGCGCTTTGAGCTTCGAAAGAGTAGACGCTATACAAAGTCCTCATTATTATTATATTAAAAGGATATGGTGCAACTGTTTGAAATTTGGTGTCTATGATTATATCATTTCAACCATGGTAGTGTCACCCTAGTGCGTGTTTACCATCTCATGTGTTTGTTATGAATCCAAAGTATTTGTATTGTTCTTAGGTATGTGTAGTGTTATACGCCATTATATTTTTATTTGATGTGAAAGCGTACGTATTGGATTCTTGGAAGCATCTAGTACATTCGGGAGTGCAGACATTTCTCTAGAATGTACTGTAGAACTGTTGATGTTGTAGTGTACATGTACCTAAATACAGTCATTTTGCAGTAATATTAGTATCTCTACTAGTTTTTCAGAGGTGTTAAATATTAGTAGACATTTTGTCTTACACTTAATTGTGGTTGTACGACAAATATCTTTTGTACAATAAATACAACAAATCGTTGAATGATTTTTTGTAATTGTGAATTACACAGTATAACCTTTACTGCAGTTGTATTGACAATTGCCGTTCGTTTGTGATTTCATGCTTAATAATTCTCATACCAATAGAAGTGCATATGTATAGAAAAAAATTGAGTTTAAGTCGCTTACAGTCAGGTCTTCCAATTCGAGTAGTGTCGACATTACGCGTATGAAACTATTACTTTCAACGGCATTGCCCTCAAAGTTGATGTCCATATAGCAGAAGCGAGTACAGAGAGCGGAGGAGAGTATGAACGGTTTTAGTTACGTTATCTGAGAGTAATCAGGCCTAACCAACAGGACTCATATTCCAAAGTTCAGGTCAAACTATGAAATATGTCTGCCAAATGTGTGATAATCGTTCGTCTGAATATATACTCCAGAAACTTCAAAGCACAACTGTTCAGATCATCCTTAGAGTACCACGATCTGAGCACACCTCCCCGCTGCTCTGTACCCTACACTGGCTATCCATTCGATCCAGAATCAAACACAAAATTTGATCACTGTGGCACGTTTCACTGACTGACTCCAGTCCAACATAACTATATGGCCTCATCCATGTATACACACCAGCAAGATACTTACGCTAACATTCTGACAATTTTGCCTTCATTATTCCCACAGTGAAAACTATGTCATATGGATTAATTAAAAGGACTCATATTCCAAAGTTCGGGTCATACTATGAAATATGTCTGCCAAATGTGAAACAATAAGACCCATGCCTGATGTATGTCTCATAAGTGAAGTCAAAATGGCTGACCACTTAGCTTCTGATATTTCCTCCAGGATGTCAGAAAAGTTTACATTCTACTCCGGAAGATCAGAAGGTTAAGATCGACATGGAACGTCTGGCACCAGACCAACTGGATAGCCTCAGACAAGTATTGAAGAAATGAGACGGTCTATTGTTGAAGATATACACAGACTTGGAAAAGACTAACTACATCAAGCATAAGATTGTACTCAGTGATAATAAAACTCTTAATGTATGAGGAGGTTCGTCAGCATATTAAGGAAATGCTAGATACAGGTGCAATCAGGGAATTTGATAGTCCATATTCCTCTTACGTTGTGTTGGTCAATAAATGAGACTACCGGACCCTTAATGCAAAAACCCGGAAGGACGCTTACATCCTTCCGCCGTTTGATGATACATTTTGAGGGGCCAAGTTCTTCTCCAAGCTAGACCTAAGACAGAATATGGGCAGGTCGTGATGGAGGAAGAACACAAACAATACACAGCCTTATAAGTAGGTCCACTCGGCGTTTATGAGGCGAAACGCAATAGGTTTGGTTTGTGGAATGCTGGAGCTTCATTTCAAAGTCTTTTGGAGAAATGCATGGATGAAATGCACATGCAGGAGTGCCACATTTTGATAGAGGATATCCTCATTTTCTCGATAAAATACCCGGATTCATCGACCGTTTATGCCAACGAATGCCCGATTACCCCAGCACAGTCTTAAGCTGAAACCCTCTAAATGTGAGTTGCGCATCCGGGTCACGTTATGTCTGAGGAAGGTATGAAGCCTTACCCAGATAACACATCTGCTATTATGACGTGTCAAAAGCCTAACAGCGGGAAGACTCAGACCAGCAACCGGTAAGACATATACTAGAGACCAAAAGCCATACAACGGCTAGGCCAGTGGGTCACTTCGCAAACGATTCACTGCGTGTGTGTTATTGAGATCGTTCGGGCGTTTTCTTTGCTTTTATTCAGTGGGTTCGAATCCTACTTAGATTATAGTCATCTTCCTCCTTGATTTGTCTGCAGCATTTGATACAATTGATCATGATATATTATTTCACCGTCTCCAGATTGTATTTGGCTTTCACCACTCAGCCTTAGTGTGGTTCAGGCCCTACTTAGTGAACACGACATACATTGTATCTGGAAAGGAATACACTCCAGCCTAGTTGACCTATGTTGTGGTGTTCCATAGCGGTTTATTCTTGGACATGATATCTTCATTCTATATAATCATCCGCTCTCAAGAGTGTCGTAGATCATCATTCAGCAGTTTCCCACCAGTTGTAAGTTGATAATGCCCAAATATACAAGTCTAGCCAACCAACTGAAGTTGATGCTACCATCCAATGAGTAGATAGGTACCTCATCTGATGTGAAATAATGAATGACATGTGAGAAGCTGCAGTTGAATGATAATACAACTGAGACCATTGTGTTCACAACACAAAGACTTTCTCTTTCACATCCTTTATCCCAAACAATAAATATCAGCAACACCAACATTAAAGTTACAGTCAGTATGAAGCCTAGGTGTTACTGTGGACAGTACTCTAACATTGCACCAACCTGTCATGAACGTATGCGAGGCAGCATATCTTGAGCTGAGACGTGACAGCTCCATTCGCAAATATCTTTTAGTTGATGACACTAAAACACTTGTGTGTTTATTAGTACTTTCAAGACTGGACTATGGTAATTCAGTTCTGTCTGTTTCGTCTCAATATATACTCTAGAAACTTTAAAACGTTCAAGACACAACTGCTAAGATCATTCATAGAGTACCACGATCTGAGCACACCTCCCCGCTGCTCTGTACCATACACTGGCTATCCATTCGATCCAGAATCAGACACAAACTTTGATCACTGTGCCAATTTTCACTGACGGACTCCAGTCTATCATAACTATCTGGCCTCACCCATGTATACAAACCAGCAAAATACTTACACTAACATCCTGACAATTGTACTCTCATTATTCCTACTATCAAAACTAAGTCATATGAACAACTTTCTTTTGCATAGCAGTGCCCATCAACCTGGAACGAATCACCCTTGGATATTAGACACAAACAAACAGTGATTTCTTTCAAGAGTGATCTTACAACTCACCTTTTTCGACTGCAAGAACAACCTTAAAGACCTAATAATGTTTCCTACCTTAAATATGTTCAGCATTTGTTTATTGTTTCTAATTTCTTTGTGTATGTTTTTATTATTGGGTTTTGTAGTCATATCATTATATATGTTGTAAATCACTTCAAGCTTCTAAAGGTTATTCACTATAGAAAATCATTATTTATAGTAGTAGTTGTAATAGTAGTAGTAGTAGTAGTAGTATTCATATTAGTATTAGTAGTACTATATATGATGTGAGTATACTAATTTATTCATTATTCCGGGATTGAAACTCACATTAAAGCTCTATTGATCATGCATTATGCAAACTAATAATCCAGTCCAATACTTATTATTAATAATAAACTAAGAATCTGCTGAATTTCAGTATTGCAACGATGAGTCAATTGAAATTGTGTTGTCAAGCGTAATTCTTATGGCCTGTACCTTGTCACGGAAGAAATTTTCAAACAGGTCCTGAAGGTTTACTGAAGAGAAGGTAGTGAGAAGTGTTATATGAACAAAATGGATACCTTGGAATTTTATTTCTGTCTGACGCACATTTTGTTCACTGCTTCTTGGAATCATGTGGTGTGCCCAAAAACAGAATTTCTCATATCAAACCTAAGCACATTCAAGCTTTATGTCATCCACACAGAAGACAGACAGTCATCTTCTATGAGCTAGTTCATTGCATTTCCGTCCACTTTAAAATGATTGGCGTGTGGACTATTTTGATTGTTATGGAGCACCGCCTATGGAATACATCCTTGAGTTTATGAGATAAAATTTCGTATCGACTCGAATCAATAATATGTGATTACATGGTGTGTAGACTTGTATTTTCTTTATCAACGTAGCGTTGATGTTCAATAGAAAATTTAGTGACTTGTTTTAATCGTGAGTACACTTGAAACGATGAAAAAGTAGAAACAATTCGGGTTTAAAGGACTGGATACCATTCCAGCTGGAACGATATTGCCTTTCGTCGATGACTTTAAAGTAGAGGCAGGTATAGAAAGGATGATGTAGCCATAGAAAAAGTGTTCCCAGTTTTGAAACAAACAGAGATAAAGCGAGAGTTTTTATACATTTCAGGAAACGTATATTAAGTTGTCATATTTGGTATGAACTTATCAAGTAGATAAAATTGTATGAATCATTCCTATCACTAATAGCTACATATATATTTGTTCGGAAAGTAGTGTCCTTCCATATTCAGTCTTTTATTTTGTAAATATGCATAGTTCACAAATGCAGAAATGATGTTGCGTTTGCAATTCACGTATAGCTTGACAAACTCTTGGCAAATCCGTTCTTCTAACTCCAAAGGCAAACCACGAATGTTCTCTTGATAAGCATCGATGATGAGATTACTTCGGACTCACTAAAGCAAAGTAATAACAGTGCGAAGATCACCGAGCTTGTTCCAAATAAACCATGTCCCTCTTTTGAAGTGACAAACCAAAACTGAAGTACCTAACTTTATGTTCTTCTCCCAAGTAAATAAATGCAGCTCTGGCTAATTAATCGGGGATATTTGCCCCCAGATCTTTTAAATACTTTCTTTTGAACGTTTGGAACCGACAATCGCGCAGGGAACGAATATTTGTATTCACATATTCCTTTCGGGGTAGTTTACCCAAGCATGGATGAGATCCGTAGGGTAGTAGCTGTACGGAATAACGTTATAGCTGAAATTCACAAAGGAGTTCACGATAATGAATGGCATCCATTTCGAATCGTAGGGTTTTACACGCACAGTATCACTTTCTATGGTACAAGTTCCCATTTCGCGCTTCATCGCTGGTGTCGCCGCATACGGCAAATGTGTAATCGCGAGGCAGATCATTAAACCCGACCTGATTGTCACTGAAGCTGAACCTGTTGTTGACTTGTGCCACTGTGAAATGATTCATTTTTCTAGCTTGGAGCATTTAATTAGAACTACGCATCGGTATTGGGTGTTTTTCCAATTTTATACCAGTCTGGATAAAATCTCGAGCTTTTTGATCTTTCTCATTTAAGAAATGTATTGGAAGTCTTATCGTTTTGGAAGTATTATAGGTTATGACGTATTCCTTTGTCTCTTCCATGACAACGGTATCACCTTCTCTACGTTACCGAAGCAAATGTACAGCGGTTTGATTGGTTCAAAGGTAAGGACAGTGCTGAGACTATCAGGAATGTCTCAGAATAACTCAATGTTTATATATACATATATCCCACCGCAGCATCAGACCACAGTTGAAACACTATTCTTTGTATCACTGTCCAGCACCATCTAACATATTTAGAATATGTAATCTTTTCCCGCCCTAATGCCATTTCTTAAAGTTTCCAATCGACTGGTACAATCACAATAGTAAGGCGAGACGACGGGAAATTTGTAGTATTTAAACTTAGAGTCCGCAGTGGGTACCTCACTCGATTTTTGCTGTGTTAAACTCATCATTCATGTCGGTGGCTATCATCTTTGGACCACTATTAATACCGCGCAATATCGTCATGTCCATAAGGTAAAGTGAAGTAGTTGGTTAGCCGCAATCGCGTCTGGTTCACAATTAGATATATTTCTTATATGGTTCGGCTGACAACTTGCTGATTGGATAAACGTACAAATGTATGTGGTTCGTATGAGTTGTTAAACGTATAAATATGTGCAGTTCGTATGAGTTGTTAAACGTACAAATATGTGCGGTTTGTATGAGCTGCTAAACGTACAAATGAGTGCGGTCTGAATGAGTTGCTAAATATACAAATGTGTGTGGTTCGTATGATTTGTTAAAAGTATAAATGTGTACGGTTCGTATGGTTGTTAAACGTACAAAAATGTTTGGTTTGTATGAGTTGCTAAATGCACAAATGTGTGCGGTTCGTAGGTGAACGCTTTAAAGTCTTGATCCGTTACAGCTTCTTTCAGAAGTCAAAAATTGACTACTTGATTCGTTCGATGATTTAGAGTCAATTCTTTTACTTTACACTAAGTATGTGCGTTTGTCCCAGTATTTGTAACCCTAACGTTTCGGATAGTCGCAAGATAGACTAAGAATGTTGTCTTCGGGGTACTCGTCTGTCCAGGCTCATAAACGTCTTCGTCGATTTCTGGGTAATGATGATCATTTGGGTGCGATATTCTAATTGATGTAACACTTCGTACAATTTTAATCGAGCGTGGATTGTCACGTACAGTAAGCCGTTAGGATTACGTTTCCAAATTCGTCAGCCCCTACAAAAGCAAGTCCTGCTTTGTAATTGACCTGGATCCAAACTTCAGGAACAACGTCCACATGTTTCATATAGCTGTTATTTTCGTGAATGATTTAAAAGTAGACCGAGTGTTCTGTTACATTCTCCGTCATCAGTAAACAGGAACATTGTGCCATTTTCCCCGCAAACAATTAAACATGACTTTGGCAAACAATCGCATTTCTATGTTATTCCCCACGTGGTCTAACGTGATGCCTTCCTGGTCAAAGTATTTTTTTCTGGTGTTCGGGAGTCTGGCACCAGGAAGGATAGCCGCTGTTGATGTATCCAAACGCAAGAACGTAGGCCTATACATGCCTTTCTCCCTTGGGAAAGTGGAAATTTTCGTACATTTCTAGTAGTTGGTACACTAGTTGCTGAGTTCGAAACATTTCCACGCTGACCGATGTTCTTGTCAATGCAAGTTCGTCCTAAGTGTGATGACAATGTTCGTCTTGGTTGCAACCTTCGGCACAAGTGCGACACAAAAAAAACCATCAGTTTTCCTTGGTAATGATGATGTAAAACGGAATGGTACAAATTGGTGAGAAGCAAGCCTTTGCACTTGATCAATCATTCGTATTGTCGATTGTTTTGCACATCAGATAGATGTTCTGCTGACAACTGCAGTTATTTCGTTTTTTCTTCTCGTCCATATCGTGCGGCAAAATTGTGGTCGATTACACGCAGCAATTCTGTAAAATGTCCATCCATGTTTTGAATTTATTTTGAATGAAATACTTTTACATTCTCGTTTTACGGTTATGTTGCACCTTTCCACACGTGATACGATTTTGTCTAAGGTGTACAGTGTTCAATGACTTTTTTATTCTGTAAATCTGTCAAGCAGCAGAGGAGGTGAGTCTCAGGAACTTTTATAGACGTCGACAAGGCAAAACGAGGTTTCCTCGTAAATGCTTAATAGAAGCGTCGACAAGGCAAACTAAGGCTTCCTTAAAATTGTTAGCAATTTCATCGTAAAAGAGGGACGCCAATGTGGTTGTCGCGCCTCCGTTGCTGCTATGTGGTGAACCGAATATTTTATCAAGTTCGACACAATATAGCGTTCGAGGATCTACTAAGTTTATCGTTACAAATCCGTGTGCGGCTGAATGAGCGTGACTAAAGAATTTTTTTAATTTATTATAATCCATACCGCTGCACCATGTTTGCCAAATATTTCGTAGTGTATGATTGTCAACTCCATTAAACATACATAACAAATTGCAATTATCTCTGATCACTTTTGGTTTTTTGAGTGTATCGATGAGTAACATATATCACGTCGGTGTTTTTATGTCTGCCTCCGGAAAATATCTTGGCAGGGGTTTTTTGATTGTCTAACATCACATCGTCATATAGAACTAAATTGTTAATACTTCCATCGATATCACCAATGCTCGGTGCTTCTCTGATATCGGTTATATATTTAATATCTCCCTCGTTGACAATCTTTACAGCGTATTCGTAATCATCATCGTTAATATTTTCGTCAATCGGTGTTTCCTCGATCTCGGTTATAAGCTCGCTGGCTCTCTCTATGGCTCTTTCATTGTAGTCTTTTAACACCCGGTAACATCGTTGATCATCTACGGTTGGTGCTACTAAATACAACTTGTCCCATTTCATCCATCTTATTATCATATCAATTAACAACTGTGTTTTACCTCTCCCTCACGGTCCAATGATAATCATTCGAATAGAGTTTGGTAACTTAACGTGATGTTTTACGGGTTTTGGTTCTTTTGTTGATGAATAATCAATTACAGTCATATCCATATAAAAATAAATGTATTATAGATCTATATTGTGTGAAATGTAAGGCGCGTACTGGCACAGATGGCTTGACGACGATTACAAGATGCAAATACCGATCAGCATTTTCTGGTAAGTTTGTACAATGCAGTACAAAGAAATTTAAATTTATTTCTACGAAACCTAATTTTAAAACAAAACGAGGAGGTGATATTGCAGCCAACCTAGTAAAACTCCCAGGAACACCATGGGAAAGTATCCGGGAGAAAAACACCTTTCCGGGTATAGTTATTGTGGACCCGGGACCAGACTTGATATCAGACTCGATGATCAAAACCAAGCGAAACCCCGTGAAGAACCAATAAACGCTACTGATAAAGCGTGTCACGCTCATGATGATGCTTATAAAAGCAGCAATCTGCAACATAGACATATCGCAGATGTGAAATTAATTTACGCGTTGAATTAAATCACTGATAAATCTTTCAAAGAAAAATTGGCTTCATGGTTGATAAAATCTGCGATGAAAGGTAAATTAATGATGGGTGCTGGTAATTAATAACAACATAGAATCTATTTATTATTCTCCGAAAGGATACTTGAGGGGTAAGGCAGCAATTGGTAAACTCGCTAGCGCAGCAAAAGTGAAAAATTACACTGCAGCGGATTGGTTATCCAAACAGGCGATATGGCAAATTTATCTACCACCGCCTAAACAAATTAACTACTCGGTTTTTAATGTTACCGTTCCTAATGAAGTTCATCAAGCTGATATACTATTTTTGCCACATGATGGTGGTTACAAATACGCATTGACTGTAGTTGATGTTGCGAGTCGATACAAACAAGCAGAGCCGTTAAAAACAAATCATCAACTGAAGTCGCTTCTGCGTTTGAAAGGATTTATTGGCGGGGTCCTCTGCGCTCGCCAAATCTATTACAAGTTGATCCTGGCAAGGAGTTTCAGGATGTGGTTCTATCGACGATGAGCAATCAAAATATCGCGATCAGGCAATTGTTGAAAGATCTAATCGGACGCTTGCTGAGCGGTTATTTGGATACCAACACGCGAAAGAATTTATTCAATATAAACGATCTCGTGAAAGGGTCAAGAGATTACCAGCTAGGATTTCTGCGCTGAATAATGAGATTACTAGAACAATCAACACGAACCTATCAACGCGATTGAAAAAAAACTTATATACCTAAAAATCATAAAAAGATTTTTAAAAACAATCAATACTCGGCAATGTCACTGTTAGGTATTAATATGAACCAGGAGAGCTCGAAGGTGGTTAAAAAAGAGCTACTGATCCCGTTTGGAGTGTCATCACGCATAAAATATCCGGCATAACACAATCTACGGGTAGACCAGCAATTTATAGATTCGAGTCAACCTCCCCTCAGCGAGGATTCACTCGACAACAACTACAAGTGATACCAGAGGATACTCAATTACCGTTGCGTGGTCTTAACTAGCGCCTCTTCGTCTGTTGCATTCAAGACAAGTCAGCATCACATTATTTCTAGTATGACCAATGCTGCTATGTTTTCTGTCTACGGTGAATTGGCGAGGATCTTTATCCGACCAACTCCAACTCATTACACAATTGCAACTATCGCAGTGATTATTTTGTTGTTGTTTCGGTGTAATTATTAATTCGGCATCAATGTCATGTTCTCTATTATTTTTTTTTATCCTGTTGTTTATAACCAGATAGATTTTTCTGATTATATCATCGGTGACAATATTACTTATTGTAGTGTCGTTATCATCTCCTGACTCTGTCAGGACAACTCTTTGAAGCTGATTTATTCTTCGTACTCGTGATACCGCTAAATAAACTAAATTCGACCACTCGATGCGATTATCTATGATCCAAACAAATGTATCTGATATAGTCAATCCATGTGAAGAATGTGTTGTCGCTGCTTAACCTAACGTCCACGGGGAATTATTAGCGCGTAATGCATCCTTGACGACATTGATATCAACCAGCACAATATCATTTAATACTATATTCTGCTTTTCACGCTGTCCTGGAATATAAACTTCGATATTCTGCTTTCGTGTATCGTTGGGTCTATAACACAATGGCACTGGAAGTGTTCAAATATTTCATTGTGCGTTTCAAATAACTTCATCTGAAGTGTGTCTCTGACTATCTTTCTACTTGTCACTATCAAATCGTTTGGTGTCCACGCTTCCCAAACATCATTTAGCGGCGTTTCTGAAATTATTTCACGGACTATTTCACACTGGATTCTATCTGGTTGTAATCTAATTAGCGCTTTGAACTCGCGCAATTGTTCATCAAGTGCTCTGTGGTCGGTATTAATTTCTTCATAATAGTCTACATGATTCTTCAACCAATCATGAGGGGATAAACCGTAAAATGGACGTGGTTGGCCATGATCGCCGCACATTATTACTGCTGTATTTTTCAGTAGCAGCCAATCAAGAAATCTTTGTAATACATCTAACGACATCGTGCATATATCATCCCATATTACGACTTCAGGAATAAATTTTTCACCCATTCGATCAGGAGTCCATTCATAACCTTTCCATCGAAAAAAACATTGATAAGTACATGCTTGAACCCCTCGCTGTATCATCTCTCTGGCGAGTCTATGAGTTGGTGTTAGCACAATCGTGTTTGACTTTCCGCGAAATAGTTGAATTGCACGAGTCGTTTTTCCTGATCCACCACAGCCGTTTAAGTAAATTGTTTTATATCTACATATTGGATCAGATATCTCTGGTGCATTAGATAGTTCTGATATGTGATCGCGCTTCAAATAATTGTTTTCAATGGCGACATCTGCTGATTGAATTTATCGTGCACCATTTCCGGCTTTATTCTCCATGACCCCCAACTCTCGTCAGAATTTGTGAATTCAGCCACTGCGCTGCTGTGTTTCATGTTTATGTAAAATGAATCAGTTGCGACTATAACTGCGGTGTCAGGAAATCTATTTAGCATCGAAAATAAATTTATGGAAGCATAAGCCAGCATAGACGCCCTCAAATGTGTATACTGAAGACTGTATCCATCGTTGTAGGTAACAATTGTACCCAATTTGGTTCCATCGGACAAAAAAGCAGCTTTGCGATTGACGTATATGCCTTTGTTCGTTACATCCGCGATTATAAATCCTATTCAGCGCACTCTATAGTCAACCCTGAAGAACATCTTGTATTGTCGTATTTGCTACCCTGAGTAAACGTTCCAATTATCCTTCGTCCGAGATATTTTGTATATCTGTTTTCGTTTTCAAATAACTGTTTGGACCATTTCAAAAGTTCTTCTTCGTTGAGATCAGGAAGATTTTTTCGTTGTTCGCGTATTATTTTCTTTAGATCGGGCTGTGGTAACCAGACTGATTTCTGTGCTCGATAATCGCTTCACTGACAATCAACGATGTTAGCATACCACAATCAGTCATATATCGTAATAACACTATTGGCATCCAGTGTTTTTCAGACATGTGTCTACCAATCCAAATATAACTACACGGATGAAGTCCTGTAACCATTTCAAATGATACTACACAAGCGAATCCGGATAAATCAAAATCGGGCAGCGGACAATTAATCGCAACGCGAGCCATTTCATGCGTGGGGTGTCCAAATCGTTCAAACCATTTACTACATTATCCGTAACCGAGAAAATTCCCGGGGTAACACTCAAACATATCAACAGAAATAATGGTTCCAGGGTTATATTTTGTATTCCATAATCCACCATGGCCGTACTCGAGACAGTACAATCTCACATCTGATAGAAATTCACTTCGCGTTGGTTTCCACGCATTTTTCTTTCTAGCAAAATGAGCTGCAACAGATGTAATTGTAAAACAGTTTGTTAGCAGCTGTTCGTTGTCTTCCGTTGAAAACTCACTAGCTAGTTTTTTCATTTTATTGTGCAGCGCTTCAGTACGGTATAATTCGCCATTGTGTCTTGCAAATTGATCGAATCTGCCCTCGTCGTCTTCAAAACTGTGAAGTAACCACACTGACACAGGATCGTTTTTACTTAACACGTGAAAAGCATCAAATAATTTCTCCTCAGAAACTTCCGGGGAAAACTCTTCGGGTATATATTTCACTGTTCGTTCCCGTGGGAATTTTGTTACTGCAGGTGTCCACGTGTGTTTGTTATGATGAATAATTTGTATTTTCGCTCCTCTCGATTTATATTTCGGTTCGTGTAATACTTCTCCGGTTATTGTTGCTACTGATATTGGAAATTATAGCGATGTTTCCAATTTGGCTTTATCCTGAATTGTCGCCCCGTGCTCCTTCACTGTTAGCTCCCACTCGGTAATTTTTTTGCGTCTTAGATCGGTCAATTTATTTCCACGCAGCGCATTTGTGAAGTGTTCTATTACTCGTTCTGCTACACAATTCATTCTAGACAAATATTTCATTGGTGCTAGTTTTTCAAAGCTCGGCTTATCATTTAACGAATATATCCCGTAAACAACTGCTGTTACAGGATAAGATCTTTCGTAATACGGCTTGTCAATTCCAGTCAGAATTCCTGGTTTGGAATCTCGACTTACAACGACGGATTTTTATCTTTCAAGATTGGTCCGAATTTATCTCTGATAATCCAATCTCCGGTTTCTAGCAGGATAATTAATTTTACTCTGAAAAAAATACTTTTTTTGTCCAAGATATGAGATTATCATTGCTGCTTTTCATCACTCATGGTAGCATCAACATGACCATCAATTCGAAATGTTGACATGCACTGAGATGCTCCATCGCGCTTGAATTCTTCAAAGCAATCTCTGATTTTACTTATCCTGCTTCTATTACCTGTTAGACCTTTTGGTGTATTAGAGACTCTATCGAGATTAAATTTAGTATTTTTCCAACTCGTAATTTTTGATAATCTCTCGAACTCCTTCATGCTATAATTAAAACAAGTATTTAAATAAAAAATTTCTTAGATAATGAATCATTGCAAATGGCTCATGATTGGATTAATGACCCCGTGTAACAAATTATGCAGAAATGAATTCTGTGGATATGATATGAAAACTTTTCGGAGGGGGAGCCTGGGCCCGATCCCATGTATTCGATGTGGGGTAGGGGTTAGAGGAAAATTACGGTTATGTCTGGGCTGTGGTTGTTAGCGGTATAGAGAGTTGAAGCGTTATTACGACAAAAAGAGAATCAATTACTGTGTCCCTGACGCTGTAAACGACAACGTCTTTGACGGCGTCAACGACAAAATCATGAGAACACCTCAAGACTACATTGAAATAATCTCAAGTATGATTCAACCGAATAATAAATTAGACAAATAATATTATAGTATATAAATGAACCAAGAATTCCGACCACAACCTGTGATTGCAAACTATGAAGCTTCCCCTGATGGTACTGTCAGAAACTGCAAACGGAAGAAGACAGTTGGGTGGGACAATGGTATGGGGTATTTGGTGTTTGTTGCTGGAGGGAAAATACGTCTTAATCACAGAATCGCATACGAGTGTTTCCATGGATTGATCAAAGATGGTCTTGTTATTGATCCCACTGATTCCAACCCTAAGAACAATTCTTTATTGAATTTGCAAGATGCTACACAGGGTGAGAATTCTAAACGAGGAAGAACTGGCACTTGTAAATCAATTGGCAAGAGACCAGTAAAATCATTTAATATAACAACTAATGAAGAAAACATATTTCCATCTATAAATAGCGCCAGTAGATATTTTGAAATTTGCAAATCCTCAGTACGAAAAGTAGCAGAAGGGGTATATCGATTTTCTTTTTCAAAGCGTTTTAATAATAAAATTATATTTATTGACAGATAGATTTCATTTTGTACTATGTGTATATAACACCAAGAGAGATAACTCGTGTGGGTATAGTAATGGCTTAACAAAGAGTTACCCTCAATGAGTTTTTGACACGTTGCGTCATCTGATTGGCTGATTTCGCTGTCATGATTCTCAAACAGGATAATCAGTTGAGGAAATTAAATGCTTTTTATAAGAAAACAAATCAGCGACGTGGTGTTTACAAACAATTTTATTCTTTTTTTAATGCTTTTTCCAATATTCGTTGTTACTTCAGCGCTGTCAATTAATCACTATTATTATACAATATAATAAAATCACACACCTCCATGTTTGACTTTCATGTGTTAAACAGCTTAAATACCATTTCGTCTGTTATAAAATTGGGCTTTAGCTCGAAATTCTAGCGCAAAAGCAAATCACACCGTCGCACGTGGTGTGAATGTTATTTACATTCAAACCAGATCGATTTTGTAGGTTTGTTTTTGTGCTTGAACGTTGGATTGCCCGTCATCCATTGTCATTGTAAATACCATATCATCCATTGTCATTGTACATATCATATCATCCATTGTCATTGTACATACCATATCATCCTATAATCTATTGTTTGTGCTGTCCTTAATTAAGTATATTGATATATCCATTCATTGTACATATCATATCTATTGTCATTGTATATACCATATCATCCTATAATCTATTGTTTGTGCTGTCCTTAATTAAGTTTATTGATATAAAAAACAGGTCCAAATTGACCCCCTAATTTTTATTTTATTTTTGTATTATAAATATATAATTATATATATGGATTCTGAAACTATTAACGAAATTATATCTGAAATAAATCAAAACTTACAAATGTCAAATGGTCTAAACTGTGATCAAATTATGGCCGACTTTAAAGATATTGAATTTGCGATTATTAATAACAAATACGTCTTTTCAAAGAAGCATGCGTTGGTAAAGCGAATCCAGAATGCCATTAGAGAATCCCTTGTATGCTGCGAAGATGTTGCCGTGTTGGTCCATTATGTACTATCGTGGAGCGAGTAAGAAGAGAATTAGGCCGCGAGTATCAAACCCAGCAAATAGTGAATTCGAAAATCAGAAGTATTAGAGCGCTGATCAATCAGAATCAAAATCCTCCCCCTTCAGTATACTAAAGATCACTAAAAACACTTTACGGCGCCATTTTCCCTACACTACCCAGGCTATAATGTGAGCCTACAGCACAGGTATAAATACAAACACTACTGCATGTATAAATACATGTCGGTGGATAATACAATGGACAGTTACACGACCGACAAGGAAGTTTTAGTCGAGAAACAAAGGCAAACAAAGTCAATAACGCGTTTTAGTACCAGTAAGTTGCATTTTTTTGTTATGAAATCTCATAGTCGATAATTAGAAAATTGCTTTAGTGTTTCAATAATGACCAATGAAGCATTAACCACCCGATTGGAGCGTGAAAGACTAAATGCTATTAAAAAGTTTCTTCCAGTCCGTGATTCTGTACGCGGAAAATTACAAAATAGACAAAGCCTTCAGACCGATTTTACTTTATCGTCTGAAGAGTTATTTTAACCGTTAATTAGCGCTACCAAAGATGTAAAATCAGCCACTGAGTGAGCTGTATACTTGGATATCCCTGAGGAAGGGAAGAAAGCGGAGAGACCTCTTCTTGGTGAACTTGAAAAAATATCAACGTAAACTGGACAAACAGAGCAAGCTGTACAAAAACTATTAACTCAGCGACAAGGTCGTATTGATGTTATTGAATCACCTGAATCAAAAAGAACAGTAAAGAATTTACTCGCAAGATTTAACGAGGAGGGATTGACAGCTATTGATAATACTGAACCAGCAGAAATTCCTATGCTTGTTGTTACCACTTATGAAAACAGAAAAAAAAATGCTGAAGCCGGAAAAACAAAAATGTATTAAAAGTATACAACATTACGCGGATGTGGTCTACAAAATCAAAACTAAATCAAATCAAATTGATCCAACAAATATATCATACATTGAATATCTCAATGTGGTGGGTAAAATATATAATCGTTATGAAGAACTGCGACAACAACAAAAACCGCAACAATTGCAGCGGCGACAACATCCATCAAAGAAAATATCTTTCTCACCTAAAAAGTCACAACTTGATCCATCTGATCGAGAAACAGATACACAGGGTGCGCTTGAAGACTTTATAAAATCCTTACAAAGTCAGGAAGAGGATACACAGGAGTGTGAGACTTCCAGAGTTGAGACTCCCAGAGTTGAAACTCTTGAGAGTGGGATATCAGGTAATGGTCCCAACGTCTCGACGTTGGGTAGTTGTCCCGGTAATATTCTTGGTGATATAGCACGATTAATAGTACTTGTAGGAGGTTCGTGAGCTGGAAATAAGACACCGGAAATAGTTAATGAAGCAGCTGATATATGCAGGCGGTTATTTCAAGGCGGCATGATGGTTATCACAGCGACTGAAAACTCTTTGAAGGATTTTTAATTTAACGCTAGTGTTTTTCATAAGAATGATTATACACTACAACCATGATACACCAACTAACATCTTCGTGGTAAACTCACGATTGCCAAAATATAAGGCGTACTATGGAGACGGTCTCGGTGATACCATTGCAGGATTATTTGCAAGAATGGCTCCAAAAGTGGCGCCGGTAGCAAAACAGTTATCATTGAAAGCCATTTATGTTATTCGTGATAAGGGAATCAGTGCCGTGGGTGATCTTGCCGGGAAGGCGTTTTCAGAGTTTTCAACAGCATTTGACATCGACGCCCCAGTGCTCAAGGATGATTCCGTTCGTGATTATCAATATTATTTATATCACGCAGTGCAACCTGATCTTCGATCAAGGATTGAACTTCAAGTCCATGATACCAGTAAATATTTTCTACCGTGCGAAGCGTTTATTGAAGTAGAAGGAGAGCTTGTAACAGCTACTGATACTCCTGCTGTACCAGCGCCGTATCCAGCTGGTACTCAAGTCGGTTTTCTCAATAATGGTATCATGGCGTTATTTGAGAGTGCAAGATCTCTTATTCATGGAAAAGAAATTGAGTCGATAGAACGTGATGTTCATGCAGCAACATCAATAATAGGGCTAGCAAGATATTCCGATGATCATACAAGATCAGCCGGTCCTTCTATGATGTTTGCAAAAGATATTAAAAATACTACTGGAAAAAATCCATTTGTTGTACGACGACCAAATGATCGTGCTGGTGCTGCTGCTGGTATCGAGGATATGATTATAAACAATGATCCTAATTTCAATCAAGGAGCTGCAACACCCATGTCAATGTTGGAATGAGCGCACAGATCATTTTCATGCGCGATTCCACTGCATCATATATTTGGATTCTGTAGAAATGTACGAAAAGTTATTTATAGAGCGAAGAATACAGTAGCACTCGTGCGAAAAGGTAACGACAATGATGCAATTTGGAGGAATCCAGCAGATGCTGCAAACCCAAATGCTGATGCCTGTAAAGTCATTTTAACAAAACTATCACTGTGGATGCCAGTATTGACTCCGTCAATTACAACAGAAGGGCGATTACAATCATTTATGGATCAAGGAGGAAAATCGTTACTAAGTTGGCTAACAACAACAACAGATACTGTACAATCACCTGTTAACGGTACATTCACGTGGAACCTGGCATCAACACAAGGCGTTTCAGCTCGTCGTCATATATTTATTGCGTTACAGGATACGACAAGAACTGATAATCAACTCTTCAGCCATATGATATTTGATCGATTAGGTGTTACTGAAGTCTCGCTGAGAATAAACGGACAGCAGGAACCATCCAAGGATATACAACTTAATTACGGTCAAAACCATATTGCACGAGTTTATCTCGTCTGTTGTCATATATGGGACGCGATCAAAATGTTGATACCGGTCTTCAAATATCACAGTTGGATTTTAATACTCTTTATCCGATCTATTACTTTTCGTTGGAACATCTTGATTTAACAAGACAATCCGTCGTTGATATACACTTTAGAGCTCATGTAACCCGTGGTGCTATCCCTGAATATAGAGCGGTTGCTGTCATTCTCAGTGATAAATCAATGCTATTCGAAGGTGTTGGTGGACGAATGAGAGTAATTGATGCACCAGTGCAAAATATGTAACAATTAGATCAATCTGTTATTGTATAAAGTCGTATTGTGTTATCAGTGTTACGTTGACGCCTTGTCAACTCAAGAAATTGCAATCCGAAGCAGCTAAAAGTTGTGGAACCACAATAACGCTGAAACCCAATCAAATAAATGGTGGGGCAAATAAATTGTCGTTGACAACTCGTCAGATAAAACATTTCAATGACGCGCTTAAAGAACGAAAAGGTGTTCAGTTTACACTCTCTGCAGCCGCAATTAAAAATATGATAAAAACCGGTGATATAATCCCGTTGTTAGCCGCTATTCGAGCGCTGATTGCGGCAGAGGCCCCAGCAGTGGCTAAAGCGGCAGCGCTAGGAGCCGTTAGTACCGCGGCAGAAATGGCACTAAAGAAAGCAACCGGGGGATCCGTGAACAAAAAGAAGGGAAAGGGTCTAAGACTACCAGGAACCTCGTATTCGTGATGCAGCGGAAAAGGCACGAGAATCCCAGAAACGGTTTACTAGCTCGAGAGTCTTTGACTGAGGAACCTATGGTTCCCATGTCCAATTTTGATTTACTCGATGCTGCTAAAAAACTATCGATTAAAAACTTCAGAGGTGTCTTTATGAAAGATCAATTACCGGCGTATCCAAACTGCGTTGAAACCGGTATCACTAATCTCGATAACAGCGCCGGACCTGGAACCCAATGTGTTGCATACGCGGTTATTCCACGTGGGATTGTTTATTTCGATTCAGATGGATTAGCGCCACCGAGAGAATTTATGCGTTATATAAACCGCTTAAAAAACTCCTCGTTGGTATTCCAAGCTACCAACACAAACGATGATTGACCAACCAATATGCGGCAACGAAGTATTAAATGTCCTTGACTATATTTCATCCAACCAAGAAAAGCCACCTCATCTGGTCGTAAATGAATACACAAGTTATCGCTGGAAATCAAAGATTTCATCGAAGATTTTAGACAGATAATAATTTTTATAATAACATGATTGATATTTGGGGGAGATCTTTATCATCACTGAAGAAACCCGCACCTGATGCCGTTGCGGAAATATCTGCAACCGGTGATATAAAAAACTCATCGAAGATGAAATAGCTGAAACGTTGAACTTAGCAAGTGTTGATCCCGGTGAAATAGTTGTATTTCAAGATCGTCAGGGTAAATTGAAAACTAGTATTGTTTCCCTGGATGATATTTTAGTTAAACGACGAGATGCAGCCGAAGGCGCCATCGCGGTATTTTCCGATCAGGGTAAACTCAAATGAGATGTACTTATGTCAACGTTTGCGAAACGAATTAGCGATTTAGAACGATTAAAAACTCTACGCGATGAATACAACAATCATATAGTTGTATTTAATAAATTACAAAAATCCATCGTAGACAACATTGATAAACCCGTAGTAGAATTTTTGGGTAATCCACCAGTGACCACACTGAAGCTCACAACGATAAAAGATTCTATGTTGGAATTTGCAGCACTTCAATTCAAATATGAAGAACATGTAAAGCAGTTTTCAACGTTTCGTAAAAACATTGTTGATAAATTTCTTGGAACCACATTAGATAAACTCGACATAAAACTCCCTGATATTAAGAAATCCATCGACGATCTCAAAACGCTCAATAATGCCATCATAGAGAATGGAACAAGGATGGCATAAATCGTTGATAAAATGAAAATTCCTCATGCGAAAACCAATCACGTAGTATACACGATTCAACGCGGATCATTTGCGTGGACTCCTACGAATAATATATTAAATATTACTGCGGCCGTCAAGGTATTCATCGATTAATACTAGTGACACCGACTCAGTTTAATATTTCATCGTCGAGTTCATCTGGAGTCAACAATACGATATCAACAATCATCGACAAGGATACAATTGAACAGTTCACGTTAGAATCCATTGATAAGAATTAGCTAGGGTTTCAGTAACGTGGTATGTAGAGTTTGTAGCGGATTTGAGTAAACAACTTAATTGAAATCGTAATTAAAAACGCTAGCGTTTTAAAAAATAACAATGACAACATCACAACAATATCGCTATGATCAGGTCAGAGAATTTCAATCTAAACTCAAAACCCTCACTGAGGAATATAAAATAAAAATAAAGAAATACTGACGAAGAATCACCGCCGTTGATGTTACCGTGTACTCGGTGAGCAGTGTAATCGCCGGAGCTGGAATAATACTCTCTTCGGTGACGATGATTGCCCCGGTTGTAGTTACAATTTGTATATCCGCGGCGACAACCATCGCTGAAGTTATTTCAATAATAACAAAAAAAAATATCATCGTGCAGCCAGAGTAAACTGTGTGACTACGTAGTTAAATTCATATTGTATCAACTGCGTACTGGCAATTATCTTCGTTAATATCATCGTCACTCGATGATACATTAATATCAAATAGTGATTTCTCAGCATTGGTGCTTTTTATGATTCTGCGATGTCGAAATTAGAGCTGAATAATAATAATAGCAACGATGACAACATCGGAAGAACTACTTCAACGAATAGCAGAAAAAAACCAACCCGGTAAAAACAAGCATGATATCAATAACCTCAACGCATCCTGAATTCAGTGTGAATTTCCCGACTCCGATTCCCGTGAAGGAAATCGCGCTGGCAAAACTAAGAGTGTATCACAGTTGGCTTAATATAGGTCGGTAGGGTTAGGTGGTCAGCAACCGAATAATTCCCTGGTGTTTGCGAGTAAGAATAAACCCGACGGAACTCCAGACTGGAACATTGTTTCAATAACAACAGGGTCCTACCAAATTGAACAAATTAATAACGAATTAGCGCGGAGAATAAAATCTATTACTAGAAAAGAATTGAAAACCACTATAACAGTTCACGAACCAGCACTATCATCTGCCATTGAGATAAACTTTGTCGTAGATATTTATCACAGTTCTATTAGAACCGTGCTAGGATGGCCTCAAATACCACCTCAACAAGAAACCGTTAATATACCACCTGAACCACAAAAATCTGATTACATTTCCACAAAGGAAGATTATAATAGTCATGATAAAAATTATATTAGCGTAGATACGTTGGTCTTGATACTTTTCTTACTGGTGGGCTTCTCGGTGTTGCTCGACATGTTCTTGCTGGTAGTAGTATTCATCCTGGTGGTATTTCTAAATTAACAAATGCTTTACCATTAGATGATATTTTTAATAAATTAAGAACAAAAGCAGAAACACTTACTACTGGCTATTTTACGTTAGATGAATCAATTATTACTAAACAGTTCACGGCAATGAATAGTAATTTTGAGCGATTTAACGGCTATATAGTAACAACAATCAATACAAACCCACCTGACCGAAATAAAATCATTAAATACATAGAAGTATGTGAATAAAATCATCTCCGATATGGAATAATTTGATTTACGAATGATTCAACTTACATTAGCTGATGATAATCCTGCAACGAGAACAAAATTTGCAACAAAATATAATATCCGCGTTGAAGATATTCCCTAAGTTATGTTTTCAGGATATAACGTACCAGGGATGCGAGCAAAACTCAACAATACCATCGATGATGGTTTTAAAAATATCCATGACGCATGGAAAAAAACAACATCACCACAGGAAATTATCCTTAAACATTATAATGACCCAGACGGAGGCGGGCGGCATATTGCTCCGCTCAACGTAAATATATCCACGGTGATAGCGCTAAATTTAGTATGTGATGTCATCGAAGGAAGTTATCAAATAAATCTCGAGCGATCAAATGAAGCTCAGCAGGGAAATATTTTACATTCATTTGCACCATCAGCTCCTCCGGGGTTTCTAATCATTGAGAATCCAGTTAATCCAGTCGATATGTGATATCATAATGATTCATTAACTAGAATTAATTTCAAACTCACTGATCCATCCAATAATTTGTTTGATTTATAAGCTGAGGTTTTACAAATTAGTCTGTTTGTAAAGTCCTAAGGACTTTCATCATAAATGATTTTCATCCTAAAAATATTCGGTTAACCACAAAGCAGCAACGGAGGCGCGACAATCACATTGGAGTCCCTTTTTTACGATGAAATTGCTAACAATTTTAAGGAAGCCTTAGTTTTGCCTCGTCGACGCTTCTATTAAGCATTTACGAGGAAGCCTCGGTTTGCCTTGTTGACGTCTATAAAAGTTCCTGAAACTCACCTCCTCTGCTGCTTGTCATTATCCAACTATACTATTTCAGTATTTCATTCTTTGACGATTACCCCCAAAGAGATGCGTTGCGGTTTCCACTTGTTTCCACTTTTTAATCCGGAACAAATACCTTTAAAATCGTTACAATTTTGTGTATTTCCGTACCAGTAATACCAAACTGCTGTTACGAAACACCTGTTATGGACTGGTTAGGCCACCATACATTCCAGTATTATTAAGGTGTCGTGTTTCGCGCGCCATAGTATGTATGTCATCCAGACAATATACACGAATGCGAATTCGTGTTTTTGTCTCTTCCAGTAACCCAGCAGACGTAACCAAGTTAACTTTGGAACAACACAAGGTTCGCAAAAGCTGGACATTATTAAACTCGTTTGACAAATCCAACATTTATATGTTTGTATATATACATAGTTA
The DNA here is from genome assembly GCA_029339505.1 of Unio delphinus. Lineage (NCBI taxonomy): Eukaryota > Metazoa > Mollusca > Bivalvia > Unionida > Unionidae > Unio > Unio delphinus. The sequence continues at coordinate 17,744,755 of JAQISU010001236.1, read as the reverse complement.
TATAGTTATATATAGATACATGTGAATAACAAACTAATAAGGATGTATATATTGATAACTAATGTTTCATTGTTGTGTTCATCTGTATTTGGTCATATTCTGAGGAACTATTATTCTGATCGTTGTCTCGATCGAGTTGATCATATGTACGTTCCAGTCGTGCACTCGTAGCAGATGAAGATCTTCGCCTAAGTGAAAAGAAACCGAAAGGTCTGACTTGAAACATTGCATGCAAACCAAAAAACGGAAGCGATTTATAAAATTTACAAGATCCTTGTTCAAGCGAACGAGCAATAAAAAATAGCATTATATGACTTATATTACATTTCAGGTAGTTCTTTGATAAAAGAAACATTTATTTCTCAAATATAATGTTTTAGAAAAGCTTAATAAATGAAGCGATTTACGAGGTTCATAATTTGATTTTCGAAACTTAGAGTATGACGTAGATTCTTTCCATCCGTCATAGATTTTTTTTTTTGATTTTGAAGTAATATTACTATATAATTTTATCTGAACCGATAATTAGAATATACAATATTATTAATATACTTTTGGACGTACATGCGAATTCTCATCAGGAAACATCCTACTGCAATCCCAATCAGTAATGCACACATAAATACACCAACGATGATCCCGATAATCTGAGGACTAAATTCACTTCCATCAGTATTTATTTCTGTCGTCAAACCTGTAGTGATATAAATATAACACTAAATAATATTTGGGCTCTACATTTAAGAAACCGTTGCGAGAGTAAATTATGTTTTGTCCGATACTTGGCATGTCTATTTGTAATCAAATATAATGGGAACATCAATTTAGATTGGACACAATCTCCCACAACTCGTTTGTCGTCTCTATCATACTTATACTATCCAGTGGACGGCACAAAATTACATTTTAATTGAAAGAAAATGGATGCCGAAGTATAACAGCTGACATTGTACACACAATATATAAAGCGAGAAAATAAAAAGAAATCAATATTTCTAGGGTACCAAAATATGGTGCATTAATACAAATGCAAAACCTCTTCGTCAGGTGTAACTAATAGATTGTTTTATGTCATATCCTCTTAGTATAGGAGCTAATATATTGTATATAATCTTTTACACGAGATATAAAACAAATACTATACTATAACCGAGCCTATTCTAATACTTAATGAGAAACAACTCCGACCTAAAACTTGTCCTGTTTAGCACAAAACAGCAATGCCTTGATGGTTTTTTGATTGTAGATAGACTCATTGAGATGAATTTATATTAAACAAAGGTTTTACAAATATGGAAATATCTGAATGTATACATTGAGTGTTATGCTTGTGTCTGCTATAAACATATATCAAAATATCGAAATGCAACAGTATCCACTGTATTGCTTCCATGAAAGGTTACTATATTGATATGGCTACACATGAATGCTGTCCAAAATCATCAGCATCATCAAGCAACATCTGACTAGTTCCATCCAATTGTTTTGATTATGTGCGAATGCATGATCTGCGCAAAACATATCCTGGTCCATTCAATGATGTTATCAGTCCACGTTTGTCTCTGTCTACGTCTTCTTCTGCCACCGGGGACACTGCCATGCAGTACTGTTGTGGATGGTCTGTTAGATATAGTGACATGACCAAACTAGGTCAGTTATCTCTTTTTGACAGTGGTGAGGTGTTCATAATAGCCTACTTTGCCTCAAATGGTGTTACCCACTTCTTCATTGCGATATGGTTCATGTACGAGATGATGCCAAATATGGTTATGTAGCCTCCCATTTCAAGTGCCTTGATTTTTCGTTGTAATTCTGATGTCAGGGTCCAGTCCTCACAAGATTACAAAATATAGAGATTAGTAGTGCTCTCAATAGTCTGATTTTAGTGTGTAGACCGATATATACTTGTCCGCCAGATGCCTCTGAACTTTGACATAGCTGTCTTTCTTCGTACTGCTCGTAGCAACATTTCTTCTCTGGACCCCTCTTTTTTGATTCTGGAACCAAGATATTTGAACTGGTCCACCGTTTCCTGTCCTCTGACTTTAAGCTTGGTTGGGATTTGTTTGACACTATTTGTCACCAGCTTTTTCATCACGGTGCTTATCTCCATGTCAATGGTGGAAGATCTTTCATTCAATTTCTTCACTAAGGTGGCAAGCTCGTCTTCACTGCCTGCCAGCCCATCAATGTCGTCTGTAAAGCGTAGGTTGGTGATGTTATGCCTCCAATGCTGACTGTTTCACAGTGATTGTCCAGCGCTTCGTTCATGATGCGATCTAAATAGTGGTTGAAAACCGTAGGTGACCGGAAACAGCCTCGACGTACCATAACTGTTGTATTGAACCAGTACCCTAGATAATATTGAGCCATTACTGCCCTTGCAGCCATGGAGTACCGCTGCTTGATGGTATTGGTCAAATTGTGACCCATGTTGTACTTCGTCATCGTTGCCGACAACGCCTTATGTCACACTCTGAAGAAAGACTTTCTGGAATATATGAACACATGCTAGATGTCTTATTGATGTGTGGAATACTTTTCACACATAACCCTTATATTGAATACGTGTTATGTTGTGCTTCCTCTACTCCGGAACCCTGCCTGTTCGTTAGCGATTACGTCTTCTGCTTGTAGATTCCGTCTGTTTAAGATGATCTTTAGCATCATCTTAATGGCATGGCTTCACAAACTGATAGTTCTGTACTTTTGACACAGCTGGAGATTGCCTCTTTGGGGGTGTTATAATTATTGACTGGATCCAATGTGGTGGCCATTCGCCTGTCTGCCAGATCTTGGTGCAGATATTTGTTAGTAGCTCAAATACTAACACTCCACCATTCTTGACAGGTTCAGCTTTGACGTCGTCTACTCCAGCTGCCTTTCTTCAGTGTTCTAGTATTGCTGAGTCCACCTCTTATTTGAGAATTTTAGAATGTGGAATTCAGCGTCATTTGTGGAATTTGGAACTTCAAGCACCTTTGCATCTCCTGTAGAAGGGTGGATTTAGACTTGTATACAAACCTCAGTCCATCTTTCTACAATATCATTTGCTTCTGTGAGCCATTTTCCGTTTTCGTCTCGAATGGTACTTGTTTTTGTTTTCTGTTTCGTGAGGTCTTTGACGATTTGGAATGCCTTTTTGGTGTTATTCTTAATCAGACAGCTCTCTAGTTAGTTGCTCTTTTGTGCAACCCAATCTTATTTTGGTTTCTTCAAATTGTTTTTGATATTCCTGTTTATTTCTAGGTACTCCTTTGCCCCTTTTCTGTGTTCTTGGTGTTGTGGTCTATTCGTAAATTACACAGATTCAGAATTGATTCTGTATAACACCAAGTTTTCTTTTGGCAATGGAGGCAAATGATCTCCTTGGCAGCTGTTGTCATGACTTTGTGGTACTTGTCTGTCATAACTTTAACATCAACATCCATCACAAGGATTGCGGTAAATGTTCCTCAAATTGTGGCTAGGAATGACTTGCAAATACTTTTGACACATGTTAGGGTCCTTCAGTTGTTCAAGATTGAGTTTGACCTTGATTTTCTTTGGCTTGTTACTTTTCATCAGCCTAATATGGAAGTTCACAATGAATAGACCGAGATCACTCCCATCATCAGCACATGGGCATGTTCTTGTGTTTACTTTTGTGATTCCACATCGGTAATTGTTTTGAACCAGTCTGTAGTCGATCTGGTTATGATGGGTTCCATTTGGTGCGTACAATTTCCAGCATCGTAAATCTTTATGTTTGACCATGGTGTTGGCTGGTATCAAGTTGTTGTAGCTGGCGAACTCGAGTAGACTTCTCCCTTTTACATAGGTAAACTCCTTGCAGGAAGGTCCGCAATGATCATCCGAGTCTTTTAGAGCATCTTTGCCAATTTTGGCATTGCAGTCTCCTTGGATGACAAGTATGTCCTTTTTACTTAAAATGTTTATAATAACCTGGAGTTTGTTATAAAACTCTTGTATTTATTCATCATCATGATCAGTTGTTGGAGCATAGACCTTGATAGTTGTGATGTTAAAGAGAGTTCCAGAAGAACGGAGATGATTCTGCTATTAATGGGGCGACATTCAAGCCCAGATTCCGTGAATGATTTGTTTACATGAAAGCCTACTCCATTTATTGACTTGTCCAGCTCTCCACTATAATATATTATATGCCCATCTTCAGTTCGGTGTTGTCCTCGGGATTTCCATTTTACTTCCCACACATAGTTCTAGGATGTGCCATGTGTAGCGTACATATCATGTGTCAACTGTTGGAGTATTCCGATTTGCAACACAGTTCTAATGTTCCAGGTGGCGATGGCGATGCTGACTCTCGCTCTGATTTTATACAAAGTACCAATAACACATTTGTCACCTCCCTCCTGGTGGACAAAGGCAGGTGAGGTCCTTGTTGACTAGGGCGTCGACCGCTCCGGCATGGTAAATTAAGATACGTATAGCATCGTCAGTGTGTCTTCGGCAAAATTCTTCTGGCGGAGCACATCCGTCTGCAGACCAATGAGTTGCCAGAAGGGGATCTACTACATCGTCCAACTGCCTTAGGGTCTCCAATCCGGATTTTCCTTTAGGGTTTACTCCTTTAGCCTTTGGCTAAACAAAGCCGATCTGCAAGGCATTTCGAGAATCGTGTATGGGCAGGTTCGTCTATTTCCCGAGACGATAAAACGTCTGCCAATGTCCTATCAACAATAGTCAGTCTCAAATTGATCCACTTAATATATTTTACCACATCACTAATATTTATGCAGGTAGAAATGACAAATCGCAACATACACCGGTCGATATTTTCCTAAAACAAAGATTCTGTAAAAAACTATGAATTACAAGTAAAATTGCATGATATTCATTTCACAATAAAGTGTCTACTCGTAAATTTAGAAACAAGGTTAATTTTTTCTTTTAACATGCATCCTATATATTCCTATATATTCTAACTCTAAAGTTATCATGGAAAATGTGGACATATCGCCTACGATGGTTCTATATATATATATATATATATATATATATATATATATATATATATATGTATATATATATATATATATATATATATATATATATATATATATATATATATATATATGTATAGATAGAGGAAATGGTGTTGTTGACTCGCTAGCCACATTTAATCATGTCTACTGTATTTTACGTGGTTTTGTCCATACGCACATGTTCCATCGTCATGTTTCAAAAGGTATCGTTGATACATAATTCGGCATACAAAACCGTATTTGCAACCCCAAAAAATATTTAACAAATGTCATATATATTTTGGATTGGGTTAAACAAAATATTATATTATTTATCTCTTTTTAGGACGATATGCCGTAAATGTAGATTCTCAAATTTGTACAGACGTTTATTTCAGATCTGTTTGCGAAAGTTCGTTTATAACATATATTTACAACATACTGCGCGATTAGACTGAGAAAAGATGATATATTTGTACGTTTAGTTTTTGCTTTTCTAAAACTGAAACAAAAAATACCATGTGTAGTTGAAATGAGGAAAACCTTATTTGTCACAGACGAAAAAGCAAAACATTTAGATGAATATACGTATTTCTAAAAACCCTGGAGCTATCATGTTTCTGGTGTGACAATCGTTTTTACATATGTACTGGGGAGTGTCCATTCATACAAGTTTTACTAACATAATGACAGCACGAATCAAGTGCATAATCACCACATCGTTGATAACAATAGAAACGAAAACATCCAGACTGACAGTCTTAAGAATATATATTACAGACAGAAATTCATTTTTCTCCCTAACTCAAAAGTGCACAAATATTATATTTAAATATCTGCCAAATACTGTAGCGGTTTTTCAATCGATTTAAGTACACTTCTGTCTTTTGTCGTGATGCATGAGTACTGTGAAACAATACCCTTTCAGCTGTGTAACTCATATTTGAAAACTTATTATATGCACACAACTTAATTAGATGTAATGTCAAATTGTAATGCACTGATATGAAAAGAATAGCGAATTCAGCTGTTTGAATTTTATTAATTTGTGTATCATGGGGTAAAGAATCCAAAATGTTTTGCTATTGCGTTAAAGTAAATGGTCAAATTCTATGGTTGAATAATAGCTCAGCTAAATTACCACAGTCCTAATGTTATCATACTTTTTAAAAATGTTACAGACCTCACCAGCAGCTAAAGCTAAAGCCAATGACAAAGCCTCTGTATATTGTTTTGATGATCTCATTACTCAATCTTATAAATTTTACAATCGGAACGACAGTAGGAAAATAATTATCATTGATTTATCCTGCAAATTATGGTATCTGTTCCTAAGAGATTTTCGTATTCTGTATATGATAAAATCAAACATATATAAATATCCATTTGTATATTGAGCGTACACAACGTATCTAATTGTATCGTATGGGGAAATTTGTAATAATGAAAAAAATATAAGAATAATGAAAATGATGATGATATAATGCATGAATAATCAAAGTTGTTAAAAAAAAGCTTGAAGTAGTTTGTTTTTTTTAAATCCAATTGTTACGTGATTAGGCTCGAATAAACAGGAACATAGAGTGAAAACTAACAAGCTTGTAAAAATTTAACAAACAATTTATTGAGTACAAATATTTTCATAAAAAGAAAATAAATACACTTACAGTATTAGAGAAACAAGTCCAAAAATTAATTCAAAAAGAATTCACAATATAATCCACTAATGGAATTGCAAAAGTCCTGATAATAAAATGTCCAAATAGTTCCAGGTTCGAATCTTGACGAAGTAATCCAAAATGGCTGACGATGTCACGTGATGCAGTTCTGATTTTATGAAAGCACAAGTTTTTCTCCAGATAAATAAGAAATAAATTTCTCTTGATCCAAACGAATTGAAATAATTTCCAATATAACGTAATAACACAATAAATTCCTTTTGATTCAAAAAACGAATTGAAATAATTTCCCGTACAAGAAAACTAAAGATAACTCAAGATAAATATTTCTAACAGCCCAGAGTTTCAACTTTTATTGAACCGTTAGCTTTTAAAACACAACTATATACTGATTTTTACATAAACAATAAGGGGTCACGTGATATTCTGGAAGCTTTTTGAACCAGTTCATGTTTGTCAAGTCACGTATACCTTGTGAGAATCAGCCACTTCTCACCCCCAAGAACTAAAACATAAAAAGTTGTCCTAGAAATCAACCAATCATTTTAGAAGCTTGTTTATAACTCTGAAACCAGGTCAGATATAAGGTCAACATCTGTTGTTTATCAGTAAAGTATAGATCAATCCAAATTTCCACAAAATCTCTCCCAATTTTTGAATTTTAAATCCAAAATGTCAAATTTGAATCTGACAAAACTAAATAAATGTTTTAAATCAAATAAACGTAACACCTTTCCCCTTAAAAAAAGAAAGGTTTATATGATAAAACTTTCTTTTTAACACATACCAATTAGCATCTGATGTTAAAAGAACTCATACAAATTACGCAATGTATATAATTCAATAAATTCGTATACACGGAAAATAGCGTCTGCAATTAAATTATTTAGAAATAGCCGCAACCTTAGCATCTATTGGTTCTACTTTTCCATGTCCCACAATGTGTCCTAAGAAAGTCATACTAGTACGGCAGAACTCACTTTTAGATAAATTAATTGTCAAATATGCATCAGTGAGTCTGTCAAAGAATTTTAGAATTGTTCCTAGATGTTCTATTCAGGTGACCTTGTAGGTGATGACGCCATCTATATAGACATCACAATTTTCTAGACCAGAGGTCATCATATTCAAGAAACGTTGAAATGTACTTCGCGACCCGTTCATCCCGAATGGCATTACTTTATGTTGGTAGAGTCCATCTGGAGTCACAAATGCCGAGATTTCCTTTGCTCTTTCTGCTAGTGGAATCTGCCAAAATCCTTTCAGAAGATCAAATTTGGTGACATATTTGGCATTCCCGCTTTTATCAATACAATCGTCAATTCTTGCTAATGGGAATGAATCTGTTTTTGTCACACTGTTCACCTTCCAATAATCAGTGCACATCCGGAAAGTTTTATCTGGTATCGGAACCATTATGCATGGTGAACTTCAATCACTTTTACTGGGCTCGATAAAATCATTCTCCAGCAAATATTTAATTTCCTTTTTTAAGTATTCCCGTTTGAGTGGATTCATCATGTATGGATGTTGTTTAACAGGTTTGGAATTTACAATTTCAATGTCATGAACAATTTTTTTTGTCATTGTAGGAATATCTGGAAATAAGTGCTCATATTCAATTAATAATTGTTTCAGTTCAATTTTTTCTTGCACTTGCAAATGTGAAAGTTTCTTGACTAGATTTTTCATAATTTCTGAATTTGAAAGATTCGTCATTTCAATATCAGTCATCATTTCAATATCAGTATAATTTGATGATTTTCCTTCACTGAGCAGGACAGGTACAACTAAATTAATTAAATGTTTAACATTGTTATCTCTTTCAACATACTGGTACTACTATCATTTATTTAGATCCCAGGAGCACTAATACTATAATTTAACTAATTCATTTTCTTCTTAATTTTGTAAGGGCGGTAATATCTAATCTGAAGAAAAGTATGAAGAATGAACAAGAGTGATACAAAAGTTCTCTCCATTGCAGTTCTTTCAAACCATAGTTTCATTTTTAACTTGAATTGCTAAATGCCCAATTCATACATAACTTGCTTGAAAATTCCAAATATGATGTTTGAACCTTGGCCATACTGAGTAAGAAACTTCATCAAAGCTTTTAAAGCTTTTACTATTGTTTTAGATTGTATATTCCTCAACGGAATTGTCTTTGGAAATCTTGTTGACGCACACATAATGGTCAACAGGTATCGGTAACCTGACTTGGTCCTGGGTAAGGGACCTACACAATCTACCATAATTCAACTAAATGGTTTGATAAAGGCAGGAATAGGTTGTAGATGAGCTTTAGGTATCTTCTGATTGGATTTTTCTACCATTTGACAAATATGACAAGATCTACAGTATTTGGCTACATCAGTTTTGATGTTTGGCCAATAGAAGTGAGTCAAGATCTTGTGATAAGCTGTATTAATCCCTAAATGACCAGCCAAAGGAGTTTCATGGGCCAGATTAAGTATTTCATGTCTGTAAGGTTTTGGAACTACTATTTGATAGTTCACCGACCACTCATCACCAGCAGGTACCTCGGGAGGTCTCCATTATCTCATAAGAATTCCATTTTTAATGAAATAACAGACAGTAACTTCAGTGGATTCAGTCTCACTTATGGCCCTTTGAAACATACAGGAGATATCAGGATCGTTTTCCTGTTCGACGACAAGTGACTGTCGTTTATCACCCTGATTAGAATAGAGAGAAGGAGTTGTTAAAGAGGATCACTATGATTAATACCCTCTTATTGATCCAAACAAGGAGTAAAATTGACCTCATTAAAAGCCTGACCTATACACGTGTCAACTAAAGGAATACTCGCTTCATCAACGTCATTATCAAGGGCTTTCTTTGCCATAGCTTTCGTAACTACACATGCTTGAAATATCTCAGGAAATTCTTTTTCAATTCGATCAACTTTTTGATCCAAATTAGGCTTGTTAGTTACAAGTGGATTAACCACAAACTTGTCCACAGCTAAGTCGTTGCCTAGCAATAAATTAGTGTCTTCTACGGGTAAAACCGGGAATTTTCCGATTGTCACAAGTCCTAACACTAAGTCTGATGACAAATTTACACAATGGAGAGGAATATTAACAAAGCCGCACTCTACTAACTGAATAAGAACACTTTCATAAGAAGACTTCTCAGAAAAAGGCAAAGTACCAGATAATAAAAGACTCTGAGAAGATCCTGTGTCCCTTAAAATTTTAATAGGGGTGAGATTGGCTGAAACACCCAACATTGATATAGAACCCTTCGATATGAATGGTTCATATAATAAAATCTCCATAATAGAATCAGACTGAGATTTATTAGACCCAACAAATGTCTTGTTTTCAATGCATGACCCTGACCTTGACCTCTAAGAAATATGAGCATTTAGAACAGGTCTATCTTGATTCTGATGCCTATTTTTCAATTTGTAGCAATCATAAATAAAGTGTCCTTTTCTCTTGCAATAGGTACACGTCGGAAGAGACAAAGATCTAGAATAAAGCTTCTCTGAAGTTTGATTTTTGAAAGTTGTGTTAGCTCGAGTTTTATAAGGGCTTGTATTAGGAGGAAATACTTTTCTGCCAAAAGACTGTTGAGTAGAAGTCTTGTTAACAAAAGGAACTTTATGTGTCAAAGAATTTTCGGCATCTGCTCGAGCAGCATTCTCTCAAGTTTCAATCCTATGCTCATCAAGATAAGACTTAACATTACTATGGACACAGTTTTTGAACTCTTTAATTAATATCATTTGCTTAAGATTTTGATAATCTTGTTCGACTTTCTTTTCTAAGCACCATATATCAAACAACTGCTTTTTCTGCCTAGCAAATTGGACATGAGTTTGTCCAGCTTCTTTCTGTAATTTCTGAATGTCTGCCTATAAGCTTCAGGGACTAACTCATAACCCCTTAGAATGCATTCCTTAACCACATCATTGTCACCACTTTGCTGAACGGACAGTGAAGTGTAAATCTCACTAGCCTTACCAGTGAGTACACATTGCAATAACTGAGTCCAATTCTCTCTTGGCCACCTTAAGTTTTTTGTAACTTTTTCAAAACGAATGAAGTATTTGTCTACTTCGTTTTTCTCTTAAAGGAAGCTCTAATCTAATATTCCTTGCTAAATCAAAATTTAAATTTGGATTTGAAGTATGATGGTGATTTTCACTTGCCAGTTCTATTTCTTTCATTTTAATTTGATATTCCCTTTCTTCCTTCTCTCGCTCTTTATCAATCCTCATCTGCTCTTTTTGTAATTCAATTTGTCTTTTTTCTCCTTCTCTCTCTCTCTTTCATATTTTAATTCCAGCTTCTTCAACTATAATTCATTCTCTGTCTCCTCTTTGTCATATTGTAATTGTTTTTCTTTCTCCCTTTATTGTCCCTCTCTCTTTCATCTTTGTCATATTGTAATTGTCTATCTTGAAATTCCAGCTTCTTCAACTCTAAGTCCATCTTACATTTTAATTTTATTCCTATATTTTTATGTCAGAGTCGGATGCAGACTTACTGACCGAAATCAAAGCACTTTGTTCCAAAACATTCTTTTCCACCAAATATTGGACCAACATGTTGATATCTTGTTTCGTTAAATAAGCCACGACTTCAGAAAGATCATATTTTCTGGCAAGCTGAATCAACTCATTTTTTTAAAAGCTCTAATTGCTCCTGGGTAGGATTAAAAAGAAATATTTCTACTTTAGATGTCATTTTAATACAAGCCTGTCAGTCTCACTAAAGATTTAAAAATTTCAAAAACTTAGGGAATTCAAATTTAAAGCAAAGGTTTTCCGAAAAATTTCTTGCCAAATTCCAATTGATTCAATCGATTCAATCGCGGACTAGCCCCCAATTTCTATGTTACATGCTTAGGCTAGAATAAACAGGAACATAGAAAGATTGAAAACTAACAAGCTTGTAAAAACTTAACAAACTTAACAAACAATTTATTGAAAGAAAATAAATAAACTTACGGTGAAAGAAAATAAATAAACTTACGGTTTTAGATAATAAAGTCCAAAAATTAATCCAAAAAGAAATCACAATATAATCCACCAATGAAATTGCAAAAGTCCTGAAAATAAAATGTCCAAATAGTTCCCGGCTCGAATCTTGACGAAGTAATCCTAAATGGCAGACGATGTCACGTGATGCAGTTCTAATTTATGAAAGTCAAGTAAGCACAAGTTTTTTCAGATAAATAAGAAATAAATTCCTCTTGATCCAAAGGAATTGAAATAATTTCTAATATAAAGTAATAACACAATAAATTCCTCTTGATTGAAACGAATGCAAATAATTTCCCGTACAAGGAAACTCAAGATAAATCAAGATAAACACAACTATTTCTAATTTATTGATATATATATCTAAGGTTATTTTCCAATATGCTGATCATGTATGACTACACGCCATGGGTGCACTTTTCAACCTGCACTCTGGTTGACAACCTTTGTTATAAAATATATTGAAGTATTTTATATTCTATAATAAAAGATACATATGTATGTTTCTATTGAAATATGCAGACTACATATAATTACCAACTTATAATGCATTTTTCCTCCTGCCACCCTGATTTTGTCAAACATGGATAGAAGTTACAATATAATCTGATTATTCTTTTCAAAGAAGCATGTCTGAGACATGGAATATTGCATTGTTTGGAAACACAAAACGTACGTCGTTATATATATATATATATATATACACCTTGTTCCATTGTATCCCTCAGTACACCCATAAGGACAGGTCCCATTGATATGGTCACACGTTGTATTGGAGCAACGACCACATATATTACTGCAATTTATACCGTACGAACATAATGGACAAGCTGTATAAAATATATATAAAGAATTATAAAAGTATATATATATATATATATATATATATATATATATATATATATATATATATATATATATAATATATATATATATATATATATATATATATATATTTATATATATATATATATATATATATATATATAATATATATATATATATATATATATATATATATATATATATGTATATTCAATTGTATATTGTACGATATTCCTTGCTTTACTAGGAAATGAATCGGAAAATCTAAAATCAAATTATCGCATTAAAGCCAGTGTGTTTGTGTACATTTGATCTCACTATTATGTTTTGATTTTTTCAGGCGCGTATTGTAGTTGAAAGAGAAATTACAAACATGACGAAATAAAATAATATTGTATTTTTCCTCAAAGCAAAATACATTTCGAACATGTTAGGCAAACCGATTTTTGTCTCCTACTGACAATATAATACAGATTTATATTACCATAGTATCGTTAATGGAATGAAAATATTTCTCCATTCATGATCGTAGTTTGGAACACGTGGAAAATTATTTTGATTTTTGTCTTTGAAAATATCCATTGCCTGTTGGGTAACCACGACCTATATAATTCTCATGCATTCAGATATTTGAAATAATAATAATAATAATAATAATAATAATAATAATAATAATAATAATAATAATAATAATAATAATAATAAAAACAGCTATGTCAACGATGATAATATCGAGCAAGGGAAATCAAACTTTTTAAAAACTTGCTCGAAGTATTTATTGGTTTACAATATAATCCACAAATGGAATTACAAAAGTTCTGATAATAAAATGTCCAAAGAGTTCCCATTTCCAATCTTGACGAAGTAATCCAAAATGGCAGACGATGTCACGTGATGCAGTTCTGATTTTAAGAAAGTCAATTAAGCACAAGTTTTTCCAGATAAATAAGAAATAAATTCCTCTTGATCTAAACGAATTGAAATAATTTCCAATATAAAGTAATAATTCCAATTTTTATGAATTAAACGAATTTCCTGTAATATGATTGGATGTAAACGGTCACGTGATGTTGATCAGGAATTGTTTACACTTCGATAAATTCTGGGACTACTTTCGGTTTTTGAAATATAAATAAACATTGCAGACACGTTATTGTGAAACGATTTTGTCATCTGTAAAATATATAATTCTGCAAATAAATATAACTTTTACACTTTTTATACTTTTCCAATATTCTTTGATTCAAATTAATAGTTTACTATACAATTTAGCATTCGTCTGCTACAACGTAACTGTGACAGTAGTCACATTTCATTTCTCAGTAGATCACCGAGTGGGTCTTGTTAAGTATTAACACTGCTGAGAATGACATAAAATGTTACTCTTGTATACAATTTATTTCATTGTTACCTTTATATAGTAAGGGATAGCATCATCTTGTTCATATTTCCATAAAAATTGGAAGTATTCACTGAAAAAATCCATAATGATTTCAGGTTTGAGTGAAATTTAATTTAGCACAATTGTTGAGACGGTATCAGTTGTTATTATGTAAGGTCATGGTCATCTGACGTAACAGATGGGACTGACTAAAATTGAACAAGAATGTTGTCAGTAAACAAAATGTGTTAAAAACCACGGTAACCATTGCCTATGATGTAAAAGATGAAGTTAATGAATAAACGTAACTGTGGCTGTAGTCAATTTATTCGTGTGATTCTGTACAGGTTATGTATTACGGGGCGGTGTGAAACGCCGAATGAAAGGTAACTACGCGCTACGTAAATTCGAATGCATTATTGATGGAATAAGTTAACTTGACGATAGAAATGATAAAATTGGAATTATAAGGATTAAATGATCATGGTTGGGTATTTATTGATGTGTAAATTTTACCTAAGCACTCACAAAGTTAACATAAAGTCCTTCGGACTTTATTTACTTTGTGAGTGATTAGGTAAAATTTACACATCAATAAATACCCAACCATGATCATTTAATCCTATAATAACACAACAAATTCCTCTTGATTCAAACGAATTCAAATAATTTCCCAAACAAAGTAATAACACAATAAATTCCTCTTGATTCAAACGAATTCAAATAATTTCCCGTGCAAGGAAACTCAAGATAACTGAAGATAAACACAACTATTTCTAATTTATTGATAAATATATATAAGGTTATTTTCCAATATGCTGATCATGTATGACTACAAGCCATGGGTGCACTTTTCAACCTGCACTCTCGTTGACATCTTTTGTTTAAAAATATATTGAAGAATTTTATTTTATATAATAAAAGATACATATGTATGTTTCTATTGAAATATGCAGACTACATATAATTACCAACTTATAATGCATTTTTCCTCCTGCCGCCCTGATTGACAGCCATGGATAGAAGTTACATCTTAATCGGATTAATCTTTTCAAAGAAGCATTTCTGAGACATGGAATATTGCATCGTTTGGAAACACAACACGTATGTCGATATATATATATATATATATATATATATATATATATATATATATATATATATATATATATATATATATATATATCAAAGCATATTAACAAAGCTTACGTTCGGAACACCTTGGTCCATTGTATCCTTCAGAACACCCTAAAGGACATGTGCCATTGATATGGTCACACGTTGTATTGGCGCAGTGACCACATGTAGAACTGCAATTTGTACCGTACCAGCCTAATGGACAAGCTATAAAAAAGATGAATATTTTTTTTAAAGAAGAACATAAAACAAAGTTAAGACAAATAATTTAGCACACACACACACACACAGATATATATATATATATATATATATATATATATATATATATATATATATATATATATATATATATATGAGAGAGAGAGAGAGAGAGAGAGAGAGAGAGAGAGAGAGAGAGAGAGAGAGAGAGAGAGAGAGAGAGAGAGAGATTATCATATACGCCAAACAAAGAGGAAAGTGATATTCCTGGATTATATAGAAGATTGCTTGGTAATAGTAGGACGAATTAATATCGTAATACAATTAATATTAGGTTATCCTTACTAGTATGCCTTCCAGTTCAGGTTTGATTATATGTATTATTCTCTTTTATAAACTCTACATACCTTGATTAGTTTCATATGAATCCAGAGTGACTGTCGATTCATCAGAATTCATTACTGGATAGTCATTCGAGTGTGTCAGATAAATATAAATCAGATTCTTCGAAATATATTTTATTTTCGTTTGGTAAATATAAAAGAATTCTCTATTCACGATCGAGCTTATGAAAACGATGATTTCCAATTTGCTTCTGTAATTACAAATATCAATTGTGTATTGGGCATCCACAACTAATATAATTTTAACGCACTAAGACATGTGTAAGAAAATAATAATAATAATAATAATAATAATAATAATAATAATAATAATGATAATAATAAAAATACTACTATTACTAATAATAATAATAATAACTATGACAATGATGATGATATCGAGCCTAGAATATCAAAGTTGTTTATAATATGCTACAAGTATTTTTATTGTATACAATAATGTATACATTTTGTTTTTTATTTTCAAATACGCAGAGCACGTATATGTACCAACCAATGGTGCAATTTCTTTCCTGCCATCCTGGTAGGCAACCACGGATACAAGCTCCAGTATATCGATAACAAGGTACATCATCAGCACAATGTCCACATTGTGATGTACAATTGATGTCAAAAAGACCTGTTAAACATCCCACACTACATATTCCATCGAAGACACCACATCCTGTTCCTTGTAGGCAGTTAATGCAGTTATTGTCGCAGAAATGTCCCCATTTCCCTTGATAACATTCCAAACAATATCCGTCAGTTTGATTGCATGTGTTGCCTATGCAATTACTGTCACACGTATTGTTGCAGAAATGGCCCCATTTCCCTTGAGAACATTCCAAACAATATCCGTCCCTTCGATTGCATGTCTTGCCTTTGCAATTACTGTGACACGTACTATTGCACGAGTATCCCCACCATCCTGTTTTGCAACCTCTGGGACAGTTGGCATCTATTTTGTTCTGTTTTACAATGGGTCCCTCGCAGTGGCAAAAAATGTCACATGTCCATCCGCACATATCATCTTCACAGTCTACAAACAGCATTTTCAAATATTTTAATTCACAGAATTAAAATGTGTCTATGAAACAACGATTGACCATCAGCTTCAATTTAAAAGTATTTATATAGTTAAGTCTTTTTAATGATGATACTAAAACTGTACAGATCCGGTTAATATATGACCCAACGATCATTTTCTAACATAATAATAAATATGATTCAGAGTTAAAGACTTATCAACACCTTTCAAAATGAGATACGTAGTGACAATATTTCATGTGCATTGGAGAATAGCGTCAAATTTCAAAGAAAATCTCAATCCCCGAAAAGTATCTGTTTAATACAAGGGAGAAATTAGTCTCACAGCAACATATACAATACAGGTAAAAACATTTCACAACACTTGCAATTTATTCTATACTGATCTGCAATACCTGCACGTCTTACAAAATCTTGACATCATAGCGTTCAACATGACACGTCACCATTGAGGGTATAGTCAGGGCTATGGCATATTATGCTAATGTTCGATAGAGTTCATTTTATTTAGTACGTACAATTTGAACAAGATTGGAAACAAAACAAAATCAATGCAAACTTCCAAGCTATCGAGATATTCGAACTATTTTAAACATCTGGAACTTGACCCTAATCTACATATTTCTCAGAATATTTCTCACCAATACGGGGTATGGAGAGGTATGGGATTTCTAGGTTACAAAACCCTTGTCTAATTTGTATATTTTCAGGTATGTCCATAAGCGTAATTGTATCGCATTCATTCCTCTGTTGTGTAGCAGACATATACTGGTTTCTGATTCAGATAGAAGGGCCATTCACTGTGAGTTGGTATTAAATCACTGAATCGAAAAGCAGGACGCTTGCAAAATATATGGCGCTTATATTCAAAAATATTTTTTTTTGTAATACATATTTATTTCGTATACGTGCATAACATGTTTGTTTGAGTTTTCCTGACTCTCCTGGTGTTACATTCTTATAATTAATAGGTTTCCTTTATCATTATTGCCTGACCGACTGGGTAAACAAAAGGATCATGCGGAGCGAACTCCATAGAATTTACAAGCTTAAACTGAAGTGGAGATCGGAGTTAGCACAAAGCACACTACAAAATACGCGTGTAAAACAGAATCATATTTAGAAAGATAAACGCATGTCTATCAAATCTATTAATTTGTTAACGGTTACCTTTCCGCTTCTAAATGTTTCATTGTACACAAATAGCTCATCTTTACTAATACCACCTTACAATGTATGTCGAAGCATTAGTATCAAAGCTTGATTAACTGCCTAATTCATAGTATTAAAATGTTTAGTATACCCTGTAAAACATGTATATATATATATATATATATATATATATATATATATATATATATATATATATATATATATATATATATATATATATATATATATATATATGTGTAATAGCAAGAAAATGAGTCATATAAAAGATCAATGTAAAAAATGTTGTAAATTGTAGGTAAGTAGGTAAAAGTAAATTGAATTCTTGGGAACATTAATCTGTGCGTTAGGACATGCTGCTTTATTTTATTTAAACTATAAAGATTTCATTACACTTACCTCCGAAGACGAAAACTTCACATAGGGTTAAAGGTACCTTATTTGTATTATTTAAACTGATCTCGACCTGCTGGGCATAATTCTCAGTTATTACTTCCTTTATTAACGGTGGCGTTTCCTTTGGATGACTAAACACCAGGTTAAAATAACTGCTTGTTGCAAATGACACAGAGAACCCAGACAACCGTTCTGCAATGACAATAATATATATTTGTAATCATTATTTGAAACCATTCAATCAACACAAGCTAACTAATTTTTATATTTTTCGTGCATTTATCTTCAAATATTAAAAATATTTTGGTACATTTTTACATGTTAAAATATTCTTTATATATAAGATTTCCCATCAATGACACGTGATACTTGATTGTGTGAGCATACAAAAGTTATACCCTCATTTCAGATAAGGAAAGGATTCTTTCATAACGACACTTGACCAGACACCGTTCGCGTCTATACAAAGTTGTTTTCTAATTCTTCCTTGAAAACAACGATACACTCGCTGGGATGGATTGCTCAATTAGACCTTTTTGTTTCTAGAGAGTGGCTAATAGTTTACAAAATAGCAAAATGTAAATTTATTGAGACTAGATCATTCACATTTTACCGCTCTTTTAAGTCACGTGCGTTTATATGATTACGCTAAGAAAGTCAGTTGAATTTACTGGAAAGGGTTGAGAGCGTGTTGTGCCAAAGAATGAGTTTGATCATCTAATCTTCGATTCTTACTATATGACAAAATTACACCTTTTCCCTATGTCAATAACTCATATATTTCATCTTGTTGTACCAAAAACTATATTTTGTTCCTTTAACTATCACAATTGTTTGTATTATCCAAATAATTATTTTCAATATTACTACAGTAAGATGATATATATATATATATATATATATATATATATATATATATATATATATATATAGTATTTATTTCGATCAGCCGAGTTTAATCACGACACGTTGATGTAGTAGAGCTTAATCGCGTAATCATTTTAAGTTGTCGCTTTGTACATCGAAATGCTCCTTTACCCGTTCGCATATTTTTTTACAATACGAGTTTTTTTTTTAAAAATGAAATTACCTGAAAAAACATACAAAGATGACAGTCATACATTTGGATACGTTTGTCATCATATATCATATCATATAATATTATGTAAGTTTAGAGGCATTAATCACGGAGCTGTGTGTGTGTTAGAGTCGTGATGTCACGTTCCATCCACAGGGCCGATTTGGCTTGGCTGAATGATTGCAATGCGCAACAATCTATTCCTTATTTACCAGAAACATACACGTGAAATACTTGTATATAAATAGTTGTTCCAAATATGGGACTGACAGCGGTAAACGTTGAATAGAGCGGACCATGTAAAGAAGCAGCAGTTAGGGAGTACACTACAGCCTCGTTTTGTTATTAGTTTTTTTAATCACGGCTTCCACTTATATTTGTCCGCTATTGTGCTAATCGACTGGGCTTACTCATGTATATAAACTGTTTGTTTATTGAACAAGAAACAGCCATTCCGTCATCCGCCCTCCATGTTGCTATAGGGAACCCAAATCATCCATGCCTGCGTGAAATCGGAATGGTTTGTACGGCCATCTAGCAACATGATTACCTTCTGTTTCCTGGCCCTGATTTTGTATAAGTAAATATTTCTTGCTGAGTCCATAGGATGACAGACCGTCAGAACCAGTTCGTTAAGTGTAGTCATGAGTTTGTTATAGTATATGTCTTTTAAGGGAGGGACATAAACTCTTCCGGCCTTACATTTATATTCTGGTTGTTATAGTTCTTGCAGTGAGTGCACGGAAGATTCCAAAATGTGGTTTGCTGTCTCAAACAAGCATTCTGTTGAGACCAGTTCGATATCTCGATCTGGCGTTATTTACATATATTGCGAAAAATCCATGCGCGGTCCCCCTGAACGTATCAGAACATGTTTATATGTCATCGGAGTACCAAGTCAGATTAATAATTTAACATTTTACAGCTTGTGCGTTTGCAGCCCCATTAAATTCTGCAAGAAGATTGCTGTAGGTATTTGTGTATATCTCTGAGTAATATATATATATATATATATATATATATATATATATATATATATATATATATATATATACTATCAGTGTTTGTATGTATGTATGGAATGGATGAAATATCTGATATCTGAGCTGGATTATTTATTTTTTTAAACGCGTCATCGTATATTACGGGATTGTTGATATCCACATCAAGATCATCGACCGGCGGCCTGATGGACATCTGTGTTAAAGTAAATAATAACATCCCTTCTCATTTATTACCTGCAATATCCTTTGCAGTAAAATTAAAATCACTCATCACACTGAAGTATCGTTGGTCATCCGATGACGATGCCAGTAAATCTAACTTTGCACACTAAAGCTATCAGATTGTCATGCTGATTAATAATTAAGTATTCCCAGACCCAGATGGTCTTAACATCATCGATTGAATATAGTTTGCCATTGCTGGATGGTGCTTGATGGCTTTTTTTTTTCTTGGGTTAATACTAAGTTGTTGACATCAATATTAATAACAACTATAACGAAAAATACGAATTTATATTGTGGTGGGTTCAAGGAATGTACTGATACTAGTAAACTAGAAACAATAATGAAAACAACTAAACTGTGTGCACTAACAGGCGAGTAAATGTGGTACAAACACAAGACAAGTTTAAAGCTTCTAGTGATAAGTTGGGAGGTAATATCACTGTTTCACTTGAAAAGTACTAGTTTCTGCAAGGGCTAAGTATCCTGGCGAAAACGTTTTCCTGGATTTAAGTGTTGCGGCTCAGGAACTTGATGAGCTAAGTGAATTCTAACTAGAAGAGCCTCACATGATTAGTTGTGTCATGTTTATGATGTGGCGTATAAAAGTCTAGATTTACACAAAAACATATTGCAGACTTGATATTCAGACACACGCTTAGGTCAGTAGAAATAGAAATCTGCAAGAAACACTAGATATTTGGTTGGTAATATCTATAATGAAAAGCTAATTAGATGTAGAGGCTGGGTAATTAATCGCTTGATGATGATTATTATTATTATTATTATTATTATTATTATTATTGAGTCAAAGAAGTTCTTTCTGCCATTATTTTGTTTTTACCGCATGCTACTATTAAAGCACGGCGGTATCGAGCATTCAGATACAAATATTTATTAACTGTTGCTGACGTTGTAAGTATATATAAATAAACACAACATCTATCCGCTAAAACATCCACAGTGATGACCCCAGTAGCTGATATATTTTCGTCACTCTCGATATTGCTGAATATATTAAATTTGACTAATCGATACTGTAATCGATAATCCAAACTAAAATATCAGCAATAGCTAATCTCCGAAATGAATGAACATTCATAGCAACTCCTAAGGTCCAGGACAATGCTGCAACAGGGAAAGCTTCCCCAACCACATCCATATGGAGAACAACAATATCTTTCAATACACTATATTTTTTTCTCAGTAGTTACAGGAATCAATGCATCAATATTTTGTTTACGTGTATCGGCCGGGCTATAACACAATGGGACACGCAGACTTGGATATTTATCTCTATGAAGCAGAAATACTCGCTGTTGAAGTGAATAACGAACACAATTCCTTGATGCAACTATCATGTCACTAGGATGCTATAGCTTCCAGAAATCCTCGTACTTTGTTGTTGGAACTACGTTACGCATTATCGAAAACTAGACGATATCGGGCTGCAGTAGTATTACTGTTTTAACTTTTTGTCAATGACTCATCAACTGACGTGTGGTCATGGAGAATGTCTTCAAAATAATCAACAAATTCTTTTAACCAGAAGTATGAGGATTCGCCGGCAAAGGAAGGGGGTTGGTGGTGATCGCAGCATAAGATAACTGCTCTACGTTTCGTCAACAGTCATTGGTAAAAAAAATAATAACATGTCCACCACTACATGAATATTTATATTGTCCGTGTCGTTTAACCGAACCTACCTCGCCCATTAAGAGAAACAGTTTCATGCCTAGCAATATGGTTAGGTACAGCAGGTGCTGAGGATTGTTGCGACAGCTGTGAGTTTTTGTAACATTAAGGCAGTGGCTAATAACATGCACATACCGAATAATCAAGTATCATCTAATTCTTGTAACGTCATCAACCCAATTAAACAGTGAGTTCCCCGAAGAATCTCCTGGTCATATATAACATTAACTTAACAATCCAATATTTGTGTAACCGATATAAAATGAATATGTCGACTGGGACATCATTATCATGAAATATGTGTATTTATCAGGAAATATGTGTATCATTGCTATCAGATTTATGGAAACATACGCTTACATCTAGGATCGTAAATTAATGTTATACTATTTGTATTATAGATATAAAATAAATCTGTGTCGACACTAACCTCTTTATCATAAAATCTGTGTATCATTGCTATCAGAAGGAAACATACGCTAACATCTAGGATCGTAAAGGAGAGTATTACGGTAAATTTCCATCAAATTAAAACATACGCTAAAATCTAGGATCGTAAAAGAGTATATTACGGTAAATTCCTATCAAATTAAAACATACGCTAACATCTAGGATCGTAAAGGAGAGTATTACGGTAAATTCTAATAAAATTAAAACATACGCTAACATCTAGGATCGTAAAGAAGAGTATTACGGTAAATTCCCCATCAAAGTAAAACATACGCTAACATCTAGGATCGTAAAGGAGAGTATTACGGTAAGTTCCCATCAAATTAAAACATACGCTAACATCTAGGATCGTAAAGGAGAGTATTACGGTAAATTCCCATCAAATTAAAACACGCGCTAAAATCTAGGATCGTAAAGGAGAGTATTATGGTAAATTCCCATCAAATTAAAACATGCGCTAAAATCTAAGTCTTATTGATTTCTATCCAAGAAATATGTGTTTGGGAAATCTTCTGGTAAGCGTGAGAATTATAAGCAAGGTAAGGATGAGTGGGAGAATTATCAACGACAAGTAGTGTATGTAAACTGCAAAGAAACGATAAAATAATATTCCCTTAATAGGAGCAGCCGCCAAATATTTCGGTACTGTCTAAATCCAATATAGAAGGAGGGTAGAGGTCATAATACATTCAACCTTGTCAAAGACATAACGTCTGCGAATATATTTTCATTTTTCCCAACATCAATACATAAAAACAATCTAATACCAATGAACTAAAATTCACAAAAGAAACTCAGCTCCTGATTTCTCTATTTTGTATGTTTTATAATCTGACTTTTTAAGTAACAAACATCTTTTATTATAATGAAAAACTAAAACGTGGAAGTGGATGCGTCGGCGAGAGTATTATACAAGTGAATAATCAACTTAATCTCCAATATTATCATGAATGTATTCGAAACGATCCAAGAAAGAAACTCAGAGGGAAAATATACAATCATAGGGGAGTTAAAGCGTATTAAATTAATCAAATACTCGATGGTAATATGTCTTGCAGATGTAGCGGATTCACATATTTATTGTTCGCCCCCAGCCCCTTGCTACCGATATTGAGAAAATCCGATCCGCTTTTTTTGCTGATTACGATGTCAGAAAAAACATTGATTTTAAATTAAACAGTTAAATAATTTTTTGCATTGTCGTGAAATAAGCCACGTGCATGATCTGTAACAACAAATTCATTAAATAGCTAAAGTGAGAAAGTTGTGGCACATAATACCTGAGATTAGAATATAGGGGGTTTAACGGTTACTAGCTCACCAGAGGGCGTATCGGTGCAGCTCACTTCCGGATAGTTCACTAATTAGAGATGGCAGACGTAGATCAAGAAAATTTGACAAACCGCTCACATTTTGCAAACAGGATCGATATCTCACTATCTGAAAATGAAATTCTATCAATATTTGATAAATTGTTGTTACATCTTTATTTTTTTTCACTAACTTGCACTGCAGCCAGCTTTTAAATAAATGTTTTCTGCCCATTTCAGATCTTCATTATCTTTCCATTACTACATTATGTACTAGTTTGTGTTATTTGATTGTGCAAAAGTGTATCGCTGCGTAAAAAGTTCTTCAAATTTATCTCGCTTGAAGATTATTGAAAAGATGTTT
Organism: Unio delphinus; assembly: GCA_029339505.1. Lineage (NCBI taxonomy): Eukaryota > Metazoa > Mollusca > Bivalvia > Unionida > Unionidae > Unio > Unio delphinus. The sequence continues at coordinate 17,720,405 of JAQISU010001236.1, read as the reverse complement.
ATTTTTTTACAGTTTTAATCATAGCAGTAAATGTATGTTGAATGACAACAAAAAAGTTATAACTTTTTAAAGTTCTTTTATTATTGATTTAGACTGTTGCATTTCTATTAATGTTAATTAGATTTTAAATGAAATAACTCGAGTTTCTTTCTAAATGCACAAATGTCGTCCTTCCTTGAACAGACAGACGCATGTACGAGTCTCCTTGATGATTATTCTAATTTTATTTCCTGGAACGGATGGAAATTTTAGAGTATATAATGTGGAGAAATATCTATGTTAGACCCACTATGCATGTAATGGACATTTGTGCTTCTCATCTATCTGCCTGTCTTTCTGTATGTGTGTCTATCACATTTCATCTGGTGCATTGGGTATGTATATCCTCGAATTAATGTGTTTGCATACGTATATTACATAAACGTACTTTAGGTGAAAAATGAGTATAATTTGATACTAAGAAAGAAGGAGTGACCGATAGAAAAAAAGATGAATATTTATGAGTATTTATTTATTATTGACTTGTAGGGCTTTTTCTTACAAGCAGTGTCATTTTTTAAAATAATACTGTTAGCAATTTTACATCCGGTCACGTAGATTAATATTGAACCAAAGTAGTAGGACGAAATCTATGAAATAATTGTATTTTTAAAACTTACATCTTTAATGCAAGGTAAGTTCAACAGAATTAAGCTAAATTTAATAAGGCTGTTCTAAATGAATTGGCAGGTGTCAATCTGAAATCTTGTTAAAGACCCTAGCAGATTTCAAAGTTATTGCATGTACCGTCCGATACTTGATGTTCAAAATTCTAAACGAAAATGAAACAAGATAAAACATCATTAATCTAAAAATTGTATAACTTGTACACCCAAATATGAAACAATATTCCATCAGCATTAATTACACTCCTTTATCGATAGCAAATGTAATCATTGCTTTGTCAAATTCATCTGAATACAATAATATACTGTTCCATTTAAAAATTTAAAAAAACAACAACAACGTTTCTGATTGAAAATATTTAGCATTACATATCAGCTGCTGGATTGAATTCGTATTATAATTTTCTTATCGAATTTGTGTAATAACGTTCTTAACTCGTGTTATAAACGAACTACTAGCCTTGCAAAAGTAACTGAGAAAGAAGGATATATCAACATATCAAAAATGCAAATTGTTGAGATTATTTTTCTTTAAAGTTATGTAGCCAAAAAGGTGCAAGAAATGTTTAAAATTCGAGAGCAAGGTGAAATGTTCCTACAAATGTGTCTGAAATTATGGATAGTGAATCTGTATTAACAGGTATAATATAAATATGGACAGTGTATATAATTTAATTAATTGACATTCTTAAAGTATGGAAAGGAAATATTTAATTATCTGATATAATGTAAGTATGGACACTGAATCTAATTATCTAATTTATTGTCTATAAGAATTCTCCTAGTATGAACAAAATAAGTTTGACATATATAATTGATTCATTGGTTTTCCTTTGTTAACTTTATGTTTCGCTAATCAAGTGTAGAACAGTAAACTATCCGGAACTGGAGATTTTTTGCTAGCATGCACATTGGAGCTAAGGGAGGTAATTTTAGGCGCTACGATCAGTAACTCCGTTATAACCGTGAAACCCTCTATAGCGTGTGTAGTAGTAGTAGGGCAGCGGGCATGCTGTGGACCTGATAGTGGGATTTAAATATTGTGTGACCTACGGAACTACGGCTAAATAAGCCACTGAGTGCATCTTGATAGTCACACTGTTAACTGGCTGATCGATGACCGAACTCCTTGGGGTGATAACTATTTTAAAAAAGCAGCATTGATGAACATTTTTGTCCCCTTTTTGTTTCTGTGGAAGGACGACAAATATCTTTAAATAACGACTAGATCGAGCGTACGTAGTTCTCGTGTCCAAAAAAGAATTAGTTTGGTATGTGAGACGAAAGAGTACACAGGCCAATGAGGTGTTATGCGTTCACAAGTACACTGGATTGACGAAACAATATTAATCAGGTCATCGTCCCATACGCTAAATATGAAATGATCAATATACACCCATGTATTGCCCACATTACTGTATGCGACCCTAACTCCGGTAATTCCAGGGATTTTTGTATCGAGTTCCAATTGCGATGCCATTTCCCAATTTTGCTGGGGTTGCAAACTCATTATGGGTGGTGCTGGTAGTTGTGTTGTGCTGACGTGCCACTTCCTAACAAAGTTCAAATCTATGATTGATAGATATCCACGGCATAATCGGACCTGGATATTTCTAAAGCTGTATATGACTCGCGTACTGCAATTTTAGATTCTTGTCCTGTGATGCATTTATTTCTACCTTGAAATTCATGATTCATTTGTTCGAATTTATAATTGTCTGTAGGGATTCCAGCTGTTTGCCAGTCAGTGGTTCCTTCCAATGTATTTTTAGTCTCACATATCAGTAAATTGTTAGCTCGATAATCCACAAAATGATTTAGATTTTTGGTAAACTAATATACACTCGCAACTGTTCCAGTTCTTTTTCACGAGACAAACCGTTCCGTGCTCGAAACGGTGTAGGTAAACTAATATCAAATTCTGGCGGTGTTGATACTGCGGATGTCATTGTAGATGGTGATGTATTCGTGCTTGCTTGATCTTGTAATACTCGAAATGGATTCTGCCAGCGCCATTATTATGTGATACCATTGACTCTAATTGCGATCTCCTCCCGGTAAATAGTGGCCGACGAACCTGGGGTGTCGTCCCAATTTAGACCTAATAAAGTTTAATCTTCGTATCAAATTCGCAGACTGTAAATACACAGCCATTCAACGCCGACGATATCAGCGATGAAGATTTGGCGTGTGCATGCGTTCCGGTCGATATCACCTGTGTGTCCATATGTAATTTATCCGTCGAACGACACACTTATAATATCCATGCCGATTCCTATCGCTAGGAAGCAGATAATGTACAGATTAACGTCATTGTCCTATCAACTAAGGATGATGCAGTGTACACAGCAAGGTTAATAATCACGATACGTCTATGGTATTTTGGTTTGCCGTATACTCGTATATAATATCGAACGGAATCTGTGAGATGAATCGTAGTTCATAGAATATGATTATAATGGTGTGGACATTGTATGGAATGCTATCACTCTAAGTATTGATCTTTGCAGTATTAACTACGTAACAAATGGAGGCACTGGTGCTACAAATTTCTGACACCACAAGTGAGTGACTGAGGATAATGTTTGATCAGTTTATTCCAGTAAAATGATTCTTCAGTGCATTGTTTTAATACGATCCCAGAAAACAAATCGATTGAAGGGTACCATGGATAAGTGATAAATGTCCTAAGTTTTTCAGCACTAAACACGGAGAGACTCAACAAGCCAGTAACCTCAGCGGCATGGTTGAAGGAATTAGTATCCTTTGATCACGTGGCGACTCATGATGCTACTGTGCATCCAATGTTGATGGGTAGGGTCGTATCATGAACACGAATCGCTCTTGTATTCTTCCATGCTAATGTGTAATGTTGCACAGTATTGTATTTAAAAAAGAACTCAACGGCGGCTCAGTCAACTTTTCTGCTGAACGTTGTAAATGCTGTCACATGAGTAATATAAGCTGTTCTAAAACCATATAAACATGTAATAGCCACTAATGTGGTCTGTATTGCATTGTCACTGTTGTCGACGTATACGTTTGGTGCAAAGTAGTTGTCCGAATATTGTTCTGTCACAATAACAATTGTATTTCCATTAATGTCGAGTTCTTAGGCTATCGTGGCGGCCGATTGTACATACTTGACAAGTTTTTTTTTTTAAACATAATTACATGTATGATTCCTGCCATTAATAAACTAGAGTCTAGGATGCTTCCATCATCAGTTAATACTGGAAGATTATCAGATGTGGCCCAAAGAACGCGTCGGATAATATCAACGAGCTTAACATTAAGTGACATTAGCCTGCCGTGCTGGTCCTGAAAGAAAACAACTTAATCTCGCTCAAACTAAGCAAAATTAGTAATATCAGTAATCTTTAGGGGAACATTTTGACGAACCCCTGTCGCAGACTAAGAATTTTAACAATCCTACTTCTATCGCTAGAAAATTTCCTTTAAATATATATCATATTATTTATGTTTAACCTGCTTAAAATGACCACTTGTATACTCGTGCATGATGTTAGGAGGGACGAATTAATGAATGATCTTGATACAGCATCAAGTAAACCATGTACTTCTAAAACACATTCATGCGCATCTGTTATTGTTTGAATTGGCAACGTAGGAAACCAGATCTCCAATACGATCTGCATTCTACTGCGATAGTTTAAACATTCTAGCGACGGACGAGCCATTACGAATCAGAATAAACAATACAACGTGGGCATAAGCAATCAAATAAGTGCCCTGACGGGACTACGAGTCCACAATATTTATACTAGTTTCAACAAGATTTGGTTTGACAGGTAATTGATCGCGTATACAAACTCCTCGATCGTTTTTAATTTTTAATCGATAAAAAGGTTCGAGTGAATCTCTACTTGTTGGTGTTTCAATGTTTCTTTCAAACTTCTACCTCAACCGTACCATAAAATTTAGACAGATAAAAGACAATATTTTATCGTCTTGAATTTCAGCGATTTTTTGTAGGCGGACTTTATAGCCGCGTTAATTTCTTCTGCAAATGCTCCGATAACCTGGTATGCTGCATTTGTAGCCTCAACAATCTCTTCGCTCATTGAACAATTGGTTTAAATAATTCTGCTGTATCTTCTGCAAGTTCCACTCGATTCTCCAGACGTTGTTGTAGTTGTTGTTTGGCAGAATCACGGATGAGGAGATATATTTTAATTAACTCCAGTTGTTTTCGACCTAATTTAGCTGTACGAGATTCTATAATCAATGCAGAAACAATCATGTTGATATAGATATAATTGGTTAATTACGGAACATTGGGCTCACCTTTTTCACCTTCGTGCACTCACTACAATAACCGCAACAACCAAAAAGTCAGTTTAGCGCCAGAAAGGTTGTCGCCCCGCGCTTGAGGTACATTAACAACAAACATGGGCAACTGCACTTACTGAACTGGTTTTCTACGAATTGTTTTACTTTTATCACATATTCGATACACTTTGTCCGCAGTGTGAGCAATTTTATATTTTTGACATTATACAAGTGAAGATATCACTTCATGTGATTCTAAATGGTCCAAATAAGCCCATGAAATTATTGTGCAGTAATCTCTTTATGATTTTGCTGCAATCGTGGGAGTACTTTTTAACCCCGCCATCAGGATCGTTTTGTTTTTACTAAACATTTCTGTCCGCCATTTTGTTATTCAACACGCGAAAGGGAATTTGGCAAATAATGGTCTCGTCTGTTTCGATAATGCTAATTTCCTCCAACAGGGATTTGTTTTGTTATATATAACATATTAAAACATTACAAATGGCACAATCCCCACGACAAGAAGAATTGAAACTACCGGTATTGCTGAAATGATAACGATGGTGAGATGTCAAATTTGGAATCAAGAATTCAAACAACACGTTTTCATTACCAGACGCATATTTACACGTGAATGTTCGGACTGATATTTTGATTTAGGAACGAAAACTTCTTTTTTCAAAGAACATATGTCCACATGTAGATAAATTGTTAAAAAACATGCTGGGTCTTATGACGTTTGAAAATATTTAAATAGTCGAGACACACCAACTTGCAACACAGTCGCGATCGATAGGGTGCAGTTTGGATTCCAATGAACGAAGATCAGCGGCTACCACATGTGTTTCATCGAGAAAGGCACTGTAGTCCAATCACCTCACTAGTTTCCGAGTTTCCGATTTTATCCCCTGCATGGAAGAATATACTTTGACTTTGCTTACAAATGCAGTGATGTTACGAAATTAATTTTGTCCATTTTGTATCATCTCAATAACATTTTGTATTATCTCAACATTGCAACAAGGTAAATACTCACATGAATTATCAGGCATATAAGTATTAAAATTATAATTTGAATTGTTTGACTAATACATACCGGTACAGCAGTCACGTCTGCCGTATAGTACTATTCTCGCGATATTGTAAACTACTGCCAGGTTTACTCTCCACCATGGTGACATTTCATCATTGGTATGAGTGCACGACCATGACCCGAATCTGGTATCAGTGTTACCATCTAAAGCGCGTGCTGCTACATAAATTCCTAAGTCACTAAGGCTTGCCGTGCTGCTTTGACTGCCATTACGTCCGTACGCCAAGCTTCTACCTGAAGACGTAAGAGAATGGCTAAAATATTAGGCTGATAGTATATGAATATGAATATGAAATTTTTAGAAAAAGACACTTTTATCAAAAACAATTTTAAAGTAATATTTTAAAGTAAAGCCAAAGACATATTTCAAAACAAGGAACAACGAATCATTTATTCAGTTTTTTAAAAATGTATTGACCTTATAAACAGAATAGTGACAACGTCACTGCAGAAAACAATGTTTATTTCCTCCAGTAAATTATTCTGGCATTATCAACTTTTCGAATGATACGATGGAGACAAGAATGTAGGACAAGAAGATGATTCATGAAATCATCCTTGTTGAATATGAAAACGTTTTGTTTTTATCGGAAATTAAGTTTATAATGGTATATCATAACTTCCAGTCAAATTTAAGGAATATTTAAAATTAGTCCTTATATTGCGTTTGGATTCAAATTTAAAATATATTTTGTAAAGATCTTTACAATGAACGATATGAATGCAGGCTCATTGTACCTATATTTCTACCTCATGCGATGTGTTTTTCAAACGACAATCACCTTAGTCATTTGCACCTAATACCATTTATCGGACTCACCTCCATACACTCTCACATCACATAAAGTCATCGTGGTGTCATTATCTGGAGTTCTAATTAGTAGGTACCGTCCGACAATCTCGGTTGTACACACAACATCTGTTGATGAATTCAACTGATGGGTAATAGTTTGATTGAAGCAGGTATCAACAATGCCTGAAGGCGGATTAGAAGAATAATTTCCCACCATAACTTCATAACCGGTTAAACTCGCTGAAATTTAAATTATCTTATAACGTCTAAAACCATAAACAAAACTGCGATACCATTTTATTTTACAATATTTAACTTTCAAACAACAATTTCGTGTCAGTATTTTTACACATTTGCAAGTGAAACTATCAATCCAAGCTACATGTTAAGTTTTAACAAATCAACAAAGCAAAATTACATGACGATAGTACGGACACACGTTTTGTCCAGTAATACTTGCTTAAGAAATAATCAAATGCCACAGTTATATTTAGTTTTTTACCCATGAACCATTCTGTTATTACGTGTTATTGTTTTGAACTATTTATCCCTCTGATCAGTAACGCATGATCCTACTCGTTTGGTTAGAGTTTTCATATGTTTACGGTAATGTATGCACGTATGGTATCAATACAAATAAAAAAAAGAAAGCGTGTATATCTCTTTCCTAAGCATCATAGCTTACGAAATACAGCAGTTAAATACAGAGCATCATCAGTAAGCTTATGTGTAACCTTGCCCATTGTCGAGCTCATTCTACAATAAAAGATCACAACCAGTGTGTTGTATTTGCATTTTTAATGGTGTCAACGTTATAAGGGATTAATATTAGTATCGTTAATATCTTATTTCTAATTAACAAGTCCGTGTATATGAAAAACATGAATTTGCTCATGAGATTCTACATATATATTCGTGTAATATTTAACGTAAACGATCCAGTTAGGCCACATTCTAATCTTGATCTACAACAGCAGCAGGAGTGTTTGTTTTATACTGCCTCCAGTCAGTGATATTTTCTAAATTAAGCAATTTATTGCTTTAAATGTGGCTTTAGTTAACATTCCAAAAATGATATTATGCACTGAATGAAAATCGTGTGTTTTAACAGTCCATTAAGAAATAATGATATCTTCGTTTATGCCCTAATGACAATATCGTAATAACGAAAGGAGTAGTAATCATAGCTGTATTACTTGTATCTCTTGAATTCATGACGAGTCCCGATATTCTGTAGGTGGCATTTAGATCTATCTCCACCCATGTTGAAGGCCCAACACAGGTTGTTGGAAGTCCATCAGTTGCATTGCTTCCGTTGATGAACACATTGCTACCATCCAATAATTGCCTGACTTGTTTGCTGTATGCAATATCCCCTGTTATAACACAAATTAACACTAAAAACAATAATAATATATAGGTAGAATATATGCATCTAACGTGTTATGAGTTCTCGTTTTAAGATAATTCTTCACACGGCAAAAATTATTCACAAGTTATAATTTGATGATAATTTTATCCTCTGATAGACTGTACATTCAACAAAGGGAGATAATGTGTGATTCATATTCGTTTAACGTACTTAACTACTACTACAATAATGCAAGTGAAACCTATTTTCGATACGATTCGCAATAAGGAAGAATAGAGTAAAGTTAAATTATATGTAAATTTATGATTTCTATATCAGTGAGGAAACTCTCTGTTGTTTTATTGTGAATATATACAGCTAAGAAAAGTTATTTTGGAGTAAAATGTAGCTTAATAGTATGACTATTTAAGCGTTCAGAACTTATAAAAATTAGGCACTATTCATAGTCCTCATTATTATTATATAGAAACAGTGTTTATATTATCTATTTTTGTTCGTGAATAAACGTTATTTAATGATAGTTTCTTCCGAAAATAGCATGCAAGCTGAAGTCATATTCAGTTGCGTTTGAAATAATTTCCAGATTTAATACAAATTTATTTACAATATAGCATGGTTAATATGTATCATTATCAAACGCTTTTATATGCATATATCATGTCATTCAAAGGATTTCTTAAACTCGCTGCCGATTATGATTAAAATTAGACTTAGGTGTCAAACTCTGAAAGAGGAAACATAACTTAGACTATCGAAATGCGGCATTTCTATGTATGTTACAGTGTGAATCATTTGTCCTCTCGTTTACTCTTCATGCAATAAATGTGAATTCATTTTAGAAGCCGTAAGCGCGAATAATTATATATATATATATATATATATATATATATATATATATATATATATATATATATATATATATATATATATATATATATATATATATATATATATATATATATATATATTTATATATATATATATATATATTCCCAAATTTAATGAGGAAAATTTAGCTAAACAATTCGTCAATGAATCATACCATACTGGCAACCGGGTCCCATCCATCCTGCTGCACATCCTCTGGGACAATTGCCGGTAATATAGTCACACTGTACATCGTCCACACAGTGACATCTGTACATACATCCGGGTCCAAACTGGGGCTGGCTATTTTTGTACCCACCTAAAGGGCATGATGAATCTGAAAAAGGCCCAGTATAAAAATGATGGATGTATTACATAAAACTTATTCCAGTGATGTAATACCTGTATGTGGCTCTAACTGAGATCTGTGGCTGTAATTTATGTATATTGTTTGTCCCATAGCATCATAAATGCCATCAGCTGTATTTAGAGTTGTGTATGTTTTCCCCATTCTGACTGCAATGCATGAACTTGGTAATTGATTTGTTTTATAGAAAAAATAAAGAACCAATAGATGTGCAAATAGAACATATGCATACAAATGGTAAATAACACGTTATACACAAGTACAAAAAGAGGAATGGAGGATATATATATATATATATACAATAGTAGCACTATGAATGGATCATCCATCCACCTGCTCTACAAAATGATATAGTATGTGCCTTTCTTAACCCATGAGAAGATATTATATTTTTCTACGTTAGTATCATAGTCATTTTATTGTCTGGTACGAAAGCTTGATATTTTAACGAGTGGCGAATATTTCGAGTATGGTTCCACAATATAAATATATACAGTATTTACGCACGAAAATAATCATATCGTCTTATTATAGGACAAACGTATTCCATAAATGGAGCTACAAATTTAAACTCTCTCTCATTTTGTGTTGCAGTTTTTTTTCCTCTTGTAATAGTTTCATATGTGCGACGAAATAACCTCTCTCTCTCTCTCTCTCTCTCTCTCTCTCTCTCTCTCTCTCTCTCTCTCTCTCTCTCTCTCTTCGGCGCAAAACAACACCGTTCTATTCCAAAATGTACCCCACTCTGATAGGCATATCATATGAATTGCATTCACGTAAACACTTGGTAGATCTGAGATTACCTAATCTGTCGCAGGTATTCATATTGTTCACATTTTATGCACTATTTCATTATTTCTAGGCGTAAAGCAAGCGAGATTCACCACTGCATCAGAGCGTATTTAATGATGTCGATGAACAAAGGGGAAAGAGCTTTATGGAGACAAGAAATGCGTTGAGACAAATTTCGCCAGCAAAAAATAATTTCGATATCTGAAACGTAATACGATTTATATTTATTTATTCTTGTGCACAGACTGCTTGTTTTTCTTGATGAATACGCGTCATCAACGTAAAATTTATGAAATAAAATCTAAATTGCAATCTGATAAGCAGGCTCGATAAATGTACGTTCAGTTTGTAAGAGTAACTCTCTGTATGAGATGTATTCAAGGAAAATATTTCATAAATAACTATATATGCCTTAATGACTTGGTGATACATTTTGCAAATATTTTGTAAAAGCTGGTGAAAAATATAAACTTATGTATAGTATCGATCGTTTTATACAAGTAGTGCAATGATGTCATATGCTTTAGCTAGATAAGTATAATCCAAAATATTTCCTCATTTTTATTTCATTCGTATAAATATGTAACACAAATCAAGAGAGAACAAAAGCGTAAAGGAAAGATCGGTATATATAATCCATTTGGAAATAATGATACATTAGTCTGTCTTATATGCTTCAACTTTAAGCTGTCATCGATGGTAATAGCTTACAATGCATTTACTTTAGCCTTCCTTGTCTGCCCTTAAACGTCGTCCAAATGATTGTGATGACTATACTGAAATAGTAGTAGGTACAATGTACATGACAAGGTTTTAAAAGAAATAAAAATCTTGGTGTATTATCATTGAACGGGCTGTAAAAAGAAACTATTAATGAAAACTATATGTTTCTATCTGCCTACATAACCTCCTACCTATTTACCTGAGACCCTTAGTTGTCGAGTGCTCTAATGTGCTCTCCTTTACGGCAGATTGCGATCTCAGTCTGCGTGACTTCGAGGATCGAGTTCGGCTAATTTGGGTATATGAGAAAGTTTGCCAGGAGCTTATAGTGGGTATGTGGTTCTTCAAGAGTTTCCACGGGTTTGTCCTCCACCATTTATCTTGTGCTAGGGTTAAACACAACATTAAACCCCACAACAACAACAACATTAATTACTGAATATTACAGGTACTACTCCTATTCTCCAGCACAAATAGCTTGCTTACTCACCTGCCGAATCCAAGAAAGAAAACATTAACAAAATAATAAAACTCTTCATAACTTTAAATACCAAATTATTTTCTATTCCACGTTACAACTTAAACTTGTAATAGCATGCGGTTGATTGAATTGCTGTATAATCAGCTAACTTCAAAACTTCCTTGTCTTACTATTCAAGGTAGCGCATGCTTGAGAAGGCAAATATAAATAAGTATATGGAAACATGAATAGACGCTTTCAGTTGAGGATTCATGACGCTTTCCTTAGTTACTAACCCATTATTATATTGACTAATTATACACCAGCAGTTGCTGCCACTATTGTAATAACAAACGGAATGTTTCAGTTTGAATTGCTTTATAGATTTAATGTTCGCAAGGCATTTTAACTTATGACATTTTGTAGTTCCGTTAGTTTTGTTAACTTGTGCAATATGCTATGAACTAATATTAATGCAGAATGGTGGATAAATGTGGGGATCGCGGTCTTCGGTCTACTATAGTTTAATTCTGTATTGATTACAGCCATGCCCATCCTCGAGATCAATTTCCATTTCATGGACATGTCCATTTTCAGCAAAGGGGCGGATGGATAAATACGCATGTATGTACATGTATGTATGTAGAGGGTAGATTTTATAGGTGGCAAAGGGATATAACTCTTAACCTTACCGTACTTGACGGAAGTATCCGGGAGTAACCAAATAGGAGCAATGACGTCACTCTGCAGAAAATAGACTTGCCCAAATTGTATGTAATATGGTGCCGTGTTAGTGTGAAAACTTCAATTAGGCATCAGACATGCAGATGATAAAGATGTTATGGATACCCTGGTCGCAATCGGGTTGGAAATTATAAATCAATGAATAAACTGAGTAAGATTTATTGACTTTTTATTTAATTTATGCTTTTCGTTACTGAAATCGGCAGGGGGGTACAAACACACGGGTATATAGACTCAGACTATACAGCTTACGTACAAGGTCAGTCACGTTAGTACCTCTAAGAAAAAAAACGAAAGGAAATACATGGTAAATTAAAATCCCTCTTGTATTGTTTTAATTTGTTTTAAACAAAAGATGGTGAAATTTAATATTTTTGAGGTTGTTTGTTAATCTTGATATATGTGAATAACTGTCATGTAATAAGTTTGTTTATTTGTTAAGTCGTGATATATACTCCTAACTGAGTATTTGTTCCTGTAATTTTATTTTTTGTAGTGAAGGGATACAGGAACAAGGTTTTTAAATGGCGAGAGACGTTTACATTTAATGCGGGTGTATGTGACCCATGTGCGTGTTTGTCATGAGTAAATGAATGAGTTATCGATCAGTGAACGAGGTGCATAATGCGGACAATAACGTCGAGACCCATACACCGAATAAATGGCCAAGGCACTTGGCGTATTGTTCCGGACAAATGACACCCTTATCATTTGTAAACTATGTCTTATTGAAGAAGGTGATTCGCGAGAATTGTAGCACCTGTGTGCTTAGGGTCTTCGTGTCTCGTAAGTGGTCGTCTTTCTATTACCGTGATACTTTTGTATGGAAATATCGGCGTACGAGTTTTGTATCATATGTCTCGTATGTAATATTGTTCTGTTCTGTTTTAGTATCGCATATTAAGTATATGTTCTGTTCTGATATATTATCGTCTATTTGTATTTTTTTCTTGTTGTTTATTTTCATGTTATTCTTTTGTCTGGTATCGTTGACTCTAACTAAAGCTTACGATATGGGTTGTCGTGTTTATTTATTTTGTGCAACGCCTTGCTCATATGCAGACATAAAAATGGTTTTAACTGAGCATTAAAATCTATATCAATGCAGTGTAAATCTTTCTCTCTATATTATACACACTTTACCTCATTTTTGACCAAAGATTTGACAAAATAACATGAAGTGCCTGTAAATATTTTTATAAAATTTGAAGTATTTTTAAACACGTTACTTTCAACAAATAGAATGAGCGTACAATATAACATCAAAGTACATTATAGAATACAAAAAAAAGACGATGTTTACTATTTTACCTTTGCATGTAAATATCATCCAGTTAAAAACCTTCGCTTTACAAGACATAGAAACGATGTCTTAACAGTGGTAAATTTCATGTAGCTCTCAGCCATGGACATTTCGCACACATACTCAGTAATAATATATAAGCTGATATATGAATAATACTACGTATCCCAAAATACAGGAATTTTGATTCATGGAGGACCTTAATTAGTTTCACCGTTATGGTCATTGTTTTAATACGTTGCACTGAAGTAGAGATTGCACACGTTCATGACTTCTTATCTGGGTGATATATTTGTACCACAGATTATTTTATTCTTAAGGCGGATATTTTAGGTACTTTGCAGAATATATTAAAAAGTACTTGCTTAAAAACTAAAGATATAGTTCTACTTTTCATCAAGGGTTATCCAATTATATATTCCTTTTGATTCGCTTTATCTGGAGTATAGGTTGCGCAACAGGTGTTCTATGGCAAGATTTAACTAAAGGGGATCTTCGTCCAGAATTATTTCGAATACTTTACAACACTTCCAAAGACTTGAAACAGTCGAAATAATCAGCATATTTTATTTGTATTGAACAGTGCAAAATAAATGTTTTCATTCTTGAATAATATCTAGGTATAACGTCAACCACGTCTGCAGACTTACAACAGGAAAAATCAAATGAGGATAACTGGAATATCGGAATAAATCAGACTGTTCAGTTATTTCCTTACAAACACCTTCTACTGCGACCGAAGTTCACGATATCCCCCACGTGACAGAGCATACATCTAGTTTCGTCTCTAATATACCTATTCATATGACTAACCCAAAAAAAATGGGATGCTAAAGAATTATTCTAGAAACGTCGTCGAAGCCCTATCAGCAAACGAGAGCCAGATGTTACTACAGTTTGGACGTGTATTATTACGATAGCATGTTTAACCAGATTGTAACCGAATGAAATGTGGGACAAGTAAAAACACAACACAATGCTCAGTGAATAGAAGGTTATGAAATGAAGAAAGTAATATTTTTGACATCGCATACACAAGTAAACTCAATAACGCACCCAAAACACATCATAGAAGACTAATATATATATATATATATATATATAGAGAGAGAGAGAGAGAGAGAGAGAGAGAGAGAGAGAGAGAGAGAGAGAGAGAGAGCATGTACGCAGTATCAATGATATCACAAGATGTATAAACTTCTGATTAAAAAGAAACGAGGATTGCCTTTAAATCAAACTTTTTCACAACGTGTGGTATATCATTCCCATAGCCTACATAATGTACATATATTTTATTTATATAACATACATACACACATTTGTTCACTTTGAATGGACAACAGTGTGTTGTGCGAGTTATTTAACTGCTCAAATACCCACAATTACATGCAAATTGATAAATTGATTGTTTTCTTTTCGAGTTTCTATTTTTATTCGCATGTTGTCAATTAAAATAAGATACTCATTACTGAAACATGAAATATGTTGTCTTTATAAATAGACAAAGTATTACACTACTAACACGATTAGATTCTTCTACACTGAACCTGAACTGGCTCGTAATTTTGCTTGTCAAAGTTTGCATATTAGTAGGTATTAAATTTAATTTTTTAACCTGTACATTACAAAAAAGGTACAAAAAAATAAAGCTAGGCCTAAACAAACGGAGTCACATTAATGTTTAAGACAATACTAACACCTGTATGCGTACAAATCAAAGACCTGGCACGTTCACTGATTATATCGTGCTTTTGACCTAGTGCATTACATTAGTCATAGCCGACACAGCCAACAACATTAAAACAATAATGCCATCACTATGAGCACATAAAAAACATGAACTTACCGTTGTTTCAGCTTGAGTTTTGTTTGGACTAGTTCAAACGATTTGTGGCATACATTGGTGGTTGTTTTGTGTTTTTAGTCATTGTATGATGCAGAGTGGCGGGGGATCGATTCTATGCAGTAATAGGTAAGTGTTTTATTGTTAGATCCGCGGTCTGGAGCTCATCGCCTGTTCTTTTGAGCCATGTTTATATCAGGTGAAAGACGTCGGTATTGTGATCCTTGTTTAAATTAACTATCTCGGTACGTTTTTCTGGTGGTCATACTGAGTGGGCGTTGAATAATGCAATTCACAATTCACAACTTTTGTGTCAAATATCTGGGATATTTGACACAAAAGTTGGCGATTTAATAGGGCTTTGCACCTGGTTAACTAAATTAACGGCCGAATGTTTATATTGTTTAGACGGAAAGGACAAAATGGAGATAACTTTAATTATTCTTCCTGTTCTACGCCGGACAGTTTTGAAACGCTTCTGTTTCTCATACGTTTACATTCAAATAAAGTAGCCCCAGTTAATTTAGTCTTGAATACAGTCTAATATGGAAAGCCAAGGAGTGGTCATATAAATCAAATAATGTGGGTCAATCATAGCATTAACGAGTTGACTGGGGATCACGTAATGGCCGTCTTTTTAAAAAACAAAGGACGTTGTAGAAGTGGAGCAAGACAGCTGAGAAAATGTCTAATAGTTGTCGTTTCCAGAACAAGGAGATGAAGAAACAAATACGAATTGAACATGCAATCCATGACGAAACACAGTAATGTAGACGAAGATAGACAAGGAGCACATATATCGTGAAAAACAGCACACAAAAAACGGAATAGCTGATTCAAGCTGATTAAGCGATAGCGGCCATCTTTCCGGAAGTCAATACCATCACTTTTTCTATTACAGGCTCTTAAATCCCATTCGAGTTCCCACAAAAGAGCACAAAGTTATCATTACAGTTAAGAGAGTAGTTCTTAGGAGTATGTACCTATATAGTAGTCCTTCATAGCATGTACATTTGAAATTTTATTTTGTGCATTCTGTAATTTGCTTAGGACAATAGCTGTTATTCCCTGAATTGTCTATATTTATTCTATCATTTTGTTACATTTGTAAAAATGAATAACATAATTAACAAAATCAGTGGTAGATATATCCAACATTCCGGGAGGTATAGTACTTTGTATGTAATATTCTTTATCAGAGTAGCCAAATGTAGAATCTTAATCAGAATATTACCAATGGATCAACATTAAAATTAAATAAACAAAATAGTAGTAATCCTATCGTTGTTGGTGAAGTATGAAAACCCCTAGAAAGTGATATCGAAGTGATATTTGTAATACCAATCTTAAAACAAGAAAGGAGGAAATTTTTAATCTCGACAAAGACGCAATGAATTACGTAAATTGAACTAAGCATCCAGACATATAGTTCATGCCACACGTTCAGTACTCAGAAAACAAATAGTATAATTAGGTATGAATTGAATTTGCTTAAATTCTAGAAATAATAGCACGTATATTTGTAATGGATGGGTGTAGGCATTGGATATGGAAAATGCACATCTGGTGAAAAAAAATAATTGATTGTCTACGAGCAACGGTAAGTGGCTATCAATTTTTCAAATAAATTATTGAAATGCTTGATTTTGAAACCTTTCTTTAAGAGATGTACTATGATTTATCATACCAATCTCGATATGATTACTACGTTTACTTGATGGTTACATACATACACACACACACACACATACATCATACATACATACATACATACATACATACATACATACATACATACATACATACATACATACATACATACACACACAGACACACACACATACATACATACATACATACATACATACATACATACATACATACATACATACATACATACATACATACATGCATGCATGCATGCATGCATGCATGCATGCATACGCACGCACGCACGCACGCACGCACGCACGCACGCACGCAGACAGACAGACAGACAGACATACATGCATACATACATACATACATACATACATACATACATACATACATACATACATACATACATACATACATACATACATACATAAGTAGGTGCACGATACGATTATAAAACCGAATCGTACTAAACTATGATTATATTTAATGTTTTGAATTTAATTATAGGACGTACTGTTTATTTCATTACATCCAAGGAAGTATTAACCAAATAAAAATGTGTGCAATCGTTTTTACGATCCGCTTCAAAGTAACAAAGCATAAACTGTTTTAGATTCATATTTGTTTGAACTGGAAAATATAAAATATAGTCCCTTAGACGTACAAAATATGAGTATGAATTTGCTCTGGTCGATTATGTTATTATCCATTTGATCAGACTGAGAAATGAAATCCCTTACATAGCTGATACGATGATAGGAATTTACACAGTCGTCTATAAGGTGCTATACAGTTGTATTATTGGATTTCCAAATTCGGCAATACTTTTGTCGTTTACAGCAACTAATCATTATTCCTGCATTGGGAGAAGAGGTATAAACGTTAATTTTTGTTTAATGAACTTGTCATGTGTCAATTAGGTTTGCTAACAAATGTACAATTCAATCTCATATTCATGCTTGAAATATGTTCCCAAGTATGGTAACCGATGAAGTGTTAAATCGCTAGCACACGTTAAGTCTTTGAGTTAACATTGCGAATTATTTGTGCCGATACAATCGTAAAATATCAACTTACACGTAGATATTACCTTAATAAATAGTGTTCAGACAACAATTTTGATCATTATTATCATCTTGATAAATAGCGTTTAAACAAATTCAAGCAGGCGTAGATTGTTTAATATGAAGTCCTTCCTAGTTAAGTAGGGTATAGTAGAGGAATGAGAGAAATTATTACATTGTTTCGTCAGTTCATGTTACATCGTCAACACTGCTCTTTCCCTTAATGGTAAATGACAGTGCGTTAAAAAGATTAACAATCAATTTGACCAAACGGTATCCAGCACCTTAATAGATAATCAATATATATATTATAAAGGTATATTGGTGAAAACTTCATGCTGATATAATTTCCATTTATGATGGTAGAGGCAATGACATTATAAAGATATTAAAGGTGAATTACCACTTTAAGTAAAACCCTCTAGACACCGAAGACTTCATTTGATTAAAACCGTATGTTTAAAGGACTTTTCATACCAGATGAGCAGGGACAACAGTTTCAGCTTCCTTATCAGATGAGTATAATTTTGATAATAGGTATGCCCATGACTGGAAGTCAGATGGTCAAACGTTTCAGCTTTGACTAATTATACAAGGTTAACTGGTTTCTGAGTAAATATCCATGCCACCAAAATTATTCATTCAGAAGTAGTGCAGAACATTTTCAAAGAGGCCACTCTGATCGCCATATTGGATTTCTGTATTGCACCTTCTTCTTTTAGGACCAACTAGAGATCATAATAAGTTTATTGATAAACTTCCATGTTAATCTGGTCTGTATATGATATTGTAGTGATAACAATTTTCTCAAGTTGGCAACAATTTCTATCATATTTAATGCGTGGAAAATACTGTTTTTATTTAGGAGAAACTAGACATCAGAGAAAGTATTCAGGTTACAATCCCATGTCAATATAACTTATTTCCCACAAAGGTTAGTGTTAACAAGTCTTTAAAGATGGATGCCATGTCAACCATATTGGATATCTGATCAGCACCATTTGTATTTAGGACCATATAGACACAGGTCGTTAAGCGATGTTGACATGATCATCCATTTTATAGGTGTAGAGATAATAACATTGTCAAGATGGCTGCAATGCCAGCCATATTGTATCTCTGAGCAGCACCGTTTTTACTAAGGACATACTGATCTATGTTCTTTTAAGTCGAGACGGAGATAATTTTAGTCACCATTGGTCTTGTAAAACTTCATATGTAAATAAACATGAAAGTCTTAGATAAAATGGATGTGTATTTGCCTTTCTTGCAAGTTCTATATTTCGAATATAATGCTGGTGGTTTTAATAGTTTCAAATAATTTTCATTGGTATTTCTTAATATTTGAAAAGTGCCTTTTTTATTTTTTGTATTGACAATTGATAAATGAATCCCTCAGTGTGCATTTCAAACGTATTTTCATACATCTGGTCAAGTAAATCGGAACTAAAATATATCCATGACTAGTTTTACAACACTATTATATATTCTTCATTAATTATTACAAATGTGTTGATTTTGTTCAGAACTGTGACATTTCTATGAAGATGGAAAATGTCAGGCTCTATTTACGTGGAGCGTGGACATTTTATTGTATGTTTCTTGACCCAAGAATGCCCTGTATATAAATGTTATTTACTTGTAGATACTATTCTTTCTCAGCTTTTATTACCTGGGTTTTAATGTTTTGAAATGGTATTATCTGCAGTGTGTATGATTATATAAAGGATGGAGAGATTATAAAATGTTAATATTTACAATCAACACTATCAATGTTAATGTTAATATTTGCAATCAACACTTTCAAAACCGCAGAATCGATCTGCACTGCAAAAAACATGCTTTATATTCCTGCATAATTTTCTTTATTTTCAGATTATTTTTATATCTTTTGTTTCGTTTGATATTTTTTCATTCTGAATAAAACCCAGATATGGTAATAAATATAAATTTTCTTTTGTTTCTAACATAAAATATTATTATATATACAGCATATCATTCTTGTCGCACATATAAAACATTAAACTGTCTTTACCTTTTGATTATCATGATGCTATAAAACCTGCATTAAGACCATAAAACACGAAATGATCCAAACGCGTAGTATCAGTCATATTGATAAAGTACTCCTCTAATTAGATAACATGGTATGAGTTACCACATTTTGCTTACAGAATGACTGGGTATTTTGAAAACAGCTTAAACTGTACTGTGGTCAAGAATGCCTCTCCATGCATTTTAGTCTTTGCCTCTACAATCCTGACCCCTGGCAGCACATTACTCTTTTTGTGAACCATATTTCAATACCAAAACAAATCATACTAGCCTTTCCTAGTCCCGGGCATTTCTTGACTAACATTTGAGTAAAATCATTGAGAGTTTCATTGTAAAATGAAGATGCATTAATTGTAAGGAGACATCATGTTTCAGTGACTCACTATCCGCCTACCTGAACAATGCCTAACCCCATGAGCTACATTGATTAACTATTTCAGTATTACATTTAATATAATGGGTATCAATGTTTTATAATTTTTCAGCACATCAAAGCTTTAAATAAACTTATCTCTGATTTGCAGAACAAAAAGACATGAAAGATATCATTTTAGCTGGACAAAGAAATTAGTTAATAAGAGACTAAAATATATCCTCGTCAGAAAGATTATCTGAACAACCATCCCCTTCCACAGAAAAATAAAATGGTGAACTTCTTACTGAACACTGAATACCTGCTGCGATGAGGAACAGTGGCGTGTTTGTCTTCTATAGGCTGCAAATATTTTTCAAAACTCACTGACATACGAAACTATACATTATTATTGAGAAACAGAGTATTTACAAATCTTATTTTTATTAAGAATATTTATTCAATTACAACATGGATGACCTCTGGGCCAATGTCGTAATTGTAAAACTGACAACTAAGTAAAAGTAACATCGTTAACTAGTATAATTGCTTTCACTTCTAGCATTTATTCTGTAATGCAAAATATTAAGAACTGAATTGGTTTATGTTCAATACTAAAATGATGTAATGTGAACTATTTTCCTGTATTTGTATAAGATTTATATATATATATATATATATATATATATATATATAACAGCATCAGGCACAATATGAGGCCAAATAGGACGACCGTCTCAATACGGTCAAAAAGCGAAATGTTATGGCTATGTCACTAGAGCCAACAGTCTATCTACAACATTGCTGCAGGGCAGTGTCCAGTGTGGCGTAGGGAACAAATTACACAGCTAGGTAACTTTTGTTAGGAAATTAAAGTGTCATATTTGGAGTGGTCTACAGTGGTCAGCAAGACTGTTGTCGACTGCTAATAAACTTCATTTCCATAATTCTTGAGTGCAACTATTTTGGCGACATGAAAAGTGAGATACATTACGAATAGTCTGCATTCAAAAATACAATCAAATAAAATGTGAAATAGTTACAGATATTAGGCCTGTTTTATTAATACATGTAATTGTATATTTCATTACAAGCCATAACGTAGGCAATGCATTGGGATTGATATATGCCAGGATAGGATGGAATTAGGTACATAATGCCACGTCTATGACTATAGAATTTATCTAATTATTTCTTTTGTTATAAATTAACTAGAATTGTTTACTACCTTGTAAGATTATTTTTTACGTCTGAGTTACAATATGGCTGAATTTCAGAGTGACATAAATATTGCTAAAAGATGATATTCAACATAAACTAGTCTAGTTCAAATCATGGCTTAAACATCTAACTCACCTGTTTCAACTATGAAATGTTTCCTACTTTAAATATTTTTATTTTGCTTCATATGTTCTAATTTCACTGGTTTTTCCTTGTAGTGATATCATTCTATACATGTATGTTGTATTTTTATGTCATAGATGTGTTCTAATCATCAAAAGCGCTTAAGAGTACCTAGAGATAGGCGCTATATAAAGTCCTAATCATTATTAAAATGTTTCTTCTTATTATTATTATTAATACTTGTATTAATAGTGGTAGTAATTATATTATTATTATTATTATTATTATTATTATTATTATTATTAATATTTGTAGTAATAGTATTATTATTATTACTATTATTATTATTATTATTAATATTTGTAGTAATAGTATTATTATTATTATTATTATTATTATTATTATTATTATTATTATTATTTGTATTGTTATTATTATTATTATTATTATTATTATTATTATTATTATCATATTGTAGTCAAAACTCCAATGTAAAGTTAGGGGTATAAATTCTAAAACAGACATAAATGCAGAAAGTGACCATCCAGTATTTTATGACACACTTTAAATTCCAGTAATATTATTTAAAGTAAGCTAATATTTAAATATTTGATTTGTTGTCTTTAACATGTATCATAAATTAATCTGGTCATACCTTGGGGCTGACCCATGTTCGATTTTTGGGTCAACACTTGCTTGTATAGAAGTAGTAATATGGGGCACTATAGGGACAATGGAAAATCCAGTCAAAAACAGCTTGGGCACATATAGGGACAAGATTTATAGGGACAATGGAAAATCCAGTCAAAAACAGCTTGGGCACGTATGGGGACAAAAGAGCTTGGGGTACTATAGGGACAAGGGAAATTGAACATGGTGGGCCTGTATAGGGACAAGGGAAAATTAAACATGGGGAATATTATGGGTATAGGGGACTGTCTAGCGATAAGGGAAAAAATGGATGGCAAAGAAAGCTACTATCTTTTCGAGACCTATGAGTGGCCCTGAAAAGGGCCGTTATGTGTAATGTTAACATTATCTTGTTAACACAGAGGACATCTCACAGATCTTCTTCTCTTCCTTAAACTTCTCCTCACCGTGGGTCCATAGAAGAGAACTCTCTTTAAGCAACCTTGTCTTTCCACATATACCCTTCTCTTCCAAAAGGCTGTATCCGTCATATGAATGATACTCCACGGTGATCTGACATACATGGGTATGTCAGTCCGAAACAGCATGGTAGAAATAAGGGTAGAAGATTCAACGGTAGTCCACATCTTGTGATGAGAAACAGGTGAAGTGAATGCCGTGATCTGCGGTTATTTATAGGGGAAGAGCGGATCGAAACGGATTGAGTGTATCGACTAATCCAAACACGTGTTACAAAAGTCAGTCACAGCCATCCAATCGGAAGAGAGCAGTCTGTGACGTCACCTTTTCTATATAGAGGTACTAGCGCCTGTGCGCAGTCAATCGATGAGACAGAGTTGTCAATAATGGCGGACACTAAGAAGACGATGAATTGGAGTGAGTCAGGAGTAGAGACAGCAAGTCATGGACCAACAGTGATTACTAAAGGCATGACAAATCTACATCCAGAAGAAGTTGATTTTAACTGGGATATTGTGGATTGTTTAACATCACAAGAGTTTATTCCGGAACCTTCGTTGCCTTCTGCTTCTTCTTATGTACACGTCGTTGATTTTAAGCAAAGACAAAAAGAAGAATTGGAGCGATTTTTACAACAACAGAAAGTAGAAGAACAGGCTTTTCTGATTCAACAGCAGGAAGAAGAAGCAGAAAAGAAACACCAGGAAGAAACAGTAGCAACAGCAACAACAGAGAAGAATGAAGACCAAGGACAGAAAGAGAATAGTGAAAATCAAACAGTCACGACGGTACTTTTAGATATTTTAGCAGAGTTAAGGAGTCTGAAACAAATGTATCAGACTTCTCTATAACGACCGAAGAGAAAAAGACCTTCTCGAGCGAAACAACCCGATCTCTCTGTGACTACGTCTGCCATACCACCGTTAGTGATTTCTACCAAATCATTGACAGGAACCACCAGTCCCGAAGTAGGCCTTGGCCGTGGCAAAGGCTTAAGGCAGCTCAAGAGGATTTCGTCCCGTTTCTGAGTTTGTTTTGTTTTAAACACACAAAACACCAACGGTCCTTTTCAGGGCCACTCCAATTATTTCGAAAAGAAATGCTATTTCAATTGTCTAATTCAATGAAAACTCAAAAGTCCTTTTTATTATTTTTTAAGCCCATGATGTACGTGTGAGTGAATGAATGTGTGAGTGTAGGTAATTATTCTATAAAATCAAAACCAAGAGACACTTACGTTTTTTTCTCTCTGGTGTATTCTAGTACAAACGTTACAATTCAATATCACAACATAACATAACACACTACCACTTTAAAAAAGTTCATAGGTTTTCTTCTGTTTCACTCTTTCTGTTTTTTCATTTTCTTTACTGTCACAGCTTTTTTTTCTTCTTCACTTTCGTTTCGTATTCTTTTCTTATCTTTGTGAACGTGTCGGGGTTCTTCCTTGGGGAGGGTACCTCTTCCTCCTGTTCAGAATTCCTTTCCCCCTCCTCCTCCTGCTCCTGTTGTTTCTTAGGGCAGTTTGGAGACCAATGTTCTTTCTCTTTACAATAATAACAGGTATCTTGACTTTTGTCTCTATTGTACCCTTTTCTGTTCTTGTCACGATCTGAACATTCTGTAGCCCAATGTCCTTTCTTCTTACAGATATAGCAAGTATCTTGACTTTTATCTCGAAAGGAGGGAGAGTAGTCCGTCGGCTGGTCTGACGAAAACTTTCGTATGACCCCATGTACAGCTCTGATGAGAAGTTCCACTTGTGTAGGTTCTTCCATTGTTCTGGTCAATGTGAAAATAAAATGAATACTGAAAGGTTAGACACTGACCCTTTATATATGCACGGATCGGACATGAATATATAGGGGTTATGGTTTTTAAAAGGTAATCATTTGACTTTTTGCAGACAAGATGAAAAGACCGCATCATGTTGTGGAGAAAGGAAAAGACAGTAAGAGACAGAAACGTAATGTATCGCCTAGCACAATAGCTGAAGTCTTGGCTCAAATTCATGCCAGTGATTTTGAAGAAGACATGAGTGAGCCCGAATTTACACCCAGACAATCGACGTCCTAGCAAAGTGCACCACCCTTAGTAAACCCTGAAAATTACTATCACATTCGAGAGACGGAAAAGCGTTCCTCTCGAAAATTTAGAACAACGGCTTACACGTATGCAGTAAAGTTTAAAGATTTCAAGTCCAATGTACCTTTAGAGAATACAGAAGGGTTCATTACTGAGGTGTGGGATTCTGTGTTAACTGCACTGAAACATCAAGGTCAAGCCAAAGAAGACGATCGCTTGAGACTTTCTATTCATCACGATAATTTGAAGTCTCCCGTTTGGATCGAGTTTACTAGCCCATCACAATTAACACCTTCCAAAGTCATCGACAAAATTCAACATGTGCAACAATCCAAAGACAAGTTTCACATCACCGATGGAAAAGCCACACTGTTCATGACTCACGTGTCTCTTCCTCAGGGGACAGGACGGAAAAAGGTAGTATTGGTGGACAGTCTTCGCAGCATGAAGCGAAGCCTCGTCCGAATTAATAATCCTCAAGACCAGATGTGTTTAGCCCGTGCTGTCGTCGTGGGACGAACGTATGCCAACAAGAACGACACGGCAGAATGGAAAAGAGCCTGGACAACTATTCGAAAATTGGGCCGAGCCAAACAACGAAGTGAAGCAGAACTCCTATTAAAGCAAGCAGGGATATCCAAAGACACCCCTTGCGGCATTCCAGAAATGCAAAAATTGCAAGACGTCTTGGCTCCACATTACACCTTGAAAGTGCACTCTCAAGAAGTGCGTGGTCCTCTTTTGTTTCGAGGCCACGATTTCAAAGACGGAAAATACATTCACGTCTATCATCACGATGGTCATTTTGATACCGTTACCAGTATCACTGGATTCCTGAGATACAGTTACTACTGTGAAACATGTGATTATGGTTATAACAATCGAGAACAACACAAGCATTGTGGATCAAAATGTGAGGGATGTTTGGCCTCACAACCTTGTCTGGACAAAGGACAAGAAAGAGTGCATTGCCCTGTGTGTCAGCGCACTTTTGTCAGTCCTACCTGTTACCAACAACATTTGAAGATGCATGGTTCACAGCAGAGAAATGCTTGTCAGCTTCTGAAATTGTGCCCTACTTGTTTACAAGGCATAAGTACCAGTAATGCCAAGTTTCACGTTTGTCGAGGAAAGAAACGATGTCACATTTGTCACCAAATCGTGGACTTGGAGCACGAATGCTTCATTCAAAAATATCAACCCCGACCAGAAGATACCCAGAAGAAAGGGAATTTTATCTTTTTTGATTTCGAATGCATGCAAGAGACTGGCATTCACATTCCTAATTTCTGCGTGGCTCACCGTGCGTGCGAGAAGTGCATCCAAGAACCTATCTTTAGTCATTGCCCTCACTGCAGCAAGAATCCTGGAGGACGTGAAAAAATATTTCGAGGGCAAAACACGCTAGCCGATTTTGCCCAATGGATCCTAAACTCCATCTACCAAATGTGGAGTCCAGAAGACATCGAACGTTACGGCGATAATCATCGCCATGCCATGGTCATGGCTAACATTTTCTCGGGATACGATGGGCAATTTCTGCTCAGGTACTATGCGGAACAAAGTACCGAACGACCTCAAGTCACTTTAAACGGAGCCAAAATCATTTATATGCAAGTAGGACAAGTACAGTTTAAAGATTCGGTGTGTTACTTGGCCATGCCTTTGAGCCGCATGCCTAAAACGTTCGGAATGACAGAAATGGCCAAAGGTTATTTTCCACACTTTTTTAATACTGAAGCCAATCAGCATGCCGTTCTACCCCATTTGCCTGAGGCTGACGACTACGACCCCGATAACATGCGCACCGAACAACGAGAAGCTTTCCATGCTTAGTACCAGACTCACGCCTCGCACCCCTTTGATTTTCAAGAAGAAATGTTAAAGTACTGTCGATCTGACGTGGACATTTTACGACGTTCCTGTGGAAAATTTCGAGAATTGTTCATGGAGTACGGAGGGATCGATCCTTTGAAAGAAGCTTGTACCATTGCCAAAGCGTGTTCCTTAGTGTACCGAAAACGCTTTATGCCTGAAAATACTCTAGCTGTCATCAGTCCTCAAACGACAAATTTTGTAAAACGTCAATACTCGGTCAAAGCCCTACGCTGGCTCCATTATTTGTGCGAAAAGGAAGACAAATGGATCCAACACGCTCTCAACGGAGGAGGCGAAAAGACCATTCGAACGTATTCGGTGGATGGTTGGGACTTAGAAAACCCTCAGATCGTGTACGAGTTTAACGGATGCTTATTTCACGGATGTCCCCTGTGCTATCCTCAGCGTGACACCAAAAATCAGTTTTTACAACGGACTATGGAAGACTTGTACCAGACCAAGTGTCAGCGACGTTTGAAGCTAGAACAGCAAGGATACCAGGTAGTGGAAATGTGGGAACACGAGTACTATCAGCGTTTGAAAACCGATCCCGAGTTTAAACGCATCGTAGAAAGGTACAAGTTGGTGAACCCCCTCAACCCCGGGGATAGTTTGTATGGAGGACGAACGAATGC
The DNA here is from genome assembly GCA_029339505.1 of Unio delphinus. Classification (NCBI taxonomy): domain Eukaryota; kingdom Metazoa; phylum Mollusca; class Bivalvia; order Unionida; family Unionidae; genus Unio; species Unio delphinus. Next base: position 17,692,905 of record JAQISU010001236.1, on the reverse strand, counting down.
TACCTGTTTGATGTACCAGGCGGACGAGGAGAAAGGAGAAGAAATCAAATACTTGAACGTGTGTTCGCTGTATCCTTACGTGTGCAAATATTGTCACTTTCCCGTAGGACATCCAAAATTGATGACAGAACACATTGACTTAGACCACATTCGACAGTACGAAGGATTGATCAAGTGCAAAGTCTTACCTAACACAGACTTGTACCATCCCGTTTTACCTCACCATTGCCAAGGAAAACTGATGTTTCCTTTGTGTCGCACATATGCCGAAATGTGCAACCAAGGCCAACCTTGTCAGCACACTCAGGACGAACGCGCCTTGACAGGAACGTGGGTGAGCGTGGAATTGTTTAAAGCTCTGGACCTGGGATTCCAGCTGTTAGAAGTGTACGAAATTTACCACTTTTCCAAGACACAACAATACCGCAAGGGCGACGAGACACAGAAAGGTATTTTTGCAGACTACGTGGTTGCCTTTTTAAAACTAAAACAAGAAGCTAGTGGCTATCCTTCCTGGTGTCACACTCCCGAAGACCAAAAGATATTCAAAGAAAAATATTGGGAGCAGGAAGGTATCACTTTAGACCACATCGAGATAAACGAAGGAAGGCGATCGTTTGCCAAAGTGATGCTCAATTGCTTGTGGGGTAAAAATGGCACAACGACCGTCTTTACCCAAGACAGAGTATTTGTCCGAACCGTCTCGCTACTTCCAGATGATTCATGACCAAACCAAAGTCATGAAACACGTGGACGTCATTCGTGAGGACTTGATCTTAGTCAATTACGAAGAAGAACTAGACTTTGTAGAAGCCGACACATTTGGAAATGTCATCATTGCGGCTTACGTGACAGCCCACGCTCGCTTAAAATTGTACGAAGTGTTAAAACTGTTAGGAGATCGTGTGTTGTATTTTGACTCAGACAGTTGCATCTACATTCACCGACCGAACCAGTGTAACCCTGTCATTGAAGGAGACCGTTTAGGAGCCTGGACAGATGAACATCCCGACGACAAGATTCTATGTTTTGCAAGTGGCGGTCCTAAAAATTACGGCTACAAATACCGAGACCCCCAAGGAGAAATACACACCGAATGTAAAGTGAAAGGATTGACTCTCAATTATCGCACCAGTCGAGTGGTGAACTTTGACGTGCTTCAAGAAGCCTTACAGTCTGGACAGGATGAAACGTTTAAAGTGACCACCCACGAACCGCACAAGATTGTCCGTTTACCCACACATCAAATCGTTAGCCGACCTTTGAAAAAAGTCTATCAAATCGTGTACCAAAAAAGAGTACGACTTCCCAATCACTTCACTCTACCGTACGATCACGTCGAAATTGGGCAGCATATAAAAAGGGACGTTGTCCAAGACAAATAGTTCATTTGTCACTACATTGACCAAGCGAAACGAAGATGAATCAATTTAAACAGAAATCATTCAAATTTGGGAAATCTCAAGTGGAGTGCGATGCTAAATTTTGCGATTGTAGTGATGCCAGGCGATGTGACCTCAGCGATTCAGCAGGATATCGTGGGAACTTTGCTATGACTACTACCCCTATATCTACCCTGGAAAGTGATGTTGTGCGTGTCAAACCTGAGAGATGCGAAAGCGGTGCCACACGTTATCGTAATCTCCTAGGAATTTCACCGTACCTACATCGAACGGAAGTGAGAAGAGTCGAATATTCATTCCCGACAAGTTTGCCTGAATACTGTCACTTTAAAAGTCGATTCCAAACCTTCAAAGATAAATGGCCAAAATATCTGCCTGGACCAACTCCTGAAGAATTAGCCAGAGCCGGATTTTTCTACTTGGGCAAAGGGGATAAAGTCAAGTGCTTCAGTTGTGGTGTGTCCATTTACGAGTGGGAACGTAAAGATTCCGCTTACCTGGAACATGCTCGATGGTCTCCAAATTGTCAATACCTACCTTTAGTAGGACCTAGTGATTAGAAGTGACACTACTGCTCCATGTCGTTGAATAAACCTAGACCAGTATATAAACCCTCTCTAAAACATAATATTCAAGGATTACCACACGAATTGCAAGAGAAGATCTACAAGGACGTTTGGCAAGGTATTGCTAAAGAAAAATCTAAATGGGTGACTGTAGAACTTTTGTGTCGTGAAATTCACAAGATGAAAGTGACAAAAAATTAACCAACATGTTAGATTTCTCTGGATCAAGGGTATTTTTTTGCTCTGTTTCCAATTTAGTACGTTTAAATCTGAAGATGCTTTGATCCTTCTTAACCGTTACCCTGAATGGCAGTGGGACGAAATTACACGTTATATTAATCACTTTCGCTTTTGGAGGAGATTTGATTCTGTGCAGAATATACACTGATGGTTTTCGACAAAAAAGAAGTATAAAAGAGAACGACCATGCCACAACCTTTATCACTGGTGATCAAACAGATTCCGTGGAAGGATATCAATGAGAAGATTCACACGGTAAAGGATTACGAACACTTATTGCAAGAACTGTACCCTATGAATTTGGGTCGACGTGTCGTGTGCGTTTTAGTGACTTGCTTTCTGGGATTTCGTTTACCTGTCGATTCCTTTGTGGACACTTTACGAACACTACCTACCAAAAAAGACAGTATGGCGACTCCTTTAAATGTCCACGAGAGACTCATTCTGTTCAAAGCATTACGCTTTCATCTGGATACGTCTCGGACTCTACAGGAAAAAAAGATTCGTCAACTTTTACGTACGGAAGCAGTGTACGAAGATGTGTGTGTAGCTTGTGATTTACACCCTCATTGGACAGATGTACGTGACTGGAAAAGTTGGGATTTTGAGGCTTGGACAAACGAAGCATCCCATTATGCCCAAGCGATGTGTTCGTAAAATTCATCGTCGAGTGAAAAAAGTCACTTTTAAACCTGTGTTAGTGACAGTACCAGAAGAAGAAGAAGAAAAAGAATCTGTCACCCAGGACAATCCCTCTGTTCAAGACAGAACTGTCATGGACATTCCCCCACAAAGACCCTTTCGAGAAGACACCTATGTGACTATACCCCATGTAGAGGAGACTATAAGAACATTACACATTAACTCTAGGACAACTTCGTTACCCAAACAATGTTGTACAGTGACTTGTTTATATGCCACTTTGATCGTCTCCCTGTGTATTTTATTCCTGTATTTATCCATTTGGCTATTATGTATTTTTGTCTTTCGTGTTGTTCGAACTTAAACATGCATTGAAATAAACGTGTCTTGAAAAAAAGTATAAAACCCTCTTGTCTTGTCTGTTTTTGTGTCAATAGTGTCATACCCTACACGACTATGGTTAACTTTACTATTTCTACTACTCCTTCCTCCTCCACATTCAAAGTCATTGACGAACACTTAGATCATACTAGTTGGAAAGCCTTGTATCTTCGTCATCCTTTTAACATGTTAATTGCTGGACCGAGCGGTTCAGTCAAAACCGAATTTGTCAAACGTTTGATCGAACATAAACATCATTTGATCGATCGTCCACCTCAACGCATCGTGTGGTGTTACAAAGAGTGGCAATCGGCATACAGTCTATTGCAAGAAAGTCAAGGTGATTCCATTGTGTTTGTGGAAGGTATTCCTAAAGAAGACGAGGGGATCGTGTCTGACCCTAGTCAAACTCATTGGGTCATTTTTGACATGTTAGGAGAAGACGAAGAAGAAATTAAACTGTGGTTTACGCGTAAAGGGCATCATCGTAATGCCAGTGTCATTTACATTACACAAAATTTATTTCAACAAAGTAAAGCCCATTGTACCATTAGTCTCAATGCTCATTACGTGGTCTTGTTTAAAAGTCCTCGAGATAAATCACAAGTGCAAGTCTTAGCCAAACAGTTAGGAACACCTTGGCTGACTCATGCGTACGATGATGCCACTCAAATGCCACACGCCTATTTACTCGTGGATTTAAAACCCACTACCCCTGATTATTTGCGATTTCGTACCGATTTGTTTCACGACTGGTGTCAAGACGGAGGACCTGTCGTGCACACGTCCTCGTCGTCGACATAACCATATGAAGCACTAAAAAAATCTATAAAAACCTTGTGTCACTTTGAACTTGTCTCATAAATCGTCAACATGACGTCCCTTCAGTCTCATCTTCCCATCAAATTGATTCGTGCCTTGTACGGTATCAGTCGCGAAAAAAATCCACCAATACGTGCTCACGTCTTAGAAGCCAGTCTCAAAAAAGTCTTACGATGGTTTACGGTGACAGCACGTCAAATACTGCAAGGCATCATTCACATTCCACATCAAATCAAACTCTTTTTTGACAGAAACAAAGTAGCCTTGACGCAACTGGCCGATCCTCGCATCGACACCCAAATCAAAAAGCAAATCATATTGAAACCTGGAGGTAGTGGTTCTCTAGGAGGTGTCATCATTCGTTCCCTTTTAAAATGGGATCCCAATATTCCCAAAGTTCACCCCAAGAAAAAAAAAGCCAAACGAACCCCTAAGAAAAAGAACAAGGGTGCCAAGACCAAAACACAGAAAAAGAACAGTCCACAGAAAAAAGCGGTCACCCGCAAAAAAGGCACTCGGCCAGGTCGCAACCTTACCTTCGTCAACCACGACCTGTAAGATAAGATCTACAAGGACGTTTGGCAGGGTCCGCGTTGTCAGTAGCCTCAGGTGCTTCCACTTCTCCGTTGCGGTTGATGCAAGCCAAATCAAATTTGACACCCGATTTTCCTAATTTGATGAAACATTGGAAATCTGCGTCTCCCAAAACGTCTCCTCCACGGTGACACCCTCGTCCACATTAGCGGCAGTAGCAGCTGATCACAAAGTACCAGCCCCCAAAGTCAAAGTCCAAGAAAGATCTGGCATGTTAAAGAGTTTACTGGAATTGTCCAAACAAGAACTGTCCCGATTGAGTCCGTTACGAACCCCTTCACGACGTGTGTTACCTGTCATGAAGTTGATATGACGCAAAGATAATCAGTGGCGTCGCATTCCAGTATAAAAATATGACTTGAGGACCACAACGGGAATCAGTATTTTCTGTGCCACTGCTGAACACTCAAAGATGGCTCCTCAAAAAAGTGCACACCACAACCCTCGACGTTCTGCTGTTCAAAAAGGAACAGGAAAAAAGCAATCTCGTTATCCCACAAAACGCTTAAAAACCAAACATCGACGTCATCCCCTCCAAAGACGTAGTCCTTTAAAGAAAAAGAAGAGTCACCAAAAAGGAGGCAATTTTGGGAAACACATTGTTACCTTTTTGACGAAGCGGTAGTTCACAAAGAAGTAGATAAAAGAGAGTGTGTACCAAGTCATTGACACCAGTGGTATTGTGAAACGAACAAGCAAAGATGTCACCTCGCAAAAAACATTCTTATTCACCCCACAAAGGAAAGAAAAGGAAAGGACGCTTAGCCCAACATCGACACGTTCTTCGTCAAAGGGCACGAAAGAAAATACCCATCCGTCAAAAGAAAAAGATGCTGGTGCAACTCGGAGGAGCATTTATTCTTCCTTCTTTTGTAAGAGAGGAAATTTCACCATTTATAAAACAAGTGTTGGCACAACAAAAAAAAAGATAAAAGGGTGTGTGTTCCAAGTCATTGACGTCAGTGGTATTTGTGGAACGAACAAGCAAAGAGGTCACCTCGCACAAAACATTCTTATTCACTCCCCAAGGGAAAGAAAAGGAAAGGACTACCTCCTCGTTTAGTCAAACACGGAGACGTGTTGTCTGTCCTGTCCAAAGCCTCTCCACTCATGCGAAAACAAATCATTAAAACGGCCTCCAAACATATCATCGATACCGTGTGCGAATGTTGTTTGAATGTCTTGAAAGGCACGATACCTTTGTCTCCACACCAGAAAAAAATGCTTCGCCAAACATCGACACGTTCTTCGTCAAATGGTTCAAAAGAAAATATCCATTCGTCAAAAGAAAAAGATGTTGGTGCAACGCGGAGGATTTTTTCCCTTTCTTCTTCCTGTATTGGGAGGATTAACAAAAGCCGGCGCGAGTTTATTGCGAGGTTTGGTACAAGGGAGAGCATGAGGGGTCTCCCGATTGTGATCCTTCCAGTAGATAAAAGGGATCCACGGAACACCACGATCCCAGACGTAACCTTTGGAAGCCCATGGAAGGACGAAAACTGACTTTAGTTCCTTACAAACGATGGATGGAATACCATCGTTGGCAAGAACAACGTACCCCCCATTTACCACCCAATCCTGATTTGAACGAGATGTCACAATTACAGCAAGAATTGCAATCCTTGATGCATCGCCACGATTTATCCGAAACCGAAAAATCGCAAAAGTACGGTCAACTTTTGCAACGACTACAACTCTTTTGTCGAAAAGCTGTGGAACAAACAGCTCTACCTACTCTGTCCGATTTTAAGGCTCTAATTAATAGTGCGTCACCCTCACCGTCTACAGTGGTTAAAACAGACGTCACCCCACCATTACCCAATGAAGAAGAACCCCATGATCTCTTTCAAACACCCACTACCACTCCCATTCCGAGTAAGATTGCCGCTTCCTTGTTGACCCCTTCCCCCACTCCCCAACGAGAAGAACTCAAAACCTGGGTTAAAAAGATGATGGCTACTCCTTCTTCAACAGAAGTGAAAAAGAAAGAAAGGAAACCAGAAGTGAAAAAAGAAAAGAAGACCAAAGCTATCTCATTACCTCCGCCACCACTACCACCACCATTACCCTCGACGTCAACTCCTGTGGCACATCGGACACGTAAAACCGTTTCCAAACAACCCCCATTTCGTCCCTCCCAAAGCAATATCCTCGAAGAGTGGGTCACTTATTAACCAAACCATGGAGAAGGTATTAGCCAGCATTTACTACGATCCAGCTCACCCTGCAGGTTACGGAGGCATTCAGAAATTGTATCGTGCTGCCAAAACTCGCCTGAAAATCTCCGTTTACCTGCAGTACAACGATGGTTACAAGAACAAGCGACGTACACTTTACACAAACCCATTCGACGAAAATTTCACAGACGTCGCACTCAAGTGGAAGGCATCGATCATCAACGGCCGATGTCTCTCATTTATCCACTTACAATCGTGGCTACAAATATTTATTTTGTGTCATCGACGTCTTTTCTAAATTTGCCTGGGTCGTACCATTGACATCCAAATCGAGCGGAGAGTTAGTAACAGCTTTGCAACTGGTGTTGAAACAAAGTGGTCGTCACCCTCTTCGATGGCAAACCGACAAAGGCACCGAATTTCTGAACCAAGCTTTCCAACGAGAATTAAAGAAACGTGACATTTATTTTTTCACCACCGAAAATCCTGAAACCAAAGCCAGTATCGTGGAACGTTTTTAACGTACCTTGAAAGAACGCATGTGGAAATATTTTACGCATCAACACACTCTCAAGTACATCGACGTCTTACCGCACTTAGTTCAAGCCTACAATCAATCTTACCATAGAAGCATTGGACGTGCCCCACAAGAGGTAACACCTGACAACGAAGTGACTGTTTTTGAGCGTCTGTTTGGTACGTCCCGGACGTTGGCTGTCCCCAAAAAAGGTGGAGAAGTGTTAGCCCCGGGAGATTGGGTACGCATTGGCAAAACCAAACGCAATTTCGACAAAGGTTACTTACCCAACTGGACCACCGAATTGTTTCGTGTTACTGGACGAGTGCGCGATCGTCATCCTACCGTCTATAAATTGGAAGACATGAACGGAGAAGTATTAAAAGGAACGTGTTATTTGCCTGAGTTACAACGTGTCACCAAAAAAGAAGACGACGTGTACGACATTGAAAGCATTTTCGAACGAAGAACCCGTAAAGTAGGAAAACGTCGTGTCAAAGAAGTCAAAGTACGTTGGAAAGGATATCCTCCTAGTTTTGATTCTTGGATTGACGCTTCGCAAGTCATCGACTATAAAAAGAAGTAACCATCATGCCCTTCAATACAGATTCAGCGACCACAGTGACTACTCCTTCACCCACTTCATCTCTGCAAGATTTACAAAAGCAACCCTTGTGGGTGTGGTGTGGAGAACGTGTCCCTAAAACGCAAATCGTCTTTTTCTGTCAAATATTTGTAGTATATTGTGTCATCGGTGCAGCCATTGCTAATTTGAGTTTGCAACAAGGAGACAAACAATTGTGGACCATTTTACTCAGCAGCTGCATCGGGTATCTTCTTCCCAATCCTTCCCTGAAATACTCTTACAACGGGAACAACAGTAACAATATTGGGAGTCTTGCATCCAACGTTAGTCATTCTCCTGACAGTCACCCTTCCAATCACAATCCTCTTTTAGACACTCCTTTAACCTCGAGTGACTCCTCGGACAGAAGAACATTGGAATTATGAACAACACTATTAACCAATTTTACTTAGCGTTATCCAGTGACAATTCCATGGAGGTGTTTCCTAACAACACGTTATGCTGTTACACGGCTAAATTACCTCAAGCCATCCATTTGAATGAAGATGCTCATTGGGAAGTGGCTTTAGTGTAAATGATACACCCGACACAAATCAAAAACATCGTCGAAAATCAAAACAACACTTTTACAGTAGAAGTGTTTGACGAGAAATTGCAAAAAGCCTTAGACGCACGAGGTCACACTAGCCCACCGCACCCCAAAACTAATCGGTCCACCTATGTGATCACCATCCCTGCAGGCTATTATTTTAGTGGTCAACATTTAGTGACTACGATTGCAACCAGGTTCAATGTTGTGTTTGGTAAAGAAGAGAAAGTGGAGAACGAAAGTGTTACCTTTGAGTACCATAAAGTGGCTCGTCGCCTCATGATGAATTTTTCAAAGGATAAAATGATAGCCGTTACTTTTTGTCCTGAATTGTTTGATATTTTAGGTGGAGACCTCAAAAAAATGAAATACCAGGCATAGCCAGTAACGTGGACTTTGCAAAATATTTTCGATCCCCTGTAGAATTGAACCAAGGTCTCAACTTGATGTTTGTGTACTCCGATGTGCTGGAGTACAACGTGGTAGGATACACCTCTGTACCGTTACTGCGTGTCATTTCTTTCAAAGTGGATTCTGTCGTCGCCGCTGACGAGGAAGGTGGAAATACCTATCACGTTCACCATGAATTTGTACATCCTCATTATTTACCCGTCAGTAAATCATATTTCGACAGTGTCAACATTACTATAAAAGGAGAACTAGGACAAAATATTCCATTTACCAAATGGAAAGTCACAGTGAAACTCCATTTTCAAAATCGATTCTCAAACAACTGAAAAAGTGATGTATCATGTGTACCAAGGAGTCACTCGACAACGAGGACATGGTTTAGGAGATATGTTTAAATCAGCCTTTCGTTCTTTGGTCCCTGTTTTGAAACCGATGGTGACACGAAGATTGCACGCCTTAAAAGATGCCGCATTGACTCACGGCAAAGATTTTCTTCAAAATGTTCTCATTGACAAACAAAACCACAAAGAAGCTTTTTTGAGAGCAGGCAAAAATGTTTTACTTCAAACGGGTAAAGAGATTTTGGGTCGACGAGAAAGTCCTATAAATGCCCTGAATGGTACCGAGTCTGGCATTCCTGCTTCCATGACGACACAGCAAGGACAAGGTAGAAAGCGACGACGAAGGAACCCTTTCAAAAGTCTCCGTACCTCTAAAGTTAGAAAGACGAAGAAAAAAAGAACCGTTCAAAACTTAGACATTTTTGATTATTAAAAGTGAAGAAAAAAACATAAAGAAAAAAATGATGCACCAAGAATCTTGTGCCTGTTCCAAGTCGGAACTAGATCTCTTTGCCATGCCACCCACGATGATGACCATGCAAGAAGCCCAATGGGTCGAATTTCATCGCGTCTCCTCTTTGACGGATTCAGCTCCCATCGAGTTTGAAATCAAAGGCCAAACCTGAAGATTACATCGATCTGAACAACAGTTACTTGTATTTGAAACTGAAAGTGGGCAGAACGGACAACCACAACCCGCTGGCAGCCGATGCCCTAGTAGCTCCTGTCAACAATTTCATGGATTCCTTGTTCAGCGAAGTGGATTTGTACATGAATAACAAACTGGTCACCAGTAGCATGGATACTTACTCTTACCGAGCGTACCTCGAAAATCTCTTGACGTACAGAAAAGAAGCCAAGAACACTCATTTAGATGCTTGCGTGGTATGGAAACCTGACACAGCAAATGATAATATTGAAAATAATAATAAGTTTAACGACACAGCTGCGACCACAGATGACAATCCTCACAATGTGGAGTTTAACGACCGTCGAAAGAAAATTTTGCAAGGACGTAGTTTAGAACTGTTCGATCGTTTGCATTTGGACATGTGGTTTCAAGATAAGTATTTACTGAACGGAGTAGATATTCGCTTGAGACTGAATCGTAGCAGTGCTGCTTTCCATTTGATGGCTCATGCCAACACATACAAAACCATTATCCAAGAAGCCAGGTTATACGTGCGTCGTGTGGAAGTGTTACCTAAAGTGGGAAATGACATCAGTCACACTTTGAGCAGAACGACAGCCAAGAATCCGATACGACGCGTGGAAGTCAAAATGTTCACCATTGCCGCTGGACTCCGATCCAAGATCGAAGATCATCTGTTCCAAGGACAGTTACCCAAACGTTTATTCATTGGCATCGTCAGCAATGCAGCCTTTAACGGTGTCCACAATGAAAATCATTTCCAGTCTAAGCACTACAATGTAACCAAAATCGAAGTCAGTCGCGATGGCAAAACTTTGTGTACCCATCCTTTCGAACCCAACTTTGCCCAGAAAAATTACTTGAGGTCGTACTTGTCACTGTACGAAGCCACAGGACAGTTAGGAACCAACACCAGTCACAGTATTTCCTACGACGATTATGCAGGAGGTTACACATTGTGGGCTTTTGATTTCACTCCAGACCAAGGCAGTGACGAGTGACATTTCCACCCTATAAAATCGGGACAATTGCGTGTGGAACTTCAGTTTGCAGCAGGTCTTCCCGAAACGGTGAATGTCATTCTGTATGCCGAATTCGATAATACCATCGAAATCAACAGTTTGAGAGAAGTCATTCTAGACTATTAAACACTATGGAAAACTATTGTCCTTCTTCGAATAGTGGAGAATCCATGGAATGGGAGGTTACAGAAAAAGCAGATCCCAAAGACCAAAAAGAAGAGGTAGTGATCATGCAATTAAGATAGCCAGAACAGGAACAACAGTTAGTGGCTTGCTTTGCACAACACTTGGAAGATAAAATGAGATACATGATTATAAAAGATTGTTATGGATGTCAAATCGATCATCCCAGTCAAATTCAACACGATCAATGTATGATGATGAGTCAAGAAGAAAAATTGGACGATTATCTGAACGAAGCTTGGAGTCTCATCTCAGAAGAAGACGTGTTACATCAGTGGTATAAAGGCTTACGTGATCATTCCTCTCCTCCATTGTTTGCTCGAGAAATTGATCGCATCGAAGCTCTCTTGGTCAAGAGTAAAGAGACGAAGCAAACCAACAGTTACTTGACAGAACTTTTCAAGCAAAAAGTCTGGATCGAATTGATGACTTATCATCATCTGTGAAGAAAGGAAAAAAAACAAGGCTACACAACAAACAAATGTATACCTGGGAACTTTATTATCTTTTGAACCGTAGTTCGTACACTGCTTCTTGGAATCCTGTCGTGTGTGCTAAAAATGAACTACCTCATCGCAAACCTCAAGAGAATCAAGCTTATGTCATCAACACAGATGACAGTCATCTTCCAGGAACTCACTGGGTAGCTGTCTACTTTCCTCAAGAGGGTTGTGTGGAGTATTTTGATTCGTATGGATTACCCCCTTTCGAAGATGATATCATTGACTTTATGAGAAGAAATGCCCAGACGACACGATTCAATAATGTGAAAATACAAAGCACATATTCTATGGTGTGTGGACAATATTGTGTCTATTATCTGCATCATCGTAGTCTTGGATATTCTTTAGAACATTTAGTAACTTATTTTGATCGTCATTCGTCTCGAAACGATGACAAAGTAGATCGATGGTTTTGTGACCATTATGGCTATCTGTTGTCTTTAGCTAGGAAACGTAGTGTACATCAATGGCCCAATGACTCCCAACAGTGGAAATCTCAATTTAATTCGCAACGTTGTCAACCATGTCAAAGATAATGTATTAGTGTTATGGAAGAAAAAAATGTTTGTTATTTGAAATGTTTGTTTTTTGAAAAAAATGTTTGTTAGTTGAAAAAATGTTTGTTATTTGAATAAAAATGTTGTGTTTTGAAACCAATGCGTCTGTCGTTTGTTTTACATTTGTATTCATATAAATGCTCTTTGACTTCTTTCTATCCCTCAGATCAAACTATCGTAATGTTTTCAAACCATAAACCGTCGAGGGGTGTTTTCCATCACGTCCGCGCTTGAACCATATAAAGCAGGGGTAGTCTCCAGTCTGGCCATCCATTGTTTGACTTATCCTCCTACGAAGATGTGCTCAAGACTAGCTAAGCTGAACGAAGCTTACGTCACTCTGCATCGTATCAGACACAATCTGATGCTAAAGCCTGAAGAGATAGAAAATGTGAGAATGCTACAAGTAACGGAAGACCTTATAGAAGAACTCTTCAGAGAGGAAATTGAAAAAGACAACGAAGAATGGACTGAGAAGTATAGACTTCAGAAGCAGCAGAGAGAGCAGAGAGAACAGCAGCAGCAACAACAGCAGCAGGAACCAGACAGAAGTTTTGTCGACTGCCGTGTGGACACGAAAGAGTTCTCTTTCTCTTTCCGAAGAAGCAGACCCTATCCTGTTGCCAGACGAGGACGCAATCTTAGACGATAAAAGAATGTCATCCTTCCTCGTACACACAAAAAACAGCCCTTTTCAGGGCTACCCATTATTCTCGAAAAGAATTAATCATTCAATTTGCTCATGGTATGCGAGGAAGTTAAAAAAAACAGTAGTGAGTCTATAATCACTGTCTCTTTTTAGTTTAGTTTGAAGTGCGTCTATAAGCGCAACGTATTTTTCAAAATAACTTGTTAAATGTATAATTGATATGAGTCAAGTATAAAAGTGAGTGAGTGTTTTCTTTCAAGTCCGCGTGTTTTGGTGATGATAGGAATAATGTAATTTTTTGGAACGTAAGGGGGTGTTTTCCATCACGTCCGCGTGTTTTGGTGATGATAGGGATAATGTAAGTTTTTGGATCGTAGGGGATGTTTTCCATCACTTCCGCGCTTGTACTATATATAAAGAATCACTCGATCCAAACTAGATTATGGTTGTCAAGTATATACCACGGCATCCACACTTCATTTAAACAAATTAATTAAAATTCAGAGAAAGGCCCTACTTATTGGTACTGGCGCACTGCCATCGACCTCTACAGCCGAGCTGCAGATCTTAACTGGGGAACCGCCATTACATCTCAGAAGGCAGGAACTCATTTTAAGATATGCAACCCGACTGTCGACCCATGACAAAATGCACCCCACTCTATTGGCCATCAATAAATGTAACATTCCCTTTAGGAAAACCTTGAAAAATAATACATCAATGGGAAAAAAAGTGCATGAGTTAAAACACAAACTTCCAGTAGATATATTCCAAGTAGAAGCTAACATAATATATGATAAAGAACCTTGGAGTAATGTACCAACAAAAGTAAATATCTCCCTTACAGATAACGGAAAAAAAGGAAATCAACAACAACATTTAAAAATATTGGCATTGGAAATCATAAATAATCAATATCAAAACTACACAAAAATTTACACGGATGGCTCAAAAATTACAAATCCTTTTAAAACAGCTGCAGCCTGGGTCATACTAGAACATAACATACAAATAGGCAGGCGTCTTCCTGACCACTGTTCCATTTATACAGCGGAATTTTGGGCCATCCTTGAATCATTAAAATGGATAGAAGAAAACAAGCCAAAAAAGACACTGATTATTAGTGACTCGCTAAGCGTCCTTACTTCTATCCAAAACAACAACACCAAATCTAGAGAAAATCTCCTAAAACATATTAATCAGATATTCAAAATACTAAATTCTCAAAATCTAGTAGTTGAGTTTATGTGGATTCCATCCCACATAGACATAAAAGCAAATGACTTAGCAGATCAACTGGCTAAAAACAAACTCACCGAACCAACCTATATGCCACTCAAATATAGTCAAACTGAAATATATCATTTAATCTACTCGATGATTAATCAAAAGTGGCAGACTGATTGGGACAAAAACAAACAAGGGAGAATTTTACATAACATCATTAAGGAAGTCAATAGAAAAATTATACCACCTAGGTGCAATAGTTATGAACAGTCTAAAATAAATATAATAATCTTGGGAAAAACAAAACTGGCTAACAGCTTTGGTAAATATATAGGACCTTTTCCACACAGCATTAATTGCTTCAGTTGTAAGTTACCTGAAGACTTACATCACATATTTAATAACTGTGAAAACAACCAGAAGGTAAGGAACATATTTAGATCTAAACAACTAAACATCTCTGCACCAAGTACATACCCGGAAGTAATTCAATTAAATAACACCAACCCCCAAAAAACAATTCAACACATAATAGAATTACTTAGAACATCAGGGCTCCTTGAAAACATATAGTGCAAATAATACTATATAATAAATAACACCCATGAGGAATGCCTCCTGTTGGTCACATGGGTTCATTGGCCAATCAGGGGACAGGACCTGCAACCGCGTAAATACGTTAAGCGGAATTTGTATAATAACAAAAATAAACAATATCCATAAGGAATGCGAATGCATAGGACCTGAAGGTTCCGTTACTTGAAAAAGAGCCCACCTACACTACGCTGGGTATAAAGCCCCGGATGGTACCTGTGCTAAACAAACCTAATAGGATACTTTAAAGATATTGAAATTTATAGACTAAACAGATAAACATTGAAATTTGCATTATAACAAAGTAACGAACAAAACAGAAACAATAAACAAGTGTCTGGGAAACCACCTCTCTTCTGTCTATTCTTACAACTCTTCCTATATACAGCCTCAATGACAGCATTATACAACTAAACTAGGAATGTATTTACAGTTAAAACCCCCAACAAACCGGGATATCCACATGGTCTAAACGTGACCATCTAAAACGTCTCCTGCTTTATGGCCTCAAATAGATTTTATGAGGTAGTCGCAAATTTCAAAGACTATCAGGCCCAGCGACACAATGTCGCAACATAAAAATATTTACTCTAATTAAGATCCCTAAATTATTACCATATAAGGTAGTCAATGCCCAGACTATCAGGCCCCGCGACACAAAGCTGCACTAATAATCTAAGCTATAAGAACTAAGGCCTATAACATGATTTAGATGGTCAATACCTGATCATCTAGCAAGACATGCACATGCTGCAATAATTTTTTACACAATAACCTTAATTACTTTAAAATTTCTACGTTGGGTAACTACCAACGCGAGAATAGGCTGTCATATGAGGTTTTATACTCTACTTTAATAACAGCACAAGGTATTCCAAATTGTTAAGGGAGAACACGGAATGAATACGACGGAAGGAGGCAACATCAAGATGGAGGAACAACGAAACCAAGGCACCCAAGAAGGACACGGGGACTCACCAGACGGAATGAAGGAACTTCGGTTACACCCTGTAGCACTCCATCAAAAAGCCCTTTTAAGGGCTATTTATACTTACAGAGTTTCCTTTTGGCTCAGAAACTCTATTCGACAATCTCATTCTTCAAATATCAGACTTGATCAATTTTGGCTCTCCACCATCAAAATTAACAACCCATTTAACCTGACATTGACCAACCTACACATGTCACTTGACATACCTAGTTTACAAAATTCATAGGAAACACACCAAATGTACACTCTGTACTAGACAAAAATTGGAATGTTAGGATGTTAGGAAAAAATATAACTTGAATGATTGACTCAATTGCACAAGTGGCTTACACAATATCGGTATAGGATGTCCACTAGCAACAACTGGACTCGATTTGATAAGGCTAGGGCGTGCAAGACAAACGACATCAAAGTGCCAGTTCACAGATCATTTTCCTCCTCCTCCGCTGCCTGACTCCAACACCAGCAAATGACTAGAAGTGGAAACCATTTTTCACTAGTCATCATTTGGTGCCATTGCACCTCTAGCTCTGCTTCCTCCGATTGGTTGATAGGGTTGAGTGCGTGGCTGTTCTATTTCCACTCACCTATGTCTTTCATTCATGTCGATAGCTCCTTATAGGGGATGCGGCATGACGACCAAATTAAAAAGCATACTATGTATGCATAAACGCCCGTGGGGATGTGGCACCATTCCTTACCCACGGGAAAATCTAAATCACTACCATATTAATTGGTAGTGTAAAATAGTGAACAAATAACCCTTTGTGGCCGGTTTCACTTAAAACCATAATTCATTCATTCATTCAGTCTGGCTACCTATGGTTGTCACATCAACTCAAAGAAGAAGATGAGTAGACTGGAAAAATTGAGAGAACTTCAAATGCACTTGGAGAATGCTAGGCGTCTTCTGGATGAGCTGGCAATGGAAGCCAAAGAAGAAGAGGCCAGGATTAAAGAAGAGGAGGAGAGGAAAAAGAAGGAAATGAAAATGTCAATTTTGGCTCACCGCATCAGCCGCAACAACCACAGCCTCATCCACGTTTGCGGAATAGGAGAAGACATGAAGAGACTTTCACTATCCCTCAAAGTGAAGACTGGGATAGTGAAGCCACTCATTCTCCCTCTGCGCTCCCAATCACAAGAGTGAATTGGGAGAATGATTGGAGTAGAAGATGTGTGTGTGGGGCTAGACCTGGGAGATCCCAGCATTAACCAGGTGCAATTTGAAGTTTTAAAAACAGCCCTTCTCAGGGTTACCCAATTGTCAAGAAAAGAAATACTATGTCAATTGCCAATGGGTATGATAGAGGAGTAGTGTAATTATAAACACTAATTCATTTTAGATGGTATATGGTGTGATTTTGGATGGTATATGATATGGTGTGTTTTTGGCTGCTTCCCGTGTGTGTGTGTGTGTGTGTGGTTAGTATATAGTGTGATTTTGGATAGTAAATAATAGGGTGTGTTTTGGCTGCTTCCCGTGTGTGTGTGTGTGTGTGTGTGTGTGTGTGTGTGGATAGTATATAGTGTGATTTGGGATAGTAAATGATATGGTGTGTTTTTGGCTGCTTCCCGTGTGTGTGGTTAGTATATCGTGTGATTTTGGATAGTAAATAATAGGGGGTGTTTTGGCTGCTTCCCCGTGTGTGTGTGTGTGTGGATAGTATATAGTGATTTTAGATAGTAAATAATATGGTGTGTTTTGGCTGCTTCCCCGTGTGTGTGTGTGTGTGTGTGTGTGTGTGTGTGGATAGTATATAGTGTGATTTTGGATAGTAAATAACATGGTGTGTTTGGGCTGCTTCCCCGTGTGTGTGTTTGCCGGATAGATGATAACAGATCGAATAATTGAAGAGCACTCGATAGTGCATTAATACGTAGGGGATGAGGCACGATTCCTTCCCCTCGAAACAATTAATTAGCCCCAAATGGGGTCTTAACCAGTTGTACATGCCCAATGGGCGAACACGACTTTAATTGAAAATCAGTCAGTCAGCCTTGGAGCCATTCAAGTTTGAACACATCAAGATGAATTTCGACTTATTTATCCAACTCCGAGACAGCTGGTTTGGGATCCTTGATGCAGAATATGAAGTGGAAAGACTTGAGGAAGAATTTTAGAGTAACCAGGGCTTTGTAAGCCAACTGAAATTAGCAAGAGATTTTAGAAGGTATGATAGAGGAGGAAGACCAGAAATTAAGAAGACGTATTAAAACAAAATATATCAGAATAGGGGTCTTGAAGCAGGCACTTGATCATGTCATCAAAGTCAGGTGCTTTCTAGAAGAAACATTACATTTGATAGAGTGGGAATATTTGAAGTGGGGTCTAGACCAGCTAAAGAAAGCAGAAGCAATGATGAAAATGGCAATGGAAGAACAGGTGATCCAGACTAAAGAAAACTGGGCTAAGGAGAAAAAGGAACAAAAGAACAAATAGAAGAAAAAGGACTTTGATCAACTAAATCAAAGATGGATCAAAGTTCAGGAAAAGTTTAGAGCTATGGGAGATCCTAATTAGATTCCCGAGGACGAAAAGAAGAAGAAGAAAACGGGGATAATTGGAAAAATCAAAAGGTGGTGGAACAACGGCAGAAAATAAAAGACGAAAAAGTATCCAAAGGCCCTTTTCAGGGCCACTCATAGGTCTCAAAAAGATAGTAGCTTTCTTTGCCTCCATTTCTTCCCTTATCGCTAGACAGTCCCCTAAATCTAAAATTGTTTCATCCTTTCGTAGTCTTTATATTCGCCTAGGAAGGAAGAATATATGAATGGCTGATTTCGAGATTGAGATTTGTACCTGAATCTAATGCTTTATACAAATATAATATACTCTTTGAATCAATACATTTTGAATTTAGTGCAATATATCACTTTTAATTACATAAATGGGGTCTATTCTGCATTTTAGGAAGAAGTTGAAGCTTGGATTTAGAAATCTCAGGATGTTCCTAAATCTGACTAATATGTATAATACAATCAGTAAGTCCTCGATTTGCATGTTTGCAGATTATCTCTGAAAGAATCTATTACCGGGAGAAATTTCTCAATCGTGGTCGATCGCTCTCTGGTTAATCTAGTGATTTGTGCTTCTCCAATATTTGACATTATATTACAAAATATATGGTTAATTCATCGCGGACCACGATGAAATACTCGACACGGAGACAAACCAGCAATATATAGGTGGCTTAAATGCAGACTCAGACATCCTTGGAATGAATTGCACAATCTGATCTAACCTTTGTGATTTTAGCAAAGCGTAATCACTGGGAGATAAAATACTTCAATGATTTGTGATCTCTTAAATGATCATAAATGGCACTAGCATGTTTAATCCTTCCAAATACAGAAACTAAACTGTACAATATATGTACTAGTTTTAAAGTAGAATTGTCTCGAATTCACCTGTATCAGTTACCACATTTATATATATATATATATATATATATATATATATATATATATATATATATATATATATATATATATATATATATATTATCATCGTTCACTTCTTTCTTCATTACAGTTTATACCTTCTGAAACAGTCAGCTAATGGCACCCGTCATGATGTCTAACCCTATTTTGAACCTCACATCTATTTTATAGTTATTATATTTACAGATTACACAACCAGGAAGTTTCGTTCAGTAACGAACTGAACTGTCATCTTGATAGTGGTCTACATATATAAGAGACATGGGCTGACGGCCTATAGAATACAATTTCCAAACATTGAGGATTGTATTTCGTTTTAACATTTTGAGAAGTGACGTATATTACAAAGATTCGATCAATATAAATGTGAAGCGCACAACTAAGGTATTATTGGTTAAGGTAAAGAATATGTTATTACTGATACCATCCATTAATGACTGGGAAATAACGATATCCAGGACAATGCATGTTGTACACAGTTTATTGCCTTTATCTTCATTGTTCGCATTAACAGCTGTACTGGATGTCCGACTAGGGCCAATTTTTAAATGCAACATTTGATAAAGTGTTTTTGTTAGTTTCGTTTCCATATAATATGATGAAACGTTACATAGATTGAAACATCGCGGAGGAGATGGACCATAAAAGATTATAACAGATACAAATATAAACAATAAACCAGCATTTATAACGAATTAGACAAATGTGTTATTCTGCCCTGATCTGTATTTCTTTATTTAAAAAAAAATGATAATAATAATTATAATAATAATAATAATAATAATAATAATGAGGACATTGTATAGCGTCTAATCTTTCAAAGCTCTAAGCGCTTTACGCCTTAAACAATGATATGATTACACTACATAACAATAAATGACAAAAACAATGAAATTGGATAACATAAAAACATGCTGAAAACATATAAGATACAAAACATGATTAGGTTGCTAAGTTTGTCCCTGCAGTCGAAACAGGTCAGTCTTGAGAGCGCTCTTAAAAGGGACCACTCTGTATTTGTGTCTAATTTCAATGGGCAATTCGTTCCACGTCGCCGGGCCCTGGTGTGCAAAAGAACGTTATTTATAAATCAATTTGACTATATGTTTGAATTGAAGTTTGATAACACTTCACAATGTATTCTATCGCGAACAAATAAGAGTACAGTAAAATTAGGTTAAAATTGTTGACTGAGGACGTTTCAAAAGTTAAGTACATTCTTCGTTTTACAGGGCTAGAGTATATATAAGAATATCTCTAACACGTGAATATAGGTCTCTTGTTCCGTCACGGTAGATAACTTACACAAGTGCCAAACGTCTAAACTTGATTTGGTTATTTACCATGAACCTTGGGCTTTCTCAAAATGTAACTATTATATGATATCATATTAGAAGCAATAACGTTTGAAGATAAACCTATATATCATTATTGCTTTTATAGATATTATCTATCTTCGTATTGAATAAGAAGTTGAACTTTAGAAATGATAAATATGAAAATGAAAATGCATTTTTTTTACAAGTACTTCAAAGCTACTAAGTCAAACAGTTTGAGTTGATCAAAGTTTAAACACTGGCTTTCAACAATCGAGACCTGGGTAAGTAATTGGAACAAGAACATTCTTCAGGTGCAATTGCCAATTTTATGTAACTCGTATGCTATCAACAAAGCGTTATTATATAAGTTTAGAGTGCATGTGTTGGTTGTGTTGATAAACAAATGAATCATGCAACCATCAGGCATAGGGAATAAGATGTGTATAATTTACAAATGCTTTCTCTAATCACCATTGTACCTACCTAATTAAATTACAGGTTATTTACAAAACTTAAACTACGAGACCAAACTTGCATTGCAACACCTCTTCTTTGATTTTAGACTACCCAGCAGTTTTAAATTTCAATAATATATTGTATTTCACTTTGTTTAAATCATAATAAATCATATTATCCTGTTAGGATCATATAAAGAACAAACATAGTTTAGGAGAGATTAAACTGAACGTAAAATGGACTGCATTTTACTTCTGGGCATTATTCAATGCCAGGTTACCTTGCACTATTTATTTTATATGTATACTAAAAAACTAAATTCAAGCGAAGGATTATCACCAAACGAAGAGAGGCAAAAATCTCTGACAATAAACTGAGACTACATTTTTGGGAACAAACCATTAAATATTAATTGCAATAAGGTCTTATTAATAGTCCATAGTAGACAATATTAGCATGTCACACACATGTCAACTTTACTCAATGATGTATTAGCATGTCACACATATGTCAACTTTACTCATAAATTTATTAGCATGTCACAAATAAATCAACTTTACTCATGAATTTATTAGCATGTCACAAATAAGTCAACTTTACTCATGAATTTATTAGCATGCAACACATATGTGAACTTTACTCATGATTTTATTAGCATGTTATACATATGTCAACTTTACTCATGAATTTATTAGCATGTCACAAATACGTCAATTTTACTCATGAATTTATTAACATCCCACACATGTCAACTTTGCTCAAGAATTTATTAGCAGGTAACACACGTAGTAACTTTACTCATGAATTTGTTTGGTTTCTATATAGTAGTCAATATTAGCATGTCACACATATGTCAACTTTACGCATGAATTTATTAACATCTCACACGTCAACTTTACTCATGAATGTATTAGCATGTCACACTTATGTTAACTTTACCTATGAATGTATTAGCATGTCACACTTATGTCAACTTTACTCATGATTGTATTATCATGTCAGACCAATTTTAACTTTACATATGAATTTTGTTTTGCTTTTCTGGTAAATAAGGAATTCTACACCAGTAATAAAGTGTGATTTTTGATATAACGAAATGGCAAAAAAATGATACATTTTAAAGACAACGTAAACCTATAAATGATATTTGGGAGTGGTGGCTTTGGTTTATGCGGCTTATAACATTTTGTTCAGGTGTAGTGATGCATGATATCTCAAAGTGATTTTGAGGCACACTGTAATGTGATTGTTTAAATGAAAACAGGTATACACACTGTAAAGAAAATGATATTTGCTATGTCTCAGATTTAAACGCATACAAATAAACACACCTAAAAAAAACTAGCCGGCACCCCTTAAGTAACATCTTATGTCGCCGTTTCGTCTCCACCAAATTTGTCAGGACTTCCTATGTAGGTGTACTCCACTTGCTAAACATGAAATAAGTGAAGGATTCGTGCATCATGGCATGGGTTCTGCGATTTCATTTATTTAGTCGCCAGTTTCTCGAGATAAGATCGAATACTTTTCTTTACACTTTTGTCCGCTGTTCGTACCGGGCCTTATTTCAATACTTTATAAGAGGCGTTGAAATCCAAATCACCTAAGTAGTGTTTCCATGAGTACAAACTATTGCTACAGTTTCTAAACAACTGCGTGTTTTAATAGCCGTTACACCCTATGGCGCCACTTAATTTGCTGTTTACTCAAGAACTGCAGAAATTAAATTGTTTTTCCTTATTTACGTTTCGGTCACGTTGCGGTAGATTTCACGCCTTGAAAATATACAACTCAAACACCAAGTACTTGAAACTATTTTATTTTTTTGCCTTTAATAGTATACTTTTAAGCCTCGTTTTAGCCTGTAACCATGACCCACATATACCACTATAGGAACAATACAAGCCTTATCCAATATAACAACATATTCATTATCCAAAGAGACTGGACTGCAAAAGTTGGCAAAGATGCTCTAAACGACTGGCATGATCACTGTGGACATCCTTGCAATGAGCTTGTGAATCAAAGAGAGAGAGACGGCTGCTGTAGTACACAAATTACAAAAACTTGATACTAACAAAAACAAACACCCTGGACAAACAAGAAGCTTTCCAATGTTGGACATGGTGCACACAAAATGGAACACATCATAACCAGATCAACTACATACTGGTTCAAAACCATTACCAATCTGGCACCAATAGGTGCGTTTGTTTTTGGCAGTTATCACGACCTTGTGATCACGAGCTTCCGCTTGAGGCTGAAAAAAGTTGACAGGCCACTAAACATCAGGCTCAGATCCAACTTTGAACAACTGAAGGAACCTAACATCGGCAAATCATGACAATCCAGGATTGCAGGAAATGTTGCTCCACTCCATGTGATGGATGTTGATGTTAAAGCTATGACAGACACTTTCAAGGGCAGCATTGGTACTTGCTAACGGTTCTGTGAGGAACTGGTTCCAGACAACAATTGGAGTACGTCAAGGCTGTCTTCTGTCACCATCAATTTTTAACATCTACATAGAGCGCATCATGAGCGAAGCCCTGCAAAATCACTGTGGGACATTCAGCATTGGAGGGAATGACATCACCAACTTCCGCTTTGTAGAAGACATTGATGGACTGGTAGGAATTGAAGACAAGCTTGCCACTTTAGTGAAGAACCTGGATGATACATGTTCCAGATTTTACATGGAGATAAGCGCCGCGAAGACAATTCTGATGTCAAATAGTGGCAAACAAATCTAAGCCAAGACTAAAGTCAGATAACAGGAACTAGAAATAGTGATCAAGTTCCAATATCGTATTTCCATAATCATCGAAGAGTGATCAAGAGCGAAATTAGTCACCAGCAGCACAAACGATGGCAGCTATGTCAAACATAAAACCCATATGGGGAGACTAGAATATATGTCTGAAAACTAAATCAGACGATCGCGAGCACTAGTCATCTCAATCACCTTGTATTCATGAAAAACAAGGACCAAGACAGCAGAATTACAACGATGAATCCAGGGACCTGAATCGAGAGGCTACATAGCCATCCTTGGCATCGCTTACTTGGACCACATCACAAATGAAGCAGAAAACCATCAAGAACAAATTAGGTTAAAATGCAGACCTCCTCACCACCGTCAAAAAGAGAAAGCAGAAAAGTTATCCCCATGTCACTAGAGCCAACCGTCTATATAAAACAGTATTGCAAGGCATCGGCCAGGGTGTCCGAATTATATGTATAGAGAGAACAAAGGGGACTGGCAACATCACATAATGGACCAGGAAACGTTCTGTAGAGACACGGGCATTGGCACATATTCGGGAAAAGTGGATGGAACTGGTCAGATGTTCAGCAGCACAGCGCCTCGACGACCACACTAGGTCAAGAGACTAATGATGATGATGATGATGATGATGATGATGATGATGATGTACCAGACACAGACTGATGATGCACATAATCATGATTTTAATATGGATTACTAATAGTGCACGCCATTAACACCAAAACAGGACCCAACCACCTAACACAACTGATTCATCCTATATCTAATTACTAATTACGTATACTAGTAAACATTCATGTCGTAACCCCCTTTTACGTGATTTGTCTCTAGTCAGCTACATATAGCTGGCACCACAGAAAACTCGAATTTCCTTATCTAGGTTAGACCAAGACCAATGCATGTCATTAAGGGCTTGTTATCTTCAGTAAATATGTTATAGGCTATTACTTAATGAACGAATAAATAAATATTCAAATAAAGAATGAATATCCAACGAGATGTTAAAAAAGAATTAGTTACTTCAGTTATGTAGATATAGTTGAATCGGGAATAAACGACTGGTTTCATATTCCTTATTCAAACGGTAGCTAATTACCTTTGTATTGTGCAATCGGGAATACGGAATAAGTAACTAATTTAATGTCAATCGATATGGTCTCATTCTTGGAATAAATACAATATGGTATAGTTTTATATTATTTCTTGATTGCATACAACCTCAGTTGCAGTCAGGCTACCACGAGTTTATTCCAATCATCAGACATTTAATGATAATGCATGTGAAGTCGACAATCTAGCTGAGGTAACACCCCAGCAGCTCTTTGTCAGTCTTGTATATATGATCACACCAACATATTGGGGTATACTAAGGCAAATAATCTTTACATCGGGATAATAGAAACTTCATCTACATAATAGCAATGCATATGGGTACAAATGTTGACCCAAAAAATGTAAGGTTAATTCTAAGCATAATATTCATAAAATGCAGTGAGGCATGAAGCCCATCTCTACAATCTGAGAACATTCCAGGGATAAATCCAAAGATTCATGAGTAAAGCTTCAATCAACAAGTTCATAATTTTTCAAGTGAATAATTTACTACGTTTAATAAAATATTTTTTATACTTGTGTGCAATCTGAGAAAAATTCATTTTGTTTGGCAGATTATTTTCTCTTCGAATGGTTGCATATGTTAGACGAAATCAACTTTATTTCTTTATTTCTCTCGCACTCAATCCCCCTCTGTCTATCTGTCTGTATATCTCTCTCTCCCTTTTTCTTTTTTTTACCCCCTCTCGCTCTGTCTATCTCTCCATCTGTCTCTCTATGTCTATGTCTGTCTCTCTCTCTCTCGGTCTCTCTATCTCTATCTCCCTCTGTCTCTTTCTTTCCCTGTGTCTCTCTGTGTGTGCGTGTATCTCTCTCAACTCTGTCTGTCTGTCTGTCTGTCTGTCTGTCTGTCTCTCTCTCTCTCTCTCTCTCTCTCTCTCTCTCTCTCTCTCTCTCTCTCGTGCCAGATAGCACACACTAGCCTACCTAAGTTCCGCTGACCGTACAATTAATAGATATTATTCCGAACATGAATAGCTATCAACTGAGATGTTAAACAGAATATGAATAGCTATTAAATGAGAGGGTAATACCTACCTTAGTAGGTTAAAAACTCCCGATAAATGTATATCACTTGAAAGGAGAGAAATTTGGGTCAGGTAGTTTGTTTGTACATCAACCTTTTTTCCAAAACAGTACGGTATTTGAACTCCTTCACTCTCATACAGACAAAGACCTGCATACAATGTAGAGCCTGTTCGTGTCGATATTACAGACAAGAACAAGCATTAACTGATTTCAAAGTTATGGTAGTATCATCAAGCCTTGTGTCAGGGACCTGCTTTCTAATCTGCGGTTCAAGGTCGTGGGGCAGGTGGGGTAAGACTTTCGTTCCAATTAAGGTCATTTCGTTTTCTTCTGATCAAATAAATTCTTTCTAACTGGTAGTATTCATAATTCTCTAAATTCTAATATTGAATGTATTGATTTACCTATAGTCTCGAACGTATTAATCGGTCAATGGCCTGGAGTGTGTCGATGTGCTAACAATTTGTTTATGTATAACGATACAATAACCCAAGATGTTCTTGTCATAATTCAGAATAATTTCCAACTTACATTACAAAATACTTTTAGCTCTTAGTATTTCAAGTGGATAATAATTTGAATTAAAAACAAATCCTTCCATATAGAAAAACTAAATACTACAGTATAAATAGCATTATAGTAAAACTAAGAGACATAGAGAGAGCATGTTTCCATTAAACGTTGTGACAAAGCATAGGTATTTTGATGGGGAAAACTGATATCTCATATCCTGATTCAATCCAACATGGTTATGTATGATGTTGTTTACAACATAAACGCATCTTGTCATGTACATGAGGAACTCGATTTTCGCCACGTCGAGTACAAAATACAGATGTAATTAATGTATAGTCATTAAAGAAGAATTCGGATCATTATGAATTTAATATAATCGCCAGATGTGTATCCAAACAGTTAAACATTTTGGAAATTTTAAATTGTTTTTCTCTATCCAGTTGTGACTTGCATTTAATCCTATATCCGGTTGATGATAATTATGACGATAATATGTACGATAATTAGTAAAATCAAACCGAAATTATCTCATGCTGATTACTGAGTCGATTTCTTCAACACATTCGCAACGTCGTGGTCAAATTCATTCTCCGATATATTGTTTGTTCATCTGTACGTCCGGTGCATGACCGGATGCAACGTGATGAAGTAACGCCTTTACCTGAAGCGTCCACACCCTTTACTGTATCTCTCTGTCACTATGTCTCTCTCTCTCTCTCTCTCTCTCTCTCTCTCTCTCTCTCTCGCTCGCTCGCTCGCTCTCTCTCTCTCTCTCTCTCTCTCTCTCTCTCTCTCTCTCTCTCTCTCTCTCTCTCTCTCTCTCTCTCTCTATATATATATATCTATATATCTGTGTAGGAACCTATGTATATATGTATCTATGTATATGTCTGTCTGTCGGAATGTCTGCATGTATTTATGTAGGGCTGAACGCCATATTTTAGCATAAGATAGGCCTTACATGGCGGAAAAACCCAGGTAAAGCCCCTGAGATAACCACCGACCCACGAGAAGTTACTGGTAAGCTTCCTCACATACCCCAATTGGCCGAATCTTAGAGTCCAACCCACGCAGACAGAGGCAATATAGCAGTGATTCGTAACGGAGAGCGCTTTATACCACTCGGTGAATTCGGATCCCATGTATGTATGCATGTATGCATGTATGTATGTATGTATGTATGTATGTATGTATGTATGTATGTATGTATGTATGTGCATATATGTGTGTCTATATGTATGTGTGTGCGTGTGTGTTTGTGTGTGTATGTATGCATGTATGTATATATGTCTGAGCGGGTTATTGTGTATGTTAATTATGTTTGACATAATTCTATATTTTGTGAACAAGAGACGGAAACAAAGGACGATGCGAGATCACGGTTAGATTTGTTAGAAAAAAATTGTATGCCAAAAACGTTTTTTTAAGGAAGCAAGAATAATAATAATAATAATAATAATAATAATAATAATAATAATAATAATAATTATTTTAAAAAAATGTTATTATTGGATAGATACTTGCTCAAAATGTGGGGCAGTAACACACCCGATAACTTGCTGTCATCCGCATTAGACTAGGAGGTTAGAAAGGTTTATTTTGGCAAAACTCCCGAAGAGTTTTCAAATGTAGGAATAGTATATAAACCTACCGTCAATGTTTTGCCTACGTGCAATTTCAAAGTCGAAATCAAGGTTTATGGCGTGACTGCTGAGATGCAAGCATCTTCCGTAGACTGAAAATGTACACAGAGTACTTAGAACCATTTTGAAGCTATCGTTCTTCCACAACCTTTTTCTTAAAGTCTTGATTCATAACTAACTTTATCTCGAGAACTGTGAAATAATTTACCAGTAGTAGTTATTCTCTTTAGTACCATTACAATTTACTCATTGCGGCAGGTATCTACACAGGTGATATTGCAAAGTTGATTATTTATCTCTTTTTAAAAAAATAACATATTACATTACGGACAGCTTCGGTTGACTACTGGTTAGAGCGTCCGCCTTTGATGGGGGGAGGTCGTGTGATCGATTCCCAGATGAAATATACCAAAGATTATGATGCCCCAGTTCTAGACAATACTACAAAACTGCTCCACTGCACACATCATTGCGATATGACTGAAAAAATTAAAGTTACGTTAACGATCCAAATCACACACAATCAAACACGTTACATACGTCACTATACCTTCTCCTTTATTATTGTGGTGCATTTATGTACTTTTTTCACCTTGTGTTTCTTCTGTTGTTGAGACGTTGGTTTTGATCAGAGAATCTGATCGTACTTTGCTTGCATGTAGCTTTCTTCTCACGCCAGTTTGGAAGTTACAGAGTTTGTGTAATTTGTGTGACAATCAAAGTATTGGTTGCATTTGTAATATTATTGGCATTCTACTTCCCGTTTCCATTACTTATCCAACTTTAATCAGGGAATGTAATGGAGAGAAATCAATTCAGGCACTTATTCCAATTTTGATTTTTTAAACTTTTGTATTATACTGTTTAATTGTAATGTAATTAAAATATAAAATCTTTTTATATAACAACAATGATGGCACAACTAACATTTCGTGTTTCCTTGTGCTCCGGTTTAGTGTTATTTGTGTTGTTAAAACTGTGTCAGCGGTAGCATTTATGCCTGACAATTTTTTTTAGGAGATTTACGATTTTTTTAACAAATCTGATTCATATGTATTGATAAGATTAGTGTGCGATCTATTAGATTTCATTAAGCCTGTAACTCGCTTACTATTGCATTTATACAAAACTATTCATTTAGGAATCGGATCATTTCTAAGCTAATTTTTGATATTGTATTGACGATTCATGTTTCGAGACCAGCTCATGCGCATGGATGCAAACTTAATCAAATGACGGTGTTGTCTAGAGGCTTATGCGACTCTACTATGATATAAATACATCGTAAGACTTTCCGTCTCAAGAATGAGTGTCAGAAATGAGTTCAAAGGCTTTGTTTGATTCATTAGCTTATTTCTAGCTGCAGTCGACACAGCAATTAAGAAAATACAATCGTCTGCATTAAGGGGAGACCAGTCGGACGACACATATTTGTTGGTTTAAAGCATAGGACATTGCTACTGAACTTCATCCAAGACTACATCTCTAGTTTAAAGGCTTACTAACGCGTAATACACAGTATATATGAAACTGTTACTTTTCGACAACAATCCTCAGCAATATGTATTAAAAGTGCATATTTTTACTCCAGAAATTAATGTAGATACATTTTGCAGTATCAATGTTTTGTGGAAAACGCTCGGCAAAATATTTGTATCCTTCCGGTTTTAATGGGTTTACCGAAAGTGACGTGTTGCCCGGATGTCCTTCAAGTTCAGTGATGTTCTTGGCTGAAGCTATTGACGATTCTAGCGAATTTACGGCAAATTTGGCATACTCTCGTGGATTTATAAAAGTGAACTCTCAGAAGATGGCGAACGTAATGAATGTTAAGAAGAGGTTAGACAGTAACATCCGATTTCATGAACACATGTTGAGAAAATATTCTTGCAATAGTTATGGTGCCACAATCAGGGTCACTTTTTGAATACATGGTGGCTTTTATACATGTGAAATTTATGCTGAAAATTCATATTTATAAAGTCCATTCTTTACTGACAGAATTCCACACTTTACTTGAGTGTGGAATTTTTTCCCAAACATTTCATTTTGATAATAGATCTCGCCACAGTCATTTATCTATTATATTGTAAATTATCATGAAAAATATCTTGTATCATTCACAATTTCATTTCTCGAATCGATTCTATAATATGACATTCAAAACATATTGCTATCTGTTTCGGGACCTCAGAGTGGAAGAGTTGTCTAAAGCGATCTCCGTTACGGATCACTGCCTTCTCACCTTTGTCTGCCTGGGTTCGAGTCTTTGGCACGGCCAATTTGGTTACGTGAGAAATCTTGCCGGTAGCTTCTCGTGGGTCAGTGGTTCATTCTGGTTTTTTTTCCGTATTCTTCCAACACCAGTAACTATAGTCACATTGTGAAGCCTATTTTGTGCGGATGAATGGCGTAAACCCTATAACTACAAGAACAACAAACTGTATGTTCAAGTTTCTTTTTAATTCATTTAGCTTCCTAATGCTGCTTGTAGTAAAACATAATCTTGTGCTAAATGCTCTGACTCTGAAAATATGCAATAGAAAATAAAAAAGCCGGAATACACGAAATAACATAAATTTATTCAAGTTTTAGATTGTGCTACATATTCCTTTTTCAGTCATTATATTTACATGGCTGCATAGAGGTGTCAGTAACTATCAACTGACTTGCCACAATCTTCCAGACCACTTCATCCAGGGCTGTCATCAGTTTTTAGACATAATCTGAAAATAAAATGTTACTCCAGTATTACAAGACACTGAACAATGTCATGTACTGCCTATACTAACAATGACAAGGTCACAAAGGGAAATAATTATATTTGAAACAAGACTTAAATAGTATTTATTTTAACATACGCTAAAATCATATTTTAGAGAATGAATGAATGAATGAATGAATGAATGAATGAATGAATGAATGACTAATTATAATAATAATAAAACTTTTTGCTGCGATATGTGATTTTGAATGTGTGCTACATAAAACCTGTGATGGCGTTGTTTGGAGTTGTTTTTCATTCGTAAGTTTCTCCTTTCTGTGTGTATATTTCGGGTGGGGGAGTAGGGGGGGGGGGGGGTAGGCAGAAATGAAGGGGAAGAGCTTTCAGCAATACATATATTACATAAAGTAATTATT
The DNA here is from genome assembly GCA_029339505.1 of Unio delphinus. NCBI lineage: Eukaryota > Metazoa > Mollusca > Bivalvia > Unionida > Unionidae > Unio > Unio delphinus. Next base: position 17,661,809 of record JAQISU010001236.1, on the reverse strand, counting down.
GACTCCTTATTGACTCATTATTTACTCATTATTGACTAATATGCTGATATAACTTAGGAATCCATATGAACTATGAAATTCAACAAACCATGTGAACTTGTGTGAATGTTTGGAAAGTTCACTGTGACATTGAAATGCACCACAGGATATATCGCGCCATCTACTGTCTTTTGTTCTGTCTATTGCATTATCTTTCGGTGCTGTTCTCCTACATCTCATTCAGTACCTGACAGAAAGATTTATAATTAGAGCAACTATATAAGGTATTATCTTTACACCAATAAGCAGAGCAGGTTAACCGACATTTTTCTGAAACATAATTTGCTTAAAAAATAACGATTCCTACGAAAATAAAAAAATAAAAAGGTCAATAACGCCAATCCGAAGCCTCTAACTTACCGAGATTTTCTCTAATTGTATTATTAGTTTTCGCTCCTTTATTTACGTCGTTTTCTTTTTCTTTCTTCATATTGTACACGCGGTTATTTTTTTTTATTGGGGTGGGGGGTTGTACGCATATGACGTCTCATTGAAGTCGCACCCTTTCTGCTTCTATACGTTATTATATCAGTCTCTCAACCAAATATTGTATCAAAATCCTTTACGATATTGCGATCTAGGTTTCATATAAATGTATCATTATAAATCCGTGTGTTGGTAGCTTATACACGTAAAAAAAATTGAAACTTAATTATATCAACATATCATGTACACCAAGTCTGATAAATGTTTCTTACATTATATGTATCAACTCCATTAAACACAGCTCTGATTACATTCGGAATTTGTATATACTGTTGTGAAACATAAATAATATCATTATTGTATGCCCGCCTCGAGAAAATGTTTTTGCTGGATTTTTTAATTTTATTTTTTTGTCCAGCGTTACATAATCCTATGCTACAAAATCATTAATAAATCAGTCAAGTTCATCAACACTCCAGCTTCACCAATATCAGATAAAAAAATTAATTACATCGTCACTTTCTTCATTTAATAATTTTGCGTTCTCATTAAAATCTTTAAGAACATCGTAGCGTCTCTGATCATCTACAGATGGTGCCACTAAATATAATTCATCCCACTTGAGCCGTCTCATTATCAAATTAATACTTGTGTCTTTCCACTTCCAGACGGATCTATTATTATCATTCTGATAGAATTTGGTAGCGCTAAATGATGCGTGACTGGTTCTTCTTTTCCTGTCAGTGATACATGAATTCCATCCATATTATAAATTTATTAATCCATATTGATTACGTTATACATTTAAAACTCCTATCACTGATTTAGCCACAGCTACAAGAAATGGAATAATAGCAAATACCTAAAATTCAACATAAGGATGCCAGCGATATTGCTACAATAATGTCATAATTTCCAGGAACTCCATGGCTAAATACCCATGAGAATACATCTTCCAGGATTTAGTTATTGCAGTCCTGGAACCAGATTTGATATCCGATTCGATAAACAAGATAAACCAAGACCTGGTGATTATCCGATAATGAAAGTGATAAAGCGTGTCTAATTCATATTGCAGCTATATAAGTAACGATTTTGAACAACGACAACTTGCAGATGCGAAATTAATTCACTCGTTAAATTTCATGAAATGTTATTTTAGAAAATTATTAGCAAATTTGTTAATACGATCTGCGATTAAAGGTAAAATATGATTCGAAGCACGCCGTGTTGCTATTAAATGATTAGTAAGACAGGCAATATGGTAAATTTATCTAGCACCACCTAAACGAATTTGGCACAAACATTTAGATTTGATATTTTATTCTTGACACATGATACTATCAGAATTGGTAGACGCCAGTATACATAAAAATACGCATTGACTGTGGATGACGTTGAAAGTAGATAAAGAAGCTGAGCCGTTATTAAAAAATACAGCAGCTGAATTTTGTATTATCTTTTGAACGAATTCATCAATAAGGACTCTTGAGAAGGCCATAACTACTACATGTTGATATTGGCAAGGAATTTATTGATGCTCTATCATCTCTGATGAATAACATACGTGAACAACTTCACGTAATTCCTGAAGATGCACAATTACAAATTCCTTCATTTAACTACATCCTCGACGTCGATTACACTCAAGACAGGTTAGCATTACATTTGCTTCTTTTCATGTCAGTGATAAAATGAACTAGGAAAATATTAATGTTATTACTTATACCTATATAACATTAAACTATGATGGTATAAAAATTAAACTTGACCCTGAAAAAATATTTCCGTTTTTTATTCGTTACAGCATATAAAACTTAAAGGTAGGTACACGTTATCTCCATCATATAGACCACGACTATGCAACAGGTTATGTTTGGCAAATGTTAAAGATACGGACGTTGACATCTGCAGGCATCACTACAGTACTAGGTAATTTTACTGGCGATGGTTTTCGTCGTATTAATCATGCTAGTCTATTCTTGATTGCTGAAAATACTTTACTGGAAACATTACCAGTAACACCAGGAGTTTTAACACGAACAACGCAAGTGCCTTCAGTTCTAATCGTTTTGCAATTTGTATTGCATTTGGAGGTATCCTTCTAAGAAAGCCTCAACGACATTATTGAGCCCATCACCGTAGGTCGCTTTATAAGTAGGTAATCCTGAATTTGTCACTTTGACCATGATTGGTCCACGTTGAGTATTTTTTATATATGATCATATTATTTGTTATCTATTTATTTAATCACTGTAATAGTCATCAGCAATTTCATCAATGAGAGATCGACCAACGTTGATATCCATGACGTGGACTGTAATTATTCGTTGACAAATATCAGTTATTTCATTAATTACGTCTGAAGATTTATTTCCAGACTGTTTCCTTCAATTATAAATTCTAATCGATTTACGTTAGAAAGAATATTGTCAGGACAAGGAATCAGACAACTTCCTTGAGTAGAAATATCACTTCCATTAGTGTCTTCTGTTTTTTTTTCTTACTTGGCGAAAATGATTCCCTCCTTCTTCTAACTTCTTCAACTTCCAAATCTTGCTGTTCCTACCATTATTTGAAATGGTTGATGTGATTGTAACTACTCAATATATTTATTTATCCCATCAATATATGCAACATGCTTTGGAGCATTACGTTTGAATTTATTTCTTTTGTAATATATTTTTAAAATGCACTTGTGCCAAGTCGAATGATTTACAAATTATTAGCATACTCAGGTTTCAGAAACATTGTCTTATTATCATATATATTGACGGCTACTTCAGATAATCTTCCCTCTTCAGCATTTGTTATCTATTAAATACTTGTGTCAATAAACTTATCTTTTGCTTAGTTCCGATTCTTGTTTATTCTGGTTCTGATTCTAATTCCGTAATTCGCCTTTTATTTCATCTTTTTTAGCATGCGCATGGTCACAATACGCTAAAACTGCTCTGAGAATGGAAATTTACTAATCCAAGCAGCAGGGGGGAAGGAATCCTACAACTTTTTCCGACAAAATTGATTGAGCCCTCAAGACACAAAATAGAGCCCTCCTGCGAATCTCATTGATAGAATTATTGATTCCTTGCTCAAAACATGAGTTTGCGCGGGTGATACTCTATTCGCATTTTCGCTGCTTGACCATAACACGTCGCAACGATGTTGTCATCGCCCCCCCCCCCTGCTGCTACAGGTCAACAAAAATCATAAATGATTTTTCACGAGGGGTTTCACGATTTCAACCAAATATTTGATCAAGTCCGATACGATATCGTGTTCGAGGATCATGTAAATTTATTGTTATAAATCCGTATGGGGTCGACTGAGCATGACTAAAGAAATTTCGAAATTGATTGAAGTCCATATAAGAGCACCATGTCTGCCAAATATTTCGTAGCGTATGTGTATCAACGCCGTTGAATACAGCAAGAATATTTCAGTTGTCTCTGATCACTTTTGGAATCTGAGTGTAGCGTTGAGTTACATATATCACATCCGTGTTTTTATGCCTGCCTCGGGAAAATATTCTAGCTGGGTTTTTTTGATTGTCTAACATCACATCGTCGTATACGACTAAATTATTAATGCTCCCATCAAGGTCATCCACGGATGGTGCCTCGTCAATATCAGTTATAAAATCAACGACGTTCTCACCTTTAACTTCTGATGCATTCTCGTTAAAATCCTTTAACTCTTCATAGCATCGTTGATCATCTACGCTAGAGACAATTAAATGCAACCTATCCCACTTCATCCATCTCATTATTAAATTGAGCAACAATTGCGTCTTGCCGGATCCAGATGACCCGATTATAATTGCACGGATAGAGTTTGGTAGCGCTGCATGATGCTTAACTGGTTCTCTTGTTTTAGTCGCTGAAAAATCAATTATATTCATATCTCTATACATAAATTATGGATCTATATTGTGTGAAGTGTAAAACGCGTACTGGCACAAATGATGTGACGACGATTACAACTAGCAATAACAGATCAGCACTTACTGGTAGATGTGTAACATGTGGTATAAAAAAGTTTAGATTTGTTTCTATGAAATCCGGAGATGTTTTTAAAAAGAACGATGAGGTGATATCGCAGCCAAGTTAGTAAAACTCCCTGGAAGGCCGTGGGCAAAGTATCCAGGAGAAAAGCACCTTCCAGGATATAGCTACTGTGGCCCAGGTACACGATTAGATATCAGACTTGATGATCAAAATCAACCTCGACGTGGTGAAGAACCGATAAACGCCATTGATAAGGCGTGTCATCTCATGATGTTGCATATAAAAGCAGCAATTTGCAACACAGGCATCTCGCGGATGTGAAATTAATTCATGCGTTAAATGCTATTCCTGATAAATCTTTCAAAGAAAAATTGGCTTTGTGGTTGGTAAAATCAGCTATGAAAGGCAAATTGATGATGGGCGCTGGTAATTAATAATATGGAATCTATTTATTATTCTCCGAGGGGATACTGCAAGGGTAATGCTGCAATCAAAAAACTCGCCAGTGCAGCAAAAGTGAAAAAGGCCACTGCGGCTAATTGGTTATCCAAACAGGCTATATGGCAAATTTATCTACCGCGTCCTAAACAAATCAATTTCTCGCATTTTGATGTTACCGGACCCAATGAAGTTCATCAAGCTGATTTATTGTTTTTACTACATGACAACGGTTACACATACGTGCTAACCGTAGTTGACGTTGAGAGTCGATACAAACAAGCAAAACCGCTAAAAACAAAATCATCACCTGAAGTTGATTCTGCATTTGAAAAGATTTATCGACGAGGCCCACTACGCTGGCCAAATCTGTTACAAGTTGATCCTGGCAAGGAATTTCAAGGCGCTGCTTTATCAGCGATGAAACATCACAATGTCACCATCAGACGGGGGCATACTGCACTACATCAGGCAATTGTAGAACGATTTAATCGGACTCTTGCTGAGTGGTTATTAGTATATCAATACGCAAAAGAATTCATCCAAGAAAAGCGATCCCTTGAATGGGTCAAAAGGTTACCAAGGTTAGTTTCAGCACTAAATAACGAGATTACCAGAGCAATCAATATGAAACCTAACAACGCAATAAAAAAAATTATATACCACAACCACGGCGGGATAGCGTTTCTCAGCCAATTCTCAGCAATGTCACCGTGAGATATTTATATAAACCAGGAGAGCTTGAAGGTGGTAAAAAAGGGCTACTGATCCTATTTGGAGTGTCACTACGCAAAGCATATCTACTATGACACGATCAACTGGTAGACCTCCAATCTATAAATTGGATTCAACTGCTCCTCAGCGGGGTTTTACACGCGAACAATTACAAGTGATTCCTGGCGATACTCAATTGCCACCGCATGGTCTTAGCTAGCACCGTTGCGTCTATTGCACTCAAGACAAGTCAACATCACATTGTTTCTGACATGACCGAGACTGTCATATTTTCTGTCTACGGTAAATTGGCGAGGATCTTTATTCGAATAATGCCAACGCATTATACAATTGCAACTCGCGCAGCGATTATTCTGTTGTTGCTTCAAAGTGATTATTAATTCAGCATCAATCTCAAATTCTCGTTGTTATTTTTTGTCTTGTTGTTTTAAAGCGTTGAGTTGTTTTATTAATGATGCTAACATCAATATCATCCATTGTTGTGTCATCATCGAAAACAATTCTTCGAAGTTGATTTATTCGCCGTACTCTAGACACTGCAAGATAGACTAAATTTGACCACTCGATGCGATTATCAACTATCCAAACAATTGTATTCGTGATGGTTAATCCCTGCGAAGAATGTATCGTCGTTACATAACCTAGTGTCCATGGCGATTTATCAGCACGCAATGCGTCTTCGACAACACTGATATCAACCAGCACAATATCATTTAACACTAATGTTTGTCTTTCGGGTCCTGACGAAGTCGCACGTCCTGGATCTTCAACTTCAATATTCTGTCGCCGTGTATCACAGGGTCTATAACACAGCGGCACTGGGCGCGTTGGGAATTTTTCTTTGTGAAACTTTAACAACTTTTTCTGAAGTGTGTCTCTGACTATCTTTCTACTTGCCACTACAAAATCGTTTGGTCTCCATGCTTCCCAAAATTCCTCCATGGGAGTTTCAGGAATTATTTCTCTGATTATTTCACATTGTAATCTAATCATGGTGGTGGTTGGCCATGATCTCCACACATTATTACCGCTGCATTCTTTTGCAGCAACCAATCAAGAAACATTTTTAATACATCTAACGAAACCGTACATATCTCATCCCAAATAATAATCGCAGGGATGAATTTTTCACCCATTCGTTCAGGGGTCCATTTTTCGCCGTTGTATCGAAAAAAAATATGATAAGTCCAAGCTTCAACGTTTCGTTGTTTTATCTCTCGCGCTAGTCTATGGGTCGGTGTCAGCACAATCTTATTTTTCCCACGATATAATTCAATCGCCCGAGTCGTTATTCCTGACCCGCCACAGCCGTTTAAATAAACTGTTTTATATGTACAAATTGGATCGGTTATCGGTGGTGCATTAGAACGCTCAGATAAATTATCACCGCGTAATTAAATACTTTTAATTTCAACGTCTGCTGATTCAGAATGATCACGCAGCATTTCTTTTATAATTATCCATGATCCCCAAATTTCATTCGAATTAGTGAATTCAGCAACTGCGCAACTGTACTTGCTGTTAATGTAAAATGATTCAACGGCAACTCTAACCGAAGTGTCAGGAAACCTATTTATCATTGAAAATAAATTAATACAAGCATAACCCAGCATCGACGACCTCAAATGTGTATACGGGGATCTGTAGTCGTTGCTGTAAGTAACGACTGTACTCAATTTTGTTCCATCGGACAAAAAAGCGTCCTTACGATCCACATATATATTTTTGGATACTGCATCCGCGATTACAAAGTCGTATTCGGTGTTATCCATAATCAGCCGTGAACAATATCGTTTATAGTCGCATTGTTTTTCTCCCTGAGTAAATTTTCCGATTATTCTTCTGCCGAGATCTTTTGCTTCGATGTTTCATTGATTAAATACCCGTTTGGACCACTCAATGATATATTCTTCATCCGCCTGAATATGTTTTCTGTATTCCTCAATTATACTATCAAGACGTTCCGGTGTTGGTAACCAGACATTGGTTTTTTTCCGATATGATATAATTGCTTCACTGACCGTCAGCGAAATTAACATTCTTGTATCAATCATGAATCGTAATAACGCTATTGGCAGCCACTTCTTTTCAGACATGTGTCTACCATTCCAAATATAACAAGCGCGATGAAGTCCTGTTACGAACTCAAATGATACTACACGAGCGAATCCAGTTAAATCCATATCAGGCAGCGGCCCATTAATTGCACACGAGTCATATTATGTACGGGGTGTCCAAATCGTTTAAAATACTCAGTACAATCTCCATAACCTAGAAAACTAGCTGGATACCAAGCAACCATATCAACTGAAATGATATTATCACTGTCGTATTTGTTATTCCATAAACCGCCATGATTAAATTCTAAACAACTAGCCTCAATGTCTGGCAAGAATTCTGCGCGTGTTGGTGTCCTTGCGTTTTTGATTCTAGCAAAATGAGCTGCAACCGACGGGATTGTAAAACAGTTTGTCAATAATTGTTCATCATCGTTGATAATTTCATCGGTGGCTTCGCCACTGTTGTTGCCTTCGCCACGTGTTAAAAACCCACTATTTTTTTCATTTTATTGTGAAATGCTTCAGTGCGGTGTAATTCACCGTTTGGTCTTACAAATTGGTCAAAGGTATCCGTGTCGTTTTCAGTGCTGCGAAGTAACCACACCGACACGGGGTCGTTTTTACTCAAATGCGCAATAGCATCGAATAGTTTCTCTTCAACGAGAAAACCATCCCTGGAGAATTCTTCTTGTAAGATTTCGTCGGGTATATACTTTATTGTTCTGTTTCGTGGAAATATTGTGACCGCGGACGTCCATGCGTGTTCGTTATGATCAATACTTTTAATTGGGGCTCCATTTTTGTTATATTTTGATAAAACTTCTTCGGTTATCGTCATAACGGTTATTGGAAATCTCAGCGACGTTTCTAATTTTGCTATATCGCTAATAGTTGCTCCGTTCTTCCTAACTGTTAATTCCCAGTCATTTATTTTTTTGCGTCTTAGATCGGTCAATTTATTTCCACGCAACGCATTTGTGAAGTGTTCTATTATTCGTTCTGCTACACATTTCAGCGACGAGGTCGCCGGCGACGACTGTTTCATTGGTTTAAGTTTTCCTATATCGGGTTTTTCATTTAACGGATATATCCCATACACAACTGCTGTTTCAGGATATGCTCGTTCATAGTATGGTTTGTCAATTCCAGTTAACAGACCCGGCTTAGAATCACGGCTAACAACGACTGTTTTCTTGTCTTTGAGAATCGGTTCAAATTTGTCTCGTATAATCCAATAGCCTGATTCTACACGGAAAATGAATTTCACTCTAGAAAAATACTTTTTGTTGCCAAGTTGTGATAACATCATGGCTGCGTTGCTGTTGTTCATGGTGGCATCAACAACGCCATCAATTCGAAATGTTGACCAGCTATGAGATGCACGGTCGTGCTTGAATTCATTAATACAATCGCGTATTTTATTTATCAGGGCTCTATCCGTTATTGCCCGTTTTGGCACATCTTTGAGGGTTCTATCGAGATTGAATTTAACATTTTTGAAAGGCCTAATTGTTGATAATCTCTCGAACTCCTCCATGGTATAATTAAAACAAGTATTTAAATAGAAAAATATAGTATAATGAATCACTGCAAGTGGCTAATGATTAGATCAACAACCCCGTGTAACAAAACATGTAGAGGCGAATTCTGTGGGTATCATTTACAAAGCGTTCGCAACGGTTCCTTTGGCCCCCTTTCGTGTCTCCGATGTGGGGTGGGCGTCAGGGGAAAATCACAATTATGTCTCAGTTGTGGCGGCAAACGATACAGAGAACTAAAACGCTACTATGACAAACGAATTAATGACCCGATCAATGACAAAGTCATCAAAACCCCTCAAGACTACATTGATAGACTTATAATTAAAGCAGATAATAAATTAGATAAGTAGTATTATTGTACAAATGAGCCAATATTTCAGACCCCATCCAGTGCTTGTTAATTATGAAGCCTCCAGTGATGGTGTTGTTAGAAATTGCAGACTAAAGAAGCCGGTTGGACGGGTAAATAATATGGGACGATTGATGTTTATTGTTAGAAATAAAACATATCTTAATCACAGAATAATCTATGAAGTATTTCATGGACCAATCAAAGATGGTTTTGTTATCGATCATAAAAATGGCATTAAGATTGATAACCATTCTTCAAATTTACAATCCATCTCGCAGCGCGATAACCTTTTAAAAAGCAGCGCTGGTAGGCACTCAAAACGCCCTAGGGGGGTCAAATCGTTTGATTTAGAAAATAATGAAGAGAGAATCTTTGAATCAATAAATGCGGCTGGAAAATATTTCGATATTTGTAGGTCTCCAATACGATTTGTTGCAAAAGGAATACAGAAAACAGCTCTGTCAAATAAGACAGCACACAGGATATAATTCTCATATATCAAGGGAGATAAATCATCCAGTGATAAATCATCCAGTGATAAAGTTGCATAACATAGTAATCCATGCTGCTATTTGACGCGGACACGTGACTGTGGAGATTTATATTTATAACATCGAAATTACATGCCGTTTTAGAATCGACTTGTGTGTTACGTAATTGATGTTCACATCATAAATGTAGACTGCTAATCAATCGTATTTCATTGACACGGGTACGTGACTGTACAATTACTATCTGCTACGTGTGAGTTGTATTTTATTTTCCTTTTTCTTGTATGAGTTTTTATATATTACATTTAAATACAGTGAAAACGCTCTCATTGTTAAGTATACATATTAGGTTATATATCGGTATTTCACTGACGCAGGTATGCGTGACTTTCAGTATAAACGTACTTGTTTTATGTTGATCGGTACACTGACGCAGGCATGCATGACTGAAAAAACCTAGAATACCATTGACACGATATTTTAAACAACAGTTATATTAATTTTTGTTGTGTATTTAGTATTTTATTTCTTAAATACTATGAAATTTCTGTGGATACAGTAAAATTGCTATTTTAAAAATCTCTTACTGTTTAGTATAATCAGAAGATATATATATTAAAAAATCTCTATTCTGTATGACAGTTCCGTGGTCTAAATGGTAGCGTGTCTGTCTTGTAAACACAGGTCTATCAACTACGTGTTCGGTCCTCATAGCAAATACATTATTTGATGGTAAAACGCAAGATGTTTTTTCTATTAATTCTCATGCTATCACATTTTCGGTAGCGTGGGTTGGTTTTTTTTCCAATTCATGTAACCATGAATTTGATTTCATAAGTTGCAATGTTGGTTTGGTTTGACCACGCCTACATCATTACATCACAAATTCCATCATCTTTTCATTGAATATAATCCATCCTTAATTAAGTTAATTAAGTATATGTATGCCTACAATCTGCCACAACACTCGAGTGGAGATATACGGCATTGTACTGTCCATTAATTAAGTATATGTATGCCTACAATCTGCAACAACACTCGAGTGGAGATATATACGGCATTGTGCTGTCCTTAATTAAGTTAATAAAATAACCTCTGGGTCTCTCTGACGTCATAGGGCGCCAGCGAGATTGCCAAATGAGTGCTATTTTTTTTTAAATTCAAGATCAAATGTATTATATAAATATTGGATATCAAAAATGTAAATGGTATAATCGCTCAAATCTCAAATTTGAAAAATCGTGGAATAATATTATCTGAAGATCTCGACTGCGACAGGATTACCTCGGAATATGAAGACATTGAGTATCAGTCTAGTAAGGGTCGTTATGTTTTACCTAAGATGTACAGGCTCGTGAAAAGAATTCAAAAGTCCATCAATGCTTGTTTGTACGGTAACGACATTAATGTATTTATAACGCTATTTAGCACAGTTGAAGCAATACGTCAAAAGCTCGGCCAAGAGTATCAAAAACGAACTGAAATTAGTTCTAAGGTTCGTGATCTTAGAAAAATATTAAACGAGGAGAAACCCGTATCCTAACCAAATGGGCGTTACTATAAAAAATAGACCTTCAGTAAATTTTCTACTGAAAAATTATTTTTTTTAGCGTTTCTTGTAACACTTTACATGTTACATAGGATTTTCTCCTGAAAGAATACTCTTGCTCATGCAGTTATGTGCGTACTGGATGTTCTGGTTGTGGTAGCAAGTAATCACCGCGACGCCTCCATTTTCACGTAGTTGTTGTTGCTGCGTCGTTAACAAAAATCGTTCATCGCCGTTCTCAGATATTACAATTTTGAAACCCCCAGCGATGTTATTTTTGAAACATTCGTGGATAGCATCGTACGGTTTAACCCTGTCGGAGATGGATACGTAAGCTTGATAGTACATTATTTAATAACTCGTCCTTTAATTGTGATAGTTTCACATTTGAAAACTCAGTTCACAAACAATATATGGTAGGTGAATCGCTTACAACTAGATTAGCACGAGAGTGGCTAGCAGCAATTAAAAAGTTTATACCGGTTCGAGACAGACTTCGCGAAAAACTTCAACAACGACAACAAGCGCAGACTGACTTTTCTGTGTCAAGTGAACAACTGTTTACTCCGATAACAAGTGCGATCAAAGATGTGAAAAAGTTAACTGAAGCAGCAATATACGGAGATATTCCTGAACGAGAACGAGCAAAGAAGGCGCCGCTGATTGATACGCTTGAAAAGATAATAGCAGAGACTGAACAAACACGCGCAGGGATACAACATCAATCCAGTGATATAAAAACCCAACGCGAAATTGAAGAACGCGAAGAAGAACAACATGTTGCAGCTGTAGGAAGAGACTATTCACCTAAAAGTATATTTACAGTCGCAGCATTAAATGAAATTAGAGGAAACCATACGGATTCCGAATTAGCTGATTGTGCTAGAGAAAATTTTCCAAAGGGTAAAAGAGAGAAATTTTTAAACGACGGGTTTAAAGATTTTATAAGAGATAAAAGGGTTTGGGCATCAAAAATATATCTAGCGAAACGCGGCGGGAATGAAATCAGAGCGTTGCAGCACCCTGGTTATGATGACTTTCTAGCTGCGGTTAAAGGCGGTCCACAACCACCACGTTATACGGAGGACCCAATCCCGGAGGAAACAGATATAAGAGCAGAGGCCGGTTCTAAGAAAACAAGCGGAAAAGGATATTTAATTAAAAATCCTTTGGATTTCAACGCAACCGTGACATGTCCTGGTAACATCCTCAGTGATATATCACGGCTGGAAGTACTTATGGGTGGAAAACGAGCCGGAAACAACTCCGTCGAGATAATTAATGAAGCAGCTGATATCTGTAGACGATTATTTGCCGGTGGTATCATGGACATTGATGTATATCGAGAAATCATTGCTGAATTAGTTGAAAATCACAGGGACGCCCATGGTTATGATGAAAATCCTATGGATTTTAGCGATTAAAATCAAAGAGTTTTCAATGGCGGCTACGCAATTCACTAATTGAAAAACTAATAGTTTTGTAACAAGATGATCATACACTACAACCATGATAAACCCGTAAGCGTCTACGTGGTGAACTCACGATTGCCTGTTTATAGAGCATATTACGGAGATGGTCTCGGAAGTACCATCGCGGGGTTATTTACAAGAATAGCCCCAAAAGTGACGCCGCTAGGTAAACAATTATCAATGAAAGCCATTGATGTTATTCGTGATAAAGGAATCAGCACTGTTGGAAATCTTGCCGGAAAGGCATTTTCTGCCGCGAAAGATAAAATAACATCATTGTTGCGAAAGAAACCAACAGCGACGAAGTCGGTGGTGAAACCACCAGTGCTGCCGTCTACGACAGTGATGCCTGCAAAAATCAGCAAAGCAATAAATAGTGCAGTGGAAGAAAAACTAGCGTCGTTGGCTGCTTCGGTGACTCCGTCGCCATTGACGGCTTCGCCGGTAACAGATAGCGATATCATGAACGCGATAGCAGGAAGTGGTTTGAAACGAAAACAAAAACGACGATGATTACAAAGAGTTTCACAATTGAAAGCACTAAATAATAATAACAATATTTAAACGAACAGCTGATCCCGCGCTTGATGTGGAAGCCCCAGTGCGCAAAGACGATTCCGTCCGTGATTATCAATTTATTTCTATCATGCAATACAACCCGACCTACGATCGCGAGTTTAACTTCAAGTCCATGATACCAGTAAATACTTTTTCCCGTGTGAAGCGTTTATCGAAGTAGAAAGAGAACTTGTACAACTTACTGATACTCCTGCTGTACCAGCACCGTATCCAGATGGTGTCAAAGTCGGCTTAGTCAATAATGGTATCATGTCGCTATTTGAGAGTGCAAGATATCTCATTGACGGAAAAGAGATTGAGTCTATAGAACGTGATGTTCATGTGGCTACAACAATAATTCGGTTAGCAAGATATTCTGATGATTATCCAAGATCAGCAGGTCCGTCTATGATGTTTGCAAAATATAAAAAAAACACTGCTAGATCCACTGAATTTATTGTACTACGACCAAATAATAATGCTGGCACTGCTGCTGTTGATGTCGAGAATATGATTATAAATACTGATCCCCAGTACAATCTAGGAGCTGCAACACGAATAGCAATGTTGGCAGGACAACGTAGATCGTTTTCATGTGCGATTCCGTTGCATCATATATTTGGATTCTGCAGAAATGTACGAAAAGTTATTTATGGAGCGAAGCATACAGTAGTACTCGTGCGAAAGGGTAGTGACGATGATGCAATCTGGAGAATTCCAGCTGATCTTGCAAATCCAGATGCTGACGCTGGTAAAGTCGTTTTAACTAAATTAGTCTTGTGGATGCCAGTAATGACCCCATCAATTACCACAGAACAGCGACTACCATCATTTATGGGTGCGGGTGGCAAATCATTGCTAAGTTGGCTAACAACAACAACAGATGTTAAGCAATCAAATATAAATGGTACATTTACATGGGACTTGGCATCACACCAAGGCTTTTCAGCTCCTCGTCATATATGTATTGCGTTGCAAGATATGACAAGAGTGAATTCACAATTGCACAGTCATCTGATATTTGATCAATTAGGAGTTAATGACGTCTCGTTGAGAATAAATGGCCAGCAGGAACCATCCGAAGACATACAACTTAATTACGGTCAAAACCATATTGCGCGCGTGTAACATCGTATGCTGTCATATATGGGCCGTGATCAAAATGTTGATACTGGTTTGCAAATATCGCAACTTGATTTTAAAAACATATATCCGATTTATTACTTTTCGCTGGAGCATCTTGATTTAACAAGCAATCCGTCGTTGATATACACTTCAGAGCTAATGTCCTTCGTGGCGCTATTGCTAATTATAGACCGGTTGCTGTCAATCTCAGCGACAAATCAATGTTGTTAGAAGGGGCTGGCGGACGAATGAGAATTGTTGATGCACCAGTGGAAAATATGTAAACGATTCACAATTAGATCAATTGAAAACATAAATAGTTTTACAATAAAATGACATATAGTGTTGTTAGTGTCAAGCTGACTGATGGTCAGGTCAAGAAATTACGATCAAAATCCGCTAAAGAATGTGGAACAACAATAACGTTGAAACCAGCGCAGATGTCCGGCGGTACACATTAAATATCATTAACGTATCGTCAATTAAAACATTTCAATGATGCGCTAAAGAAACAGCGAGGAGTTCAAATTGTTTTTTCGAAGGCTGCAGTCGCCAACATGATAAAATCAGGTGGTATATTTCCATTGTTAACCGCAATACCAGCATTGATTGCAGCGCCTGCCCCAGCGGTGGCGAAAGCGGCAGCGTTGGTGGCCGTTGGTACCGCTGCGGGGTTGGCGTTGAAAAAGGACGGGGTTATAAAAAAAGGGAAAGGGTCTAAGACTACCAGGAACGGTTTATTAGTAGAAAGCCCAATTCTTCCCATGTCCAATTTTGATTTAATTGATGCTGCTAAAAAACTAGCGATAAAAAACTTCAGATTGTTTTTATGAGAGATCAGTTGCCGAGAAAACCTAAACGTGTTGAAACCGATATCATCAATCTTGATAACAGTAACGGATCGGGAACTCACTGGGTTGCATACGCGATCGATCCTCGTGGGATTGTCTATTTTGATTCATATGGGCTAGCTCCGCGAAGCGAGTTTATGAGGTATATAAATTCAAAGAATCAATCAATTCTGATTTTTTATTTCACGCTGCCAACACAACAATTAAATGATCCACCGATATGCGGCCGTGAAGTATTAAATGTCCTCGCCGAGATTTCATCGTCACAGAAACCACCTCATCTTGTTGTAAATGAATACACGAGTGGGAAATTACAAGGTAATTTTAGAGAATCAATAAATTGAAAACACAAGTTGCGCTAACAATAATGATTGATATTTGGGGACGATCTCTGTCAATGTCGAAACCCACCGCGATGACATTTTGATACGGCAGAGCGACGCCGCTGCAGCTCTATTGCGCTGTATTCCAGCGGCGGACGACTTAAACCAGGCGCACTTGTGTCTACGATCACCGACGTGATTGCCGCCCACGGCCGCCAGCTGGATGATTATATACGAGGTTATAATACTTTTCGCAAAAATGTCGTACTTAAATTCTTTGGAACCCCGCTTGTGGTTGGCATGACTCTCGCTGAAATCAAAGACCTTCTGAATTTATTCTTTTTTAACACGGAGAAGGGGAGGATGATGACGGCCGCCGAAATCAAGGCAAACTATCTCGATATTTACACGGATATTTCTAAACTAATAGAAAATTTTGAAAAGGTACAAAAACCCACTAACGAAATTGTTAATAAGTTCTTTGAGGGTAGTAAACCCCAAGATATCACGACGAAATTTTCTGACATCGACTCTTATATTAAAGACCAAGTACGGCTTGGAATCAGAAGCCTTCTGATTTTATTCTTTTTTAACACGAAGGAGGGGAGGATAATGAGTCCTGGCGAAATCAAGGCGAATTATCTCGGTATTTACACGGATATTTCTAAACTAATAGAAAATCTTGAAAAGGTACAAAAACCCACTAACGACATCATTTGTAAGTTCTTTGGAAACCCACCTGTGGCAGGTATGACTCTCGCTGAAATTAACGAGTTTATTGGCAAGCATACTCACAATGCCCACGTCGCTAATAATTTCTTTGGCGTCCCGGCTACATCTACAATGACTCTCAAAGATATTAATATGTTTATGG
Organism: Unio delphinus; assembly: GCA_029339505.1. NCBI lineage: Eukaryota > Metazoa > Mollusca > Bivalvia > Unionida > Unionidae > Unio > Unio delphinus. Next base: position 17,644,968 of record JAQISU010001236.1, on the reverse strand, counting down.
TGAGACAAACAACACTTAATACCATCGTGGATAATTTCTTGGGGAGAACACCAGTGTCTGGAACCACATCTCTGACAGGCCCGACCCTCGCTGAAGTTAAAAAAGCTATTGACGAACAAAAGCTCACCAGCGAAGTTGTTAATAGGTTCTTTGAGGGCAGTAAACCCCAAGATATCACGATGAATTTTTCTAACATCGACCATCATATTAAAACCCAAGCACGGCTTAGAATCAACGATCTTCTGATTTCATTCTTTTCTAACAAGGAGAAGAGGGGGAAAACAATAGATCCTACCAGAATCAGGGCGAATTATCTCGATATTTACGACGATATTTTTAGACTAAAATAAGATTTTAAAAAGGTAAAGATTCCGCATCTAGACATAGACGTTAAAAATATCGTGTATACGACCGAGCATGGAACCATGGATTGGACAAGAGACGTTTATACTACATTGTCCATCGGTATCTGGGAGGATGCCGAAACGGGGCTCGAGATTATCCCCAAGCCAGAGTGGTTCGATGGTAACTACAGGTTAACGTGGATCTCTATCGATCAATTTAATATGATCGCGGACGGTAAAACCTACTCTGGTGGCACCGCGACGTTAATTTTGAAGGGTCACGGAAAATACTTTAATTTCGTCGCGTTTGATAGCTCCACCATTAGATCAAGAATAACCTGGTGTTTAGAATTTGCAGATGATTTTTCCGGCTAAAGCTACCATACCTACGACATCTCAACCCATTAACGATGGCGAATAATTGAAAACACCAGCGGGTTTAAAATAACAATGACATCGAAGAAATCAATTGAACCGATAATAGTCCCAGAGGTATCACAATCGCATCGATATCGATATGATACCGTAAAAGAGTGTTCCGCGAACTTGAAATCACTTTCTGAGCGCTATCGTGAAAAAATAAAAAAATATCGACGCAGCGTAACAATCATCGATGTAACCGTGTACTCGGTGTCCGGTGTGATGGCCAGCGTCGGGGTTATTTTGTCGACGGTGACCATGATGGCTCCGATTGCAGTTCCAATCGCTATCTCCGCGGCAACAGCAATCGCGGCAGTCACCAGCACGATAACTAAAAAGTTATCATCGTGTTCTCAGAAAAAAACTCGATTATACAGCTCGGTACCGGGTGGTATTTGACGCGTACTCGAAATTATCCGAGTTGATCTTGCTGTCGATAGATAATCCGTTCATATCCGATGTTGAATTTTCCGTGATGATCCAGTTGTATAACTCTCCGCGATGTTGAAATTGGAAATTGAAGACAGCGTTAATAATAATGTCACTCGAACTGCTTCAACGAATCGCGGAGAATACCATTCCGATTCGAACTAGCATGATATCAATAACATCAACAACCCCACAATTTAGTGTGAACTTCCCTTCTACGATTCCAGTGCGTAAGATCGCGCTGGCAAAATTACGAGTATATCATAGCTGGCCTAATATCAGATCGGTTGCATCTGGTGTTCTCGTATAAGAATAAACCCGATGGTACTCCAGCGTGGGAAACTGTTTCGTTACCAACTGGGTCGTACCAAATTAAGCAAATCGATGCTGAATTTCAGCGTAGAATAAAATCAATCACTGGAAAGGAATCAAGCACTGGAAAAGAATCAAGCACTGGAAAAGAATCAAGCATAGCTATTAAAGTTCATGAACCGACGCTCTCGTCGTCGCTCGAAATAAACTCCCCTGAGTATGCCGTGGATATCTATAACAGCTTGTTAAGAACAGTGTTAGGATGGCCTGAAAAACCACTCGGAACCGCCGACTTAACCACAGACGTACAATCATATCATGAAATAAATCCCATGTATCGAGATAATTTATCTGATATAAGAAAAGTAAAAATCGCCAATAGATTCATATTTACCAACAAAAACACGTTGCAATGGGATTTTATCATTAAAAGAACAGATGAGTCAACTGTTACTATTTCATTTACGCTAACTGACATCACTGGTTATTTTAATGAAATTAATCAATTACAAGAAACACAACTAGAACAACTACGGCAAACAAAATCGCGAAAACACGTTGAAATATTAAATCAGCTTGTATCTGATATGGAATATATTAACGAACGAATTATTCAAACAATAATTAATGACAACAGCAACAATAAACAACGATTCCTAACCGGTTACAATATCACAGAAGCCGATCTACATAATTTCAAGTTTCCCGGATATAACGCTGAGGAACTAAAATAATCTGTTAGAAATGTTATCAAGGTATTACAAGTACAAGATTCAATTATCCTCAAATATAATAATGACCCAGATGCCGGCGGTAGGCATATTGCCCCGCACAATGTCAATAGTTTAGCAGTGATTGCGCTCAATTTAGTATGTGATGCAATTGAAGGAAGCTATCAAATTAATCTAGAGCAATCAAATCAAGCTCAGCAAGGATATATTCTTTATTCGTTTGCACCAACAGCTCCTCCAGGATTCCTAATTACTGAAAACCCAATTAATCCTGTCTATATGCGATGCCATAATAAATCGCTGACGAGAATTAATTTCCGACTCACTGACCAGTCAAATAATTTAATTGGTCTACAAGAGGAGGTGTTAGCGATTAGTCTGTTTGTAAAGTCCTAAGGACTTTCATTATAAATGATTTCCGTGTTCGAACACGATATCGTATCGGACTTGATCAAATATTCGGTTAACCTGTAGCAGCAGAGGGGGCGATGACAACATCGTTGCGACCCGGATGATTTTTTTTGGGGGGGTTAAAATATGAGATTCGCAGGAAGGCTCTATTTTCCGTTTTGAGGCTTCAATCAATTTTGTCGGAAAAAGTTGTAGGATTCTTTCCCCCCTGCTGCTATCCATCATCAGTTATCCAGAGTATTGGTATTTACGAATCTATCATCAATTATCCAGAATATGGGAATTTACTAATGATCAAGAATTATCCAGAGTATGGGAATTTACTAATAATCAATAATTATCCAGAGTATGGTTAATTACTAATCAATCAGGAATAACCCACAGTAAGGGAAATTATACCGATCCTTCATGTATTATCCAGATTATTGGAATTTACTAATGATCATGAATTCTCCAGAGTATTGGAAATTATTAAAACATCATTGATTACCCAGAGTATAAGAAATTACTTATCCGTCATGAATTATCCGGGGTATCGGAATTTACTAATGATCATGAACTGTCTACGGAGGGTCAATTTACTAATGATCATACATTATCCAAAGTTTATGAATTTTCTAATAATCATGAATTATCCAGAGTATGTCAATTAAGTAATAATCATGCCTTATCCAGAGCATGTAAAATCAATAATGATCGTGAATTATCCAATTGATTGTTCATTTACTATGTATCGTTGTTGCAAGCAGGTAGTGTTGATAACTTCAAACAGAGCAGGATATAGATTTATAAATATTGTACCCTCACTAGCTCTCGATTCCGTAAATGCCTCTTAATGTCTACATATTGTTAGTTTTGTCGTAAGTTCCTAACCCTTAATATTTGTTGACCTAGTGTTCACGACCTCAGTTACCTTGGAAGAAAACACAATTGGCACTGCATTTGGCAGTAGTCTTCTGATGGTCGTAATACGGTATCGAAATCGTCGTCACTCAAATGGTCAATGCAGACTTCTTCGTCTGTCACTTGTTGAAGAATGCAGGTGACAACTACTTAATGCATCCAACAAAAAATTAGAAATGCACTGTTGTCATTTACGCTTTGTCGTACGGAAATTGTCGAGCGTGATATAGGCTAGGAGCATGCTGCCAACAGTGATTCAAACAAATCGAAGTGTTGTAATCGTTTTTTTCATTAATGACGAGGTAGTTTACCTAATACCTATACAAGTCACATCTAGTAAATGAAATTTATCACCTTAACGAAAGTTTTGTGAGCACACTATTATACTTTTACGACCAATTATGGCACGCCGCACGTGCATGGCATTAATTGGTGCAACAAAACACTATTTCCAGTGATAGGTAACACTGATGGAGGAGAGTTTTTATTGTACGTTAACCTGCCAAGAGAAAAAAAAAAATCAAAGTCGAATAAACATCGTAGATCTTTCTATGTAAACGAGATTCGGAAAGTCCCTGCTGTCTAAATCTTACTACACACAGCACCCTTACTCGAGCTATGTTCGGCTATGCTACGTTATCATTGCCATATCTGAACTAAGACCTGGAGAACCTTAGTTGATATAATTTAAACATTATCAATATTAAATAACAGAGAATACAAATCAAAGGTATATGACACGCTGATCATATGTATGCATATATAAAATTACATTGATTCAACAATTCATCTTTGATTTCAGTACCTCGTTTAAGGGTTAAATATTAAACACGAATTCAATTTATATACCATCAAGTGGCAAACGTAGTATTGTAAACGAGTTGTATTCATTTTCAGTTTTTCGTTTAGTAGTATTATTATATTTTTATATTTTGAAAGAACATACACGAATTAACATATAAGCATAGGATACACAGTAAAATATACTTAAAATAAATTAGTTTTAACGTCAAACAGAATATTGAGTGATTGCTATATACGATTAGTTCGATTTATCCGGCATAATAATTGTAAAAAAATTCAATACCATTTAATATAGAAAACATTAATTTAATAGCCAGTCGATTCATGTGTGCATGTGAGTGTGTGTGTGTGTGTGTGTGTGTGTGTGTGTGAGAGAGAGAGAGAGAGAGAGAGAGAGAGAGAGAGAGAGAGAGAGAGAGAGAGAGAGAGAGAGAGAGTACTTTCCAAACCTTGTTTCGAAACAGTGATCCATAAAGTAGGAGTGGTAATTATAACCATCACAATGAATGTGTATTTTATACACTATACAATTCTAAATTATATAAAACCAAATATATCATGTAAGTAAGGTGACATTAACAAACATTACCATGTGGAAGAAACAGCGGTAAGTGCCCAATGAAAATGGCACCTGCGCTGGGTAGCAAAGAAAGAAAACTCTGCTTGTCTTTACTGCAACTCCTGCTCTACGGAGTAGCCGCTCCTTAACGTTAATTAAACTGCTATGTCATTAACATCAGACAATTGAAAGTACTAGTCATCTCACTCTGTTTGTATTCATGTGAGGTTCGGACCCCGACATCAGAATTACAACGAAGAATCCAGGCACTTGAAAGGAGAACTTACAGAACCATCATTGCCATCTCTTACATGGACCACATCACAAATCAAGAAGTGCGTAACACCGGAAACGGGTGGTCACGAGTTCGAACCCTGGCTGATTCATATTAAAGACTTATAAAAATGGTAGTAACAGATGCCTCGCTTGGCGTTCACCTTGAAACGGTTAGTGTTTGAACTGATCGTCCTTGTGTCAGGATAATGTGACTGGGTAGGACAATATGATACATCTCTGTGGCATTATGCCCCACTGCAAAACATCGGTATCAATTGTCGCACCTCAGACGTCGCAGAAATTTGACCGATTCATTTGTCAAAAAGCTACATTAAAAACCCCAAACACACTCTTTAGTCTTTAATGCATAGCTTTCGTTATTCCTTTAAAAACAAAACGATAAAGTAAAACTTGGCGTGAGAAATGTGATACAATTATTGAACAAATATGATACAACGATGGAATAAATGTGATACAATGATGGAAAAATATGAAGGCTGCTTCCTGTAGATAATAAAGTAACACTGCGTTTATGATTTAGTCTGTGGAGAGCTACGTAAACTAATTCATCAGTCTAAAGAAACTAAGAATTTCTAATAATAATGTTATGACATGAGTATGAGTTATATATATGCATATATATATATATTTCTGACATCAAGAAATTGGTTTGTCATTGTTGTCATTGAAACTTCTTCCATGGCTTAGTCCAAAATATATTGTTTTTATGCTACTGAAGAGATCGATGTTAATTCTCCCATTCTTTGTTTGTTCTCCTCATCCACAAGCCACTTGAATATTACATCGTGACAAAATTTGAACTTGTCCTGAAATATAGCAAATATGAGTAGGTCTTAACATACGATAAAACGGACTAATTAGTTTATCTACAAAATCCGGAACTCCAGAAATTACTTGTTCTAAACTATCAGTATTTCATTATTAACTACTTATCATTGACCGAAGTTTCAAAATGGCGAATGATGTTTTGCCCCGACTGGACGCAAGAGGAATATTATTTCCTCACAGTTTGCTGTTCAGGTTCCATGTAAAAATAAAACAAAAGAAATGTCTTAAGCAAAGTAAAAACTGTAAACATGAGCTGAAATCAAGGACTGATATACTAACAAAAGAATTGACGGCATCATGCTTCTTTTTCCTCATCGCCTCGATAATTCCTATAATGTCAATATAACCGGATCTCTCCATGAAATCTGTCATCAAAAGAGAGGCTACGAAACATTCTCCGTTCGTGGCATCAGGCCTGTGAAAAAATAAAAAGGAAACAAATCCTGAAATAAAAGTGATCAATACAGTGTAGAAATACTTCTATGAAAGGACAAAAATAAAACATTCCTTAAGCAAATCAGACTCTATTTAATATTTACAAAACGATCAGTTAGTATTTATTTTATAGATCGTTCTAAATTTTAAAATGCATTTTAAAAATGGCAAACATATAGTTCTCAGAATAAGTACATGTAATTTTTGTATTGTGATGTGCCATCATTTAAAGGCCCGTTTGCATGTATGTTCGATTGAACTTTTAAATATCAGATCGTATTCTAGAAACATGAAAAAATCAATAATCTTTAGCTCACGCTATAGGTGTATCTGTTTCTGATTTGAAATATAATAGTTACGTGCAATTGATGAGTGTGTTGAACGCTTCTATCCCCTGTCTCAAGCATAATCTTTTCTTCAAAACAGCAAGCGTCTCATTGATGTTGGATGGAATGCAAAAACTGCACTCTTCAGCACTTAATATAACCTGAACATTTCTCATCTTTGTATCCTTAAAATTATAGAATACAATATATATATATATATATATATATATATATATATATATATATATATATATATATATATATATATATATATATATATATATATGATGTATGCATAGATAGATAGATAGATAGATAGATAGATAGATAGATAGATAGATAGATAGATAGATATATAGATAGATAGATAGATAGATAGATAGATAGATAGATAGATAGATAGATAGATAGATAGATAGATAGATAGATAGATATTAAAATACAGAGAAAAAGATAGACCGATAATTTAGAGATAGACAGACAGAAACGAAAGGACCGATGAGAGACGGAGAGAAACAGAGAGACCGATGACATAGAGATTGACAGAGAAACAGAGAGATCAATGCCATAGAGAAAGACAGACAGAGAAACGGAGAGACCTATAGCATTTAGAAAGACAGACATAGAAATAGAGAGACCGATGACAGACAGAGAAACAGAGACCGATGACAGAGAGACATAAAGAGAAATGGAGAGACCGATGACGTAGAGATAGACAGACAGAGAAACAGAGACCGATAACAGACAGACAAAGACTGAGAGATCTCAATAGTAATGTTTACATGAACAGATTGTTTCAATTTACTTGCAAAGGTAGACAATTTTTTATAATAATGATGATGATGATGATGATGATGTGTGTGTGTGTGTGTGTGTGTGTGTGTGTGTGTGTGTGTGTGTGTGTGTGTACAACATACATTAAAACTATCATGGCATTTAAAGTGTTGGTATAAAATCATATTGATTTAGCACTACTATTAGTATATCAAATTGTGATCCGCTATGACTCAAAAATAGGAATATATAATCAGTCTTTCAAATGCAGGCCAAGAGATCAATGATGAATTTCTAAAAGAATTAATTGATGGTACAGAATTTCATCGCCATCCTTTCTTTTCTTATTTTACATTTTTTCATTTCCCTGTTCCTTCTCACGCTTAAGAGGCAACACACACAGAAATATGGACTTAGAGAGAAAACAATTTGAGTTGGATGAAAACCTTACAACTGAACTTGCACAAGGTAAGTGTATGTTTTATCGTAACGGTATTGTTTGCAATTTCCTTGGGATCTCCTACAGTGTTCATAATATCAATTATACATAGTGGCAATAGCATGTTGAAAATATAAATTATATTTGTCGGTTACCAGGCACACATACTATAACCTATATAATGCTTTATTGTTGTTGTTTCTTAATCTTATTATAATGTTCTACAATAGTGTATTATCAATTAAAAAGAAAATGTCAAAATAAAGCACCGCCGCCCCCCCCCCTCCCCCCCTCTCTCTCTCTCTCTCTCTCTCTCTCTCTCTCTCTCACTCTCTCTCTCTCTCTCAATGATGACTAAATGTTTTAATTATCTCTTCTTGGTTCGTCATTTTGCTAAGTTTCTATTCAACGCTAATTTCCAAGTCGTCTCTATGTGAATGTCTTAGCGTTCAGAGTGTACCAGAAACTCACCGTGCTCTACTTTCTTCATTCAAGCTAATTTCATGTTTAAATTATAACTTCGTCTTAAGCTGTTTTAAAAAAAAATAAAAAAACGGGCTGTGAGGAGTTCATTCTCTCGAACAATAAATAATAGCCAGGGGCATATCTTAAATCCGTGCAAAGGGCAAATATCTGTAAATTGATTATAATATGTATAGTATGTATGCTGTATCAAAGATATGTACATTAAAAGGAAACTCGGAATTTCTCTCTTCTGTTCATGAAAATATAAACATTCCTTAGTATATCATTGTTACAGCGTACATACTATATATATATATATATATATATATATATATATATATATATATATATATGTGTGTGTGTGTGTGTGTGTGTGTGTATGAGGTATATAGTTTTAAGAGATCTCTACACTGCATTTAAAGTTGCATAACTTGAGGCCAATGGTAGAATCTAAAAGAATCGTAAATTAATTGTACACGCATTTTTTTTTACAATTATGATTTTTCATCTGATTTTGTCATATTTTACATACACTACCTTTTCACACTCCGATACGTTTATGTTACATAATAGGAGATCCCTCTCAACAGCGATATCAATGCACTCGATCTGAATCAACCCAATGTCGATTTGATGCTTCGGCTGAAGGGTGATGCGATTCTACAGAAACGATATACAAGATTACTTTACGCACATATAAAAACAAGAACACATTTTTGTTTGAAAAATTAAAAAGAACTTCAACAGTAATCGGATTATATGTTTTAATTTGTGTAGTGGCTATGTGGTACCAAAAAATGATATAAAAAATGTAGATGCAAGTACATCTATCCATTCCTCCATTCGTCCGTCCGTCCGTCCGTACGTATATGCATGCATGCATGCATGCATGCATGCATACATACATACATACATACATACATGCATACATACATACATACATACATACATACATACATACATACATACATACATACATACATACATACATACATACATAGATACATACATACATACATACATTTGTTCAAGGACATAATTTGATACTGAGATGGAATAAATAAATATATGTATGTGTAAACACGTTTTGTTAGTGCAGATGAGATATGCACCTGTGTATACACCTGTTTATCGGTTCATTTGTGAATAAACTATGTAAGAAAAAATGATTTTTAATTTTTACTTTTGTGGTTTCAGTAAGATTTAGGATACATGTTCAGGCTACTATCTGTGTTGTAAGATTTCATATATATTAAAGCTCATATGATGCCTATATATATATATATATATATATACACGAAAGCAAGCCCATGCTTGCTTATAAAAGGACAAAAAATCTTAAAGATTACCTAATTAATTCTAAATTAGAAAAAACATCGTACAAAAAAGGATCAGCAACTAAATGTAATAGACCTAGATGTTCGCACTGTTCTCTTATTAATGAAAGTACTTCTTTCAGTAGTAGTAATACAAAAGAAACGTTTAATATGCATTGTGATACTAATTGTGCAACATCAAACGTTATTTATTTGATCACATGCAAAAAATGTGACGTCCAATATATTGGACAAACTAGTCAACAAATATCTAAACGTATGAACCAACATAGATCTGACATAAAAAATTATATCCATAAATCTTTTTCATCTCATGTTGCCGTACACTTTAACAATAGTTCTCATACTGTGCAAGATTTTTCCTTTCAACCTATTGTTATAGCTGAATCAGAAATGGAACGTTTGCTAAAAGAAACATACTGGATTCACCGTCTTAATACAGTATATCCAAAAGGTCTAAATTCCAAAGCACTTTACGACCTTCATTAATGTAATATATATATAAAAATAAAACTGTTTATCTCTATTTATTCATAAATTTTATATATATATTGCCCTTACCTCTCCGATGATGATAATGAAATGAATTCTGTGTTCCAAAGCGAGTCTCCAGATTGCTTCAGATGTTGTTGGAAAGTCACTCAGAATGGTAAACTCCTTCTTCCCTTTGGCCTTTTTACCAAAACAATTTAAATTATATGCTTTAAAATTTACTAATTAATTTGAACCTGTTTTGTTATACGTTATTAATTGTTTACTTGCAATTACTACGCCATATATTTATCAAGTAAATAAGCATTCAAAATGAAAGGGCAGTATGACAATGTCAACCAAAAGAGGTTAATTGTACATTGAAATTCAATTGGTACTGCTTAGTTGGGGAAGCAAACTTTACTTGCCTCAAAGAGATATGACTTGTTTAATGTTTCGATGTAATCGGCTGCTCTTCCTGTACCTATAAGAAAAATATATCTCGTATTAATTATGTTCCAGGGACTCGGTTCAAACCAACGTTTAGCATGATTTAACGGAATGTTAATTAATTCAAATGTATCAACATTATCATGCGATGTTCACCATCCATATAAGGAGAGAGAGAGAGAGAGAGAGAGAGAGAGAGAGAGAGAGAGAGAGAGAGAGAGAGAGAGTATTAAGAAATGTTACAAATATGCACACTAATATATCGCATCTTTATTAAGGAAATTGGCTAATAAGACCGTATTATCATCAAAATAAGTCTAACTTGAAATATTTATCGATTTGTCCGATATATTTTTAATGAAAATAAACAGACCTGTTCTCCCATTTGAGAAGTCCACACACAAATTTAGCATAGCCTCGTTCTTAAAATCAGTTTAGTTGATTGATCTCACATCTCGAGATGACTAAAAGATTGGCACATGATGCTTAATTATCTGGAGAAAGTTGAATTACAATTAGACAGAGAGAGATAGGTAAATAGAGATGTGTGTGTGTGTGTGTGTGTGTGTGTGTGTGTTCAAAGTATAACTAAACTGTTAGGCAAACACCATGCTGCATGATTTGACTGGTTGTTTGAGTATTGGAATTACGGTATGTACATGCTTGCTGCCAATCGCTGCGCTATGCCAGGTGACATAGCTTTCTACACCTGTTAATATCAAATAGTTTCAAACCCTACTGATATTCCAATATTTGCATGTATATGTATGGGTAGTTTTGGTGATATCTTTGTTTTCATTGTAAATATGTAATATAATAGGATAATAGATTAGGTATACTTACGTGTAACTTTAGTATTAGTTGTAATATAAATAGGATGATAGATAATATATATTTACGTGTAACGTCAGTATTCCTTGGGGCAGGACTTGGTATAGACTGATAATATGAAAAGAAGGAATCTTTAAAAATAAATCCGATAGCTTTGAAATATCATTATTTCAGTGATTTCTAAGACAGACTTCCGGTTATAATAATAATAATAATAATAATAATAATAATAATAATAATAATAATATTAGTAATAATGATAATAATAATAATAATAATGATACTAATATTAATAATAATATTTTTATTAGTAGTAGTATAGTAGCAATTTTATTACAATCATTGCTCTATAAAACCAACAACATGGGATACATATATATATATATATATATATATATATATATATATATATATATATATATATATATATATATATATATATATATATCGTCGTCGTCGTCCCATTTTGAACAGTATATCTGTATATTATTATCTGATCTTTTACATCTTACATCCGTGCAATTATCAGGATGGTTTATTATAAATACATGATAAAATTTATTAATTTCCATATCATCTTAGCTTGTCATTTACATACATATATTATATTGGGACATTGGGTGAAAAGACTGATTAAGATATTTACGATAACCATTTCTTTACACTTACGTTGAATACGGAGAGCAATCCAAGGTCACCAGTTTTGTCGTCTAAGGAAATATAGTGTTGATAATTGTCTCGGAACTCACATTTAGGAATCAAATTCTTCTCAGAGAGCGTATTCTTATATGTGTTTTCTTTGGGAATCACTTTTCAAAAAATAACACAGAACTTTAATCTATTCATTTTACTCCGTACGGAATGTCTTAGAATTAGATTAAATAAATTCACGCTGTTCCAATTTTATCCTAATCAAGAAAACTGTCCGCTATGATTAATAATAATAATAATAATAATAATAATAATAATAATAATAATGCTGAGAAGAAGAAGAAGAAGAAAAAGAAGAAGAAGAAGAAGAAGAAGAAGAAGAAGAAGAAGAAGAATGAAGAGAAGGTGGAATTTAAATAGCGCCTAATCTTCAGAAGCTCTAAACGCTTTACAACATCTGTAATGATATTAATAAAGAAAACACAAGAAACAAAACAACATTAAATTAAAACCATAAAATGGCATGACATCAAATACATAATATGACATGATTATATAAATACGTAGTATTGTTTATACATGTTATTTTCGATTTTACTTATAATTAGCTTTGGTGTTATGATATCTATGAAATGAAAAAGTTACGACACCAATACTCCCTTTCACTTTTTCCTTCTTAAAAAATCTTTAAACACTTATAATTCATGATGCAATAAATTTAGCCATGATAGGTTTGCAGAAATAAAACAGCACCACAAATCCTTTAAAATTAAACATTAGCTACATTTCAAAAAACATTTTTGTTGAACTTCCAATCATCATAGAAATACATATAACATACTATATGCATTCGTCATGAAGCTCTTATTGTATCATTGCAACAGTTATAGTATAACCGACACACAAATAAAGCGGTACACGTATTGTAATATCAATTATTCTTTCTTTTGAAGCATTTACCTAGTGATAGGCCCAGTTCTTCGATTTTTGAATAATCTGATAGCTTTTCGTGTAGGACGAGGGTTGGATCTATTTGATCGTAAGTGTGTTCGATTTCGGAAGTTTCCGGAGCCCTTTTACTTGAAGAGATATTGAAGTACGTGAGAAATATATTATCCTTATTCTGACATACAGCATCAATTAAATAATTAAAATATCTAAGATTACTATTTTGAATCAGCTGTTTTTTCGTCTTTTAACTTTGAAAGTTGTTGCTAAAATGTAATCCCTAACTGCATGTATCTAACAGAAGTTACAAAACCAACCGGGTTTGTGAAATTGAACAAATAATTTTATTATTTCAGTAATACAAAAAAAAAAACAGTTAAGAGGAACTTTTCAGTATTTTTAACTAAATCCAAGTAATCATCAATATTTATTTCATCAAGCACAAAATAAAAAAGTTCCATGCTGACCGGAGAACAATCTTAATATATCACAACGCCATTGTCCAGAAATTAATATAATTCTAAACTATTGCTTTGTCAAGACCGACTAAAAAGAACTCTGTAACTCCCCCCAAAAAGTTTTAAATTTCCTTTCAAACTATATCGAAACACAATATGAACTATATCGACAGACTGATATTAATAGATGAAATCAGACAGAAATTAGAAATGGAATTATTCACCATTGCTCTCCTTATAGATATATATATATATATATATATATATATATATATAGAGAGAGAGAGAGAGAGAGAGAGAGAGAGAGAGAGAGAGAGAGAGAGAGAGAGAGAGAGAAGTAGAGTGATGTACATAGTGGACAATCAGTTTTCAATTCCTAATTCCTGCTCGTGTTGTTGTATTAATATCAATATATATATATATATATATATATATATATATATATATATATATATATATATATATATATATATATATATATATATAACAGAATTGTTACCGAGAGGATGGTGGATTAAATGAACAACACAAACACAATATGTGAAAGAAAATATAAATTTATGAACTAAATTATTAATGGAAAATAATGATGTATCAACACAATAACTCATGCGTTCAACCCACAATTACACTCACAATTATTCACAATACATGAATAAATTAAATATTAATACAAAAGAAAACACAGATACAAATGAATCTCTTGGACTATACACAGATCCAAGGAACCTTTACAAAAGTTATATTACCGCAAGTATAAATTGCGATAAACACATACGAACATCAAACTATACTATCGCACGTATGGATTGCGACAACTAGCACGAACATATACATGTATTCAATCAAGCTGCTAGCTTTTATTGAGATTCATGCAAAGCCTTGAAATACTCTTGTGATCTGAAGTAACCATGTAAATACAACAATGTATTCAATTGTACTACAATTGCAACACACACATGTGTCTCGACCCTGTATAACCGTACGATTCACCAACAGTTGAATCGCCGCCCAGTTTCCCCGAAGACCTAGGGTTGACCAATACTTTTGTCGGCCGTTTGCCCTTCACGGATCCACCACAGTTATACGTACAGACAGCATACAACATCTACTAGAACATACGGTCCCAAATACTTTAATATGCCACCCCGGATGTTTACAACTCTAGACAGCTCCGACACTCGGACTTCTAGATTTCCGGATATTTACACGTCACGACAGATGTAGACGAACAGACAGTTCGACAGACAGACAGTCAGATACTTCAATTCGATTGCACAATTAAACGGCACAATCAATCGCATTCAGCTATAATTCAGAGATGTTCTGCAACAAATCAGCTACGATATCAAAGACGTTATCAAAGATGTTCCCAGAGATGTTCTCAGATGCGTTATCAGAGATGTTATCAGCGATGTTATCAGAGATGCTATCAGCGATGTTATTAGAGATGGTATCAGAGATGTTCCGCAACAAATCATCTACAATTTCAGCTACGATCTCAAAGGCGCTATCAGAGATGTTATCAGATGTTATCAGATGTGATCAGATGTTATCAGAGATGCTATCAGAGATGCTATCAGCGATGTTATCAGATGCGTTATCAGAGATGCTATCAGCCCTTTGGCTGGAGAAAGAATGACAAGCTATCTTTCCTACGAGAAGATACTTTTGGTCCCGTCATATTTTTCAGAAATATTCTGCCTTATATACCCTCAAATAGGTGAGCAGAAATCACGGCAAGATTACCGTGCACTACGTGAATCTAATGTTCAGAACTTCATGTAATTCAAAGTCAGGCACATGCAAATCGTTACACGCCGCTTACCTTGAAGAAAACCACTTATTCACCCCAGGTAACGCATGTACAACGAAACCAAAAAAAAATGAGATTAATTTGTAATTCATGGAAAAAAAAATTCAATTTTCGCCTAATTCTGTGACAATATATATATATATATATATATATATATATATATATATATATAGCCATCAACACAATATAGATATTCACAACATGTATTTCTACCTTCTCTTCCAATAAATTATTGCGACAACAATAATCATTATTGTGAAGCCCAGCGCACCGAGAGCCCCTCCCACTGGAATACATATCGGTAAAGAGGAGCTAGACTCTGTTGATGTTTCCTCTTGTTGCAGACCTGCAATTTTTAAAATATCCACATAATCCAGAAACAAACTTGATTTTGAAGAAATGAGAAACATAACAATGATGTGTTTAATGAAGCGAATTTACATGAGCAATGTAGACCTTTTACAGAAAACTACAATAACTAATATGGTTATGTAAATATTATGACGTAATTTCAACTATGAAAGCAACACCTGAAAATATATCTGATGTTCTTTGTATCGATTATTCCAAATGTTTTAAGAGAATGGTCCAGTTTGCTTTACATCTGAATAAACTCGTTCATATTCTACACACCTAGGTATTGTACTGACTGTGAGAATTGAATGTTCGTGTTGCTGATATTTATTGTGTGACGTAAAGGATGTGAATGAGAAAATCTTTGTGTTGTGATCAGAGTAGCCTTAGTTGTATTGACATTCGTCTGCAGCTTGTTATATGTCTTCCATGATTTCACATTATAAATGCACCTCTCTACTCCATGGATGGTTGCATCAATTTCAGTTGGGTGGCTAGACTGGTATATTTGGGTGTCATCAGCGTACAATTTGTGCTACACTGGGTGATGCTCTATGACACTTGAGAGCGGCTGTGTGTATAGAATGAAGAGAACTGGTCCAAGAGCAGACCCCTGTGGAACACCACAAAATACGTCCACTGGGCTGGAATGTATTCCATTTGCAGATATAATGTGTGTCATGTTGACTAAGTAGGACTTGAACCACTGTAAGTCAATATTCTAAAAACTAAATACATGCTGGAGACGGTGAAGTAATATATCATGGTCTATCGTGTCAAATGCTGCAGACAAATCCAGGAGGGTGAGGACAGTAATTTTGAAAGATGATGGGAATCCCCCCGATGAGTGAGAGAGATATTAATAACATCAGTTAATGAAAGGAATATTGGATCTAAGAACTCAAGCAGCAGTGATGTCGGAATTGGATCAAGTTCACAAGACTTTAGTGCAATCTTCTTCACGACTGTCCGTAATAAATCAATATAAACGAGTTCAAATGCTCCTAATGGTTGTCTATGAAATTCTGCATCATAACTGTATAGTGACGAGTCAGTTGAAATTGTGCTGTCAAGCGAATCTCTAATGGTTTGTACTTTGTCACGGAAGCAATTTGCAAATTGGTCCGGAAGGTCTACTGGAGAGAAGATAGTTGGAAATGGTGTACATTTATTCCTTGACATTATTTTGTTAGTTATCTCGAAGAGCTCTTTTCAGCTGAAACTTACCGTGATCTTAGTACTGTAGTGGGATAATTTGGCTAAATGGACTACGTATGTGATGTTCTTCTTAGCCGCTTCATAGATTTGTTTATCAATAGTGAGTCTTGTGGAAAGCCAAAGCCTCTCTGCTTTTCGGGGATGCCCTTTAGCAGTGCTAAGCTGGTCCCTAACACTGCTATACCATGGAGAACTTTTTTTTAGTGATACTCTGCATTTGGTGGCTAGAGCATGTTTTTCAAGAAATAAACGCAGGCAGTTATCAAGTTGTTCCGCTGTTGGATGTACGAAAGTTGTTAGGTTTTCTTGACAGTTGCGGGGGAACGACTTGATGAAGTATCCGCTGGGTGTTAAATCCGCACATTTTGGTTCATCGCCTGATGGCTTAAACCATGTTTCTGTCAGGAAGAAGATGTCGATATTCTGGTCTTTGATAAAATGAACTATTTCTGTGCGCTTTTCCGGTGATCCTGCAACACGCAACCAACATCTAACTTCGTATTTCCCTTTTTCTTCAGAAACTCAGGAAATTATAACCTAATAGTAAATACTCCTTGTTGTTGTTATTGCTGTAGTAGAATTTAACGCCATTTTTCAGCACACGATAGTCTATACATAGCGGCCAGTATTACTGGTGGAGGAAGAAACCGGGATACTCCCGGAAAGAACCACCGACCCACGAGAAGCTACTGGCAAGCTTTCCCAAATAACTACATTAGCCGAATCTAAGACTCGAACCCACGCATACAGAGGTGAGATGGCAGTAATCCGTAACGGAGAGCGCTTTAGACCACTCGGCCACTCGGGTCCTAAATACTCCTTGTCATATAGTGCCAAAAGTAGAAATCGTGTGCTGTATTTGTTTATTCTTACACTCATAAATGATATTAACAATTAATAGTAGTAGTAGTAGTAGACATAGTAGTAGTAGAACTATTATTATTATTGTTGCTGTTGTTGTTGTTGTTGATGTTGCAAGATTAGGTAAATTGTACGGTTGTCTAATGTTACTGTTTTCTATAAAGTGAATAAACTCAATACTATACATTGCAAAAATCTCAAATATAATTCCAAAAAGTCTTAGCTGATATGCCCTGAAAAGGCAGTTTCTAAAGATGGGCAATATCTAGTACATATATGGACTGATATCATTAGTTTAGAGCAATGACTTTCATCTGGGAATATAGTGTTCCTGTTAAAAATACATTATTTGCATTACATATAGAACTGTGTTGTTAGTTTTGTTTTGTTTAGAATTTGCTTTTTTATTGTTTTCGTTTGCTGTGTTTTTAATCTATATTTCATTGTTGTATGGGATTTTAAATTACAGCTAGAATTTTTTTTTAATATTTTGTTGTTGTTGTCGTTTTGATTTTGATTTTTCCGTTGTCAGTTTGTTTTTCCAATTTTTTTTGCATGTCTTGTGCAGTCAGTGCACTATCTACTACCATGGGAGATATTAAGACATTGCTTTTTTAAAATCCTAAATAGATTTTCCGGGAACTCATTGTTGAAATCAAAGCAAAATTAGATTAATATTCTTCAACCATTATGGTAAATCTGGTTGTATTCCCTGATTATTTTGATTTGTAGCGCACGATGTGTGCAAATAGTCATTTTAGACAAATGACAAAAGCGTTACATTGGTGACAATTACTAAGGAAAAGTATACAATAATATTGTCTTTCATTTTCATTATTAGTATCAACTGTCTTGTGTGTAATTATATCTTGAGTAGATTTAATACACCAAAACATGTAAACTAATAATAATAATAATAATAATAATAATAATAATAATAATAATAATAATAATCATAATGAAGATGTTGATAGCAAGTGGCAAGTCTCCAAGTTATCATAAACGTTTCAATACGAAATGTAATGTCACCAAATATGTTAAGATATACCTATATATATATATATATATCTATATATATATATATATATATATATATATATATATATATCTATATATATATATATATATATATATATATATATATATATATATGTTTATTTTTCAATGTTAATATCGTCAATGTTTATATACCAACCAATGGTGCAATTGTCTTCCTGCCATCCTGGTTGGCAGCCATGGATACAAGATCCAGTATATCGTTTACATGATCCATCCACAGCACACTGTCCGCAGTATTCACTACAACTGACGCCAAAAGTACCTGTTAAACATCCCACACTACATATTCCGTCGGAGGCACCACATCCTGTTCCATGTAGGCAGTTTATGCAGTTATTGTCGCAGAGATGGCCCCATTTCCCTTGAGAACATTCCAGACAATATCCGTCCCTTTGATTGCATGTGTTGCCTTTGCAATCACTGTCACACGTATTGTTGCAGGAGTATCCCCACCATCCTGTTTTACAACCTCTGGAACAGTTGGCATCTATTATGTTCTGTTTTGCAATGGGTCCCCCGCAGTAGCAATAAATGTCACATGTCCATCCGCACAGATTATCTTGGCAGTCTACAAAAAGCATTTAAAATATTTCAATTCACAGCATTAAAATGTGTATATGAAACAACCATTGACCATGTTCATCAATATAAAAATATTTATATATTGACGTTTTTATTAATAATGGTGCTATACCTGTACTGATTCGGTTAATATATGAACTGATGAACATTTTCTAACATAATAAATATGTTTAACTCTGATTAAGACTTATCAACACCATTGAAAAGGATTAATAACAATATTGCATGTTTATTGGAGAATTGCGTCAAATTCAAAGACAATCTCAAGTAACTAATGCCATCATATTAAATGGTTGACAATCGTATTACCTGCATTACGGTAAATTAAATGATGCAATTATTTCGCTTCTAAAGACTGAGCAATGTTTCACTGGTTCAAGATACCTTACATAAAAACGTTCGAATAGTATCTGAAAGGAATAATAGAAAATACAAATTACCTCCGATATCTGATGATAAATACATATTATGGAACTTTTTAAAACAAGAACCAGTGTTTTTGTAGAAAGAAATTCTGAGCGAAATGGCTGTCCTAAAAACTGAGCAAATCTCTCAATCAGTCGGGTGGCTGATATGTGTATCCCGAATGACCTCATCATGAAAATATAGTCTCTAATTTAAGGGATGCAATGTCTAATGTAGCATCTGACAGGCTGTGGACTAATCACATTTCTTATATGTGGAGGCAGATATCACTTCATAACTGATATAATTTCTGCTATCATTGCATTTTTTCATTCAACATGATTTATCCTTGAGTACAGATAAAATGTATCATGCATTTTATTGGGGATATAACTTCTTCCTTTACCCAGTTCGTAAGCTCACCCCGAAAAGCATCTTCTTAATACAATGGAAATATTAGTCTCATAGCAACATTTACAATACAGGTAAAACATCTCGCAAAACTTGCAATTTTTTATGCTGATCTGCAATGCCTGTACGCCTTACAAAAGTTTGACACCATCACGTTCTTAGTGTACAACCTAACAGGGCACAATTACAGGGATAATCTAGGCTAAGTTATATTATGTAATAGTTCAATAGATTTTCTTTTAGTTCCTACGTACAATTTGGACAAGATTGGGAACAAAATAATACCAATTCAAACTTGGTTTTATATATATATATATATCTATATATATATATATATATATATATATATATATATATATATATATATATATATATATATATATAATCTACGAGCACAACGTTTGTTAATGTTTTGCCGACACTCCTGTTGATACATTCTTATAATAACTTTGTGAAATTCTGTAGAAAGTTTCAAAGTTTTCTCCATG
Source organism: Unio delphinus (assembly GCA_029339505.1). Taxonomy (NCBI): domain Eukaryota; kingdom Metazoa; phylum Mollusca; class Bivalvia; order Unionida; family Unionidae; genus Unio; species Unio delphinus. The sequence goes on along the minus strand of JAQISU010001236.1, from coordinate 17,624,151 downwards.
ATTTTACCTGACGGACTGGGCAAACAAGAACATGCGGAGCAAACTTCTTAGAATTACCAAGTTAAAACCCAAGTGAAAATTGGAGTTAGCACAACATACACTATCAAATATGTGTGTAAAACAAACTCATATTTAGAAAGATAAGTGCATGTCCATCAAATGAATTAATTTGTTAACGGTTTCCTATCAGCTTCCAAATGCTTCATTGTATACAAATTGCTCATCTTTGCTAACACAACCTTACAATGTATGTCAAAGCATTGTTCTCGAAGCTTGATTAACTGATTAATTCATAGTATTAAAATGTTTCGATTACCCGTTAAAAAATGTTTATATTTTTAAAGGCATACAACCTAAGTAAAAACGAACAAAATTATATATTTCTTTCTTCGGTTCGTGATTACGTATTTAGTTGAAAAATTACGATTCAGGCTGTTACTGAGGCCGAAATCAGGCTAGTATCGGAAATTTTGTAATAAAATACGCGATTTTTCATTAGTGTCTGGCAGACAAAAATTTGCTATTTGCCACGCCTATATTCATGTAACCTCTAAGTTGACCTCTCCCGAAGATTAAGAATTTTAGCCATGCGCAAACACGTGTTTACAAAAATAATGGCGGATGCAGTCACGCAACCTTAAATTGAAATCGATTCTGAAAGGAGGGGGGAAAAAGGCTCTCTGGGCAAATGATGGCAGCACACTCATATGTATTGGTGACCAGCATAAACGATGGAATAAAAAAAAAATCCACTTTGAGCCTGAAAACTAATCCAGAGGTCACCAAATTCTTGCTGGATAGGTGAGTCTCAATTTTGCAACGAAGAGTCTAGTTTTTATACCGTTATTATTTCTGTATTGTTAATTCTTTATCAAAACTGTTAAAATAACATGTGATATAAACTGGCAAAACTTCATTTAGCGTGAAATAAACTGTCACAGCCCTGCAACAATATCGCTGAAACCCGCATGTATGTACTGCTGCTGTTTTTGAGGGTACCAAAGGGGCATGATCATCTTCATTTTCGCACGCAACCATAGGACTTTATTTAGAAGCAAGCAGTCACTACTGATTTTTTTTAATAAAAAAATATATATAATGTAAATGGTGATGGCTGTAAATGAAGATAATACAATGCAGTGAAGTATATTTTATGCATACTATTATTTGTAAAGTATATATAATTATTGTGTCTAATGAACCATTTATTTTCCCTTGCTATATTAGTTATGAATTGAATGGCAGTGCATGGAAAAAATCAGAAACAGAGAGGAATGTCACAGAAGACATGACCACAACAACTACACTTGGGTCAACAATTCATAGGGTACAAATTCCTGTTGTCTCTGATATAATCACATCAGAATCAGATATGGCATCTGTGTAAGTATTAATACATTGTATTAAATTGTGTGTATATGTACTTGTTTGCTAACAATTTGGTAGAGTCACATCTAAGGAATGTATGTATTACATGGAAATGTATCATTCTACATTAGTTAAATATATTGCAGTTGGTAAAGATTGTACATTTTGTTAAAATATGGTTTGTTATATTTAGAATAATACTTTTTTTTGTAAATTGTTTGTTCGCATATTTCTTTTTTGTTATTTCTATGTACCTCATCATGCTGTTTGTAATTTAGTTAAAGGGCCTCATGGGAGATTAGTCTTTGTCTAAATGAGTCACCCCTTTAAATAAATTATTATTATTATTATTATTAGTATTAGTATTATTTCTTGAAGCATTATCATTCCCATCATAATAACCAAGATAAATGATAATGCTTTCTTTGGATACAAAGCTAAAGATTTCCAAGTTCAACATTAGTATTTAGAATTTACACATTTCAAACTTTTGTTTTAAGGGATTCAGTCTTGTCTGTAGTTGAAAAACTTAAGGCGAAGGAAAGCCTAAAAGTTTTATCAACCCATTTGAGACAGTATACTAACAAAAAATAATCGTGACACATACATAAAACGGGAACATTTGTGTTAAGTATATTAACAAACAACGATTATTATACATGCATGATATATGTTACTAAACTAAAAGTAATTGTATGATATAGGGGAGTGGTCTACTGATAATGTATGTACACATATACCTCGATAGTAATTTGTCTAATATGTAGCCTGCTTGACTGGGTCCAGTTGGTGTTTGAGTTTTAGTGGACAATATATAAACTTTTTAAGGTTACGCAGTTTGTTTCTTTGATGCAGCCAGACATTCAACATTGGTGGACCATCTGTTAAAGTAAATACATAATATTTTTAATCCTTGATCTTTGCTGTGTGCATTTAATATAGGCTGTTCTACAGAATTTGGAGGGCAATCGCATGTACGCAGATAGAGTGTGTGTAAAAAAAAGTATGCATGTGTACAGGGAGGGAGGGGTCAAGCTTTGCCCGATTTTTGCGCACATGCCCATTGTTGGAATCAGATTTTGTTTCCAGATTTTTTACTTTTTTGCTTCCAATCTAATTCACATCAGTCTGAGTTATTCACAGACAGGGGAACATTTGCTAAAGTAGGATAAATTGGGGATTGGAAGTAAAATGTGGCATGGGAGGAAACTGATGGGTCAGAAGAAGAAAAAGCTTAACCTTTTACCCTTATGCAGATGCCGAATGATGTTTCTAGCACCCCAAGGCATATATCTAAGCAAACAATTCTTGGAAACAGATGTATATTGATGTGTACAAAATTACCCCATAAATGCGTTCCCTGCCTCAAAAGTTGTAGGGATGGAATGAGTATGTTATTCTCTGCTTGTATAATGCTACTGTACATTGGCGATTTCATCAAAACAGATTTATGGAGATTTACTAATTTTAAATAGTTTTCTGCATCTGAATCAATTTATTTATTTAGTCATTTTCCTTTGTTTCAGATGTAAAGCAGAACTGGAGAATTTACAGAAGTGTGATTGTATTGTATGCCTCCAAAAAACATTCATATAAGCCATCAGCTTTCAGAGCTGGGAATCTGTTGGCAGCTCTTGATCATAACAATCATATTGACAGAGATGTGATTGTAAACACAGATGGAACAATAAGGTAATAAACTTTATTTTAGCTTGTTAACGTAATAATTCATTATTATTAAAATATTAATACTTTATCTAAAAGTTGATAAACCATCAGTTTGTGGTACAATTTAATCTTTTACTGAAGAAATTATTTAAAATAAATTTCATAAACCAATTTTGGTTAGAATTATTATAATGTAATTAGAAAATTCTGTAAATAATCTAAACATTTTTATGATACATGGGTAAGATATAGGTTTGCTATACTGACATTGTCATCTGTAGCAAAATGATTTGTTACATATAATTGTATGCAGTTTTTATTTGGACTTTTGAGAATTTAACAAATATAAAAAACATTGTATGTGAAATGTTTGCATTTTTTTGTCAGATATCAAAGGTAAAAAAGTGAGAAATGGTCTGCAAACCCAAAGAAAACTGATCAAGAGTACCTGTACATTCCGGAAATTAATTATGAAAATATTGAACATGATGTAGATGATAGTGTTGGCATGAACGGGCCAGTTGTTTTGGAGATAAATGATCCTAGGTGAAAATCTGATGTACTTGCTCCAATACCACCACCACCTACAGAAGAGATCATTACAAAGCCAAAATCTCATTTGAAGCTAAAATGATTTAGGCCTTTTAGTCCGGTAAGGCCTATTGATATTAAATTGTTATGGAGAGACTATTCTAGTGATTGCATGGTAACAAATGATCCCTACCATGAACCCATATAGACTTTGACTAAGTCTTTCTTGAAGTGCTTACCATGAGCCGAAGACCAGCATCTGTTTGATTTCCAAGTAGCAGTTTATCTTCAGACTACTGTTGATTATGTTATTAATGCTTTTAAAAACCTGCACTTTAACAACAAGATGTAAGACCTTTTCTAACTTTTCATACCCATTGCATTTAAACTTGTCTTATATGTATGTTTAGATTGAGGTAAATGCAGTGTATTTTGGCCATAAGATGTATTTAAAAACGTTCAGCAGAAACTATACATTGTAATTCATTTAATATTAAAGGAGTAACAAGATTAACATCATCGAATTGCAAATCGGTATTATTGCATAATAAATTACCTTTTAATAATTTTATTTTCTAAATGTTTTGTGCAAAATTGATGTCAGAAAGATTTCGAGAATACCTTGAAGAAGACAAAATGTACATTGGAGCAAATGACTTCAATCCATACTCTTCATCTTGATTTCATTGCTCCCGCTAAACATTACTGTATCTATCAATAAACACACTGAAGCATTAACGTTGATATGTAACTGAACAATACCCATCAAAGAACATGTGTTGTGCCATGTGAGTGCATCTTAATTTAACTACAATTTTTAGATTTATTACAAACATCCAATATCAGGACTGCATATTTATGGTTTTATTATTGGCCAAAAAAAACTGATAGCAACGATATGCATTGCTTAAAAGAGTGTTTGCTTTACTACTGTATATATGTATGCATGAATGTATGTATGTATGTATGTATGTATGTATGTATGAATGAATGTAATAATGTATGTTTTTTTTTCATCAAAATGAATTACCTCAGAAAACAACATTGAGCTTAACAACATTGTTTCGAATTCCACAACATAGTATTGTCCCATATTTCTGACTACATTATTAAATATTTAGGCTAAATATTCTAACAAAAAATATTTAGACTTTTATTTTAATTAAATTATATATTTTCCTGAATTTGTTTGCTCAAATTTTTAAGAATACCATGTAATGAAGCGGTTTATCACAGGTGCAGCGATGTCTGCCATTATAGGTTCATGTACAGTTTCAAACTGATTTTATAAAGAAAATAATGATGTTAACTTCTGTTTTGTTAAAAAAAGAAAATAAATTAGAAATGATCTTGACCTATTATATTTGTTAACAACAAATTTCTATTTACATACTGGTGTTGTGGCCTAGTGGTAAGAGCATCCACCTCATATGCAAGAGATTGTGGAGGCCTTGATCCCTGGCCAAGCCATACCAAAGACATAAAAATGGTATTGACAGCTGTCTCATATGGTGCTCAGCATTAAGAGGTAAGTGTATGGACTGTTCGTCCTACTGTCAGGAACTCAAGCAGTGATATATTGCTTCAAGCAGGGTTAATGGTCAGTTAGCAATTAAAACACCCCTGTGAATGTGTAAAAGTTTGTTTGTCTGCATAGCCTAATTGGCATCAACACTGCATAAATACATTTTGCCTTGAGTTACAACACTGTCATAACTTCATGGATACATCAATGTCTGTATAAAGTACAACCAGTCATTTTACGTCTAAAAAATCAAGAGGTCAAAGTCTCTTCGCCTGGTAGCATCATTCTGCATTCCTGAATTTGATATGTATATCTGAGCCAGTGTTGCATTGTATATCGTACATTATATATACTGATCAGTGTATATATATATATATATATATATATATATATATATATATATATATATATATATATATATGTGTGTGTGTGTGTGTGTGTGTGTACCAAGCTACCCTAATTTTATAAGAAATGTAATAGGAAACATGCAGGGGGGGAGGGTAATTTCAATATTAGTTTCTCTGCAGTAGTTTGTTTAGGTAATGTACTAAAGTTTGGCATTTAGTAAAAAGTAATCACTTGTGTCAAAAGCAAAAAAATACAAGCACAGGACACAAAAATATCAATGTAATTTCCAATGAACTGTCTAGTATTTTGGAATGGGATGTCTGTAATCAATCTTTTATAGTAATGGTACACTAGTTTCTCATATAAAAGTCTTTGGAAGACAAAGAAAATGGACGAACGGAGGCAGAAGTTAGACGGACTGGAGGGAATTGGACTACCAGTAAAGATGCCACAACTTGGTCAAGTTAAAAACTAGTGATAGGGTTTTGATTTTAGTTTCATTTGATAGATGACTTTTTTAATTATATTAAACTGTTGTTGATTTGGCTTTGACATTTTGTGTATTCATTAACATAACTGTCGACACCACGGACTGGGATCTTTGAGCATTGCATCTCTCTATCACTACTTCAATTCCTCACAAAAACAAGCAGGAGGGGGTGTCTTTTGTAATAATTTAAATAATATTGGGAGCACATCACCCAACATAAAAAACACGGAAAACCTCTGTATATGCTATAATTATTCTTAGATGATATCCTTCAGTATTTTACGCCTGAAAGTACTCTTGAATTAAAGTTATATCTGTATATGATGCACATTTGTACTTATATAAGTTTAGTACATTTAATAATATATAACAGTTTTACAGTGTATGCAGTTGTGTACATTCATCCGTGTATTCATATAAAGGGTATAATTATTTCTATAAAAACATTTTAAAAATTGAAAATGTGATGCATTTAATTGGTGTCATGTATATTTGATTTATTTGTAATAAGACGGCTGATGATGCACATATGTGATATAAGCATTCAAAGTTGCTTTTGATGAACTAGTATTTTAGTCTTAAAAACCTTATTCTGTTTTCAGAGCCATTTTGTTTCACATATAATTGAAATTAATGAGCAGTATCTGGATAGAATAGTATCGTAGTGTTTGTAGTTCTGTTGATATTTACAAGCCAATCTGTATTCATGAAACACTGCAACAAGTTTTCCTTTCTCAACTCAATATGAATATGCGTTATTGATCATTTAACATAATGTGTTACTTTTCGATGCACGATTAAAATCATGTTCACCAGTGTAGTTTTGTTCTTTGCTTCCAAGACAATGCTAGTGAACTTCAATTCATCCTATGTTTTAATAAATAGTCTCCTCACAGTTGCTTTCAAAACCTAGCCATACATATAATCATTCTTTAGTGGGTAGGTAGCTAAAAAATGTTTAACAAAACTTGTCCATGCAAAATAAAAAATGCATACTACAAAAGAAATGCTTTATGCAACTTAAAATCAACATGAATTATATTACTCACACATCATATCATTGGATTGATCACCCTAGTCTTCCTTGAGTAAAGCTATGGTACTGGCCAAAATTATTTATCCATTATACACCATACACAACAGCTTGGAATGACACGTTTGTTGCCAGTACTTAGGTATCCGTTAAGTCCATACAAAAACTGTCTATTAGTATTATGCCTTTCCCCCGGTTGTAATCATTATCTTCTTCTACCATGAAATCTTCTATATACCTCTGTGCAACAAGGAGCCCGACTTCATCTAAAACAACCAGGTCGAAATCCTGCAGAATTTCTTTTAAAAATTGTCAGTAAAAAAAAAATCCAAAAAATATATGAATTAAATGTTGTATGGGAAAAAATTAATTTTTGTGGTATGCAATGAAGCAAACCTGTAAATATACAAACAAATGCGCAAATCACATCGACTATCGGATACGTGAGCGTGAGGTGGTAATGCAAATGCACAAGAAAATCAACTTTATTCTGAGCCAAAGAAGCGACTTTAGCGAGACCTTTTAATAGCGGTTCTGATTACAATGATACAAATTATCATATTATTAGTTGGTTTATCTTACAACGTAACACAATCTCACAAACACGACAAGTAAACACTTTGAAGAATGGCCCTTTAAAGTAACCTCTTATTGTCAGGATTTTCCATCGTATTGACCCTTTTGCCTACTTCTTGTAATTTATCATATATCATGAGAAATCTATAAGCAATACATATATTGTGGGTGACTATAAAGAACTAAGATCGACAGACGAAGAAATGCGAAGAAAAAGGCTATAATTACATCAAAAGAGAAATATATGCTTACCTGGACTTCCATATTTGTTGACACGCGTCACGTGACACTGCGACTACGGAGAATATCAGTAAATTCCGTTTCTGCATAATTAATTAGTAATACGTTTCATTGATTAAACTTACATTGTACATTTTTTGAAACTTAATGACCTGTAATTACTCAATATTTTTACTATACTTTTCATTATATCATGCATTTGCAAGAACAAAAACGTCGACAATCTTAGGTTGTATGCCTTTAAAGGCAAACAAATTAGTCTAATAAAATATTAATACCAAAATAAAATGAGAAAATTTTAGGTAAATAGGTAAAAAGTATATGGAATTCTTGGAAACTGTAATCTGTGCCCTAGGATATGCTGCTTTACTGAATTTAAACTATAAAGATTCCATTAATATTACCTCCGAAGACGAACACTTCACACAGGGTTAATGCTGTTGGAATTGTATTCTTTAAACTGATCTCTACATGCTGGGCATTATTCTCATATAATGTTATGACTTCCGTTATTAACGGTGGCGTTTCCTTTGGATGCTTAAACACCAGGTTAAAAGAACTGTTTGTCGCAAATGACACAGAGAATCCAGACAGCCTTTCTGCAATGACAATAATATATATTTGGATAAATTATTTGATATCATTCAGTGAACACAAGCTACATCTCTATATTGCCATACACGCTATATTTGTTGTAATCAACAGGGCTCACATAGGCTATAATATATGCTTTACATTTATGAATTTATTTTGGTTTTCATTTTTACTTTCAATACAAAGCATTATAGATCAGTAAAGGAGTACAGTCTAAACCATTAAGATGACTGTGTTGAAAAAACTTATCTACGAGGCCGCCACAGGAAATCAGCACTTTTCCGCAGCTGTTTGAGACGGAACCTGGTATTTATTTATTTATTTTAATATTTTTATATTTTTTTAATATATTTTTTTATAATTTTCTATGATATACTTCTGTGTGAAACATAGAAATTGTATGGCTTACTACATTTTATTATTTTTTGTGCATGTATTTTTAAATGTGAAAAATATATTAATACATCTGAAGAATATATTAATACATCTTTACATGTTAAAATATTTTCTTATTATATATAGGACTGCCTCGTGTAAGATTTTCAATGATATTTATGCCTAAATCCTTTGCACATGATGTCACACTTTTCGCTGAGTTCTAGCATCCGAACTTGTTTCTGTAGACGATTTGAAAGAATTGTCCCTCTCGTCGTCAGCGATAACAGTGACGCTACATCAATCATATGCTGTTATAATACGACGGGAACATAGCCACGGTCAATAATCAGTGAGGTTTATCGCATGAGTAGATTTCACAAAATGTAGGCCAAACCAAGTCACAATATCAGGATTAATCCACTTAGCAAATTAAAATACTCAACGCCTGAAAATCATGTCGATGTCTGGTAGGGGTTAATTTACCAATACCCTAGTTATCTCATGTGCTGGATGCTTAAATCAATTAAAATACGGTGCGCACTCACCCATCCTAAGAACGGTTTCAGCATAACATGCAATCATATAAACGGAGATAAGTTAACATTTCATATTTCACAGCCCATATATTTTCGTACGACTTCCGTCAGCATTGTCCGAAGAGATTGAGCACAAGAACGATCTCCGTATGGCCGCACAAACTGATCAAATCGTCGTTGCTCATTATTGCTATGAAGCAATCACACGTACAAAGGATCGGTTATTTCCGATCTCGGCAATATATTTAAATGAATCGCCCCCCACCCCCCAATGCTGCAAGCAGTGGAAATGTTTATAACTCTTTTCTATCGTGAGAATAAAATTGTACTTGACGTCATAGTGGTATGGTCAATTATTGTTATCACAGCTCCATTGTTTAAGCAATTAGAGCTGCACAAAACTTCGCCGGTTATTGTTACAGCCATCTCGCTAGATTGTCGTGATCCCCATAAACTGCGACCTGCACCAATACCAGAATCATCCTTGATGTTCACAGTTGGAATTCAACCATTCCATAGCACATTATGTTATCAGCAATTATGAAGCATTTAGCGAGGATGTAATTCGAAACTGTCGAATAAAAACCCCAGTTGCTGATGTTATTAGTAATGCTTATCTCCGATTCGTTGATAGGGGAAGAAGTCTTTGTTCTCCATTTGTATTTTATGAATGTTATAATGGCGTGATCGCAGATACCTTCGTTGTGGATCATATTGATTCGAATCCAAGACATGATTGTTTGGGAAATATTCGGTCAATTAAAAAGTGTGATAATTATAAGCATGTTATGGAGGGTTTGGCGAAGAATCAACGGCATTTAGTGTATGTTAAATGCAAAGAAACGATAAATTAATAGTTTCATTAATAAGAGAAGACGCCAAATATTTCGGTATGGTCCAAGCCCAATACTGAAGAGGGTAGGGATGTGGGGGTGTAGAGATGATAATCAATTAAATCTTGCCAGAGATATATAAGCAGCGATTACAATCTCATTGCGCCCAACACAAATAAAATACACCAATCCAACTAAAACTTCACATAAAAAACGCAGCTCGGGTTTTCTCTATTTGTGTGTTTTATAATATGATTTGGCAACAAAGCAATATTTATTATTATAATGAAATACTAAAATATGAATACAATTGTTTCAAAGACTGAGCGATTTAATAATAAAACCGTCGTCTTACAAAGGTGGAAGTGAAGGCGGAGGCGGGAGTATTATACAACTGAATGAACAACTTAATTTCCCAATTTATTATAGATGTATTTGAAACGATCCAAGAACGAAATTCCGAAGAAATATCAACGCTCCTAGGTGAATAAAAGCGTTGTATATTAATCCAACAAATAATGATAGTAATTCTTCCAGATGTGGAGGATTCACACATTTACTTGTTTGCTACCCTTGCTATTGTGATTGGGAAAATCCGGTCAGTGTTTTAATCTGAATAAGAAGTCAAAAACATTGTTTTTGAATTAGGATAGTTAAATACGTTTAGGCTTCATCCTGAAATAAGCAGCGCCCATTATTTGTAAAACCAAAATCAATACCTAACTAGTGTTGGAAAGTTTTGACACAAGAAAGCTGTAATAGGAATGTCGCGTTTGTAGTAGTATTCAAAACAATGGAAAGTTGGTCCCCTGATAGTTGAATTTGGATTGTGTGACATACTGAGCTACCGCTAAACAGGCTATTGCATACATCGAATTAATCGCCGTTGTAAATACTGGCTGACTGAGGAGCTAACTTTTTGGGGTGATAACAAACAACTCATGTATTAACATTTTACCCCTTTTTTGTTCTAGGAACGACACGTATCTTTATTACACGACCTGATCGAGAGTACCTAGTTATAGTGTCCAAAAGATAAATATTTTGATGTGAAAGAGTACACGGGCAAACGAGGTGTTCATCGTTCACAAATACATTTAGTTGACGGAAACAATATTAATCAGTAGGAGCTCTGAGGTAAAGTAGCAACTAATATATCCATGGGCTGCTCGTTTTCATTTGTCAAGGTCCGCGTGATGGCTTCCATCGCCAAAATTTGCGACTAAAATGACCAAACTCCTTAAAGTTATCACGACAACACGAGATGGATATATATGTGCGTTTAACCTCTTTTGGGACATTATTGTGTTTGAGTATCGTTGCCGTTTCCGAATTATTCTGCGCAGCAGTGACGATAGCAGGAAAACCAAATAGATTTTTTTCTGGATCGATGTCATATTATGTTAATTTAAATGTTAGCAGCCCGGCTTCATTGATATTAAACTATTAGAGGAATTAGTTCTTGTACCAGCCTCCCGCTTCCGAGTCTGAACGCTGCATATTACCATCGTACACTTGCACTAATTCTATTTATTCCGTTACTATTTATAACGTCGACCACTGCAACAGATCAAAGTCAGCGATTACGGCATTTAGTTGCAATAATTTACTGTTATAGGGCATCTTTCTGGTATTCGAGCTCGTACTGCTCAAACAGCTTTCGTAAATGTCTCTACATGTGTTTGTGTGCGAGCTATACTGTATGTGACCCTAACCCTGGCAATTCCAAGGATCTTGTCCTACAGAGTTCCCGTGCGAGACTGTTTCCATATATAGCTGGGGCTGTAAACTTAACAAGCATTGGTGCTGGTAGTGGTGATGGTGCTGGTCCTAACACAGTCACAGTTTAATCCATGATATATATATATATATATATATATATATATATATATATATATATATATATATATATATATATATATATATATATATATATGTCCATGGCATCATCGGATGTGGATTTTAATAAGTCAGCAGACAAAGTTGACTCGTTTACCTTTTTTGCAATTTTAGAATCTCGACCTTGTGATGGATCTAATTCTACGTTGAAATTCATAATTCATTTGCTCGATTTAATAACTGCCCATATGAATTCCAACGGCATGCCAGTTAAGGGCGCGTTTTTTCCAATGTATTTTCAGATGCAAATACTAGTGAAGTATTGGCTGCATAATCCATGAAATAATTTTGATCTAATAGTAGGCATCCTAATACACACTCGCAATTGTGACAGTACTATTTGAATCGGTGTAGGAAACCTATTATCAAATGCTGCTTGCGTTGACACTGCGGATACCATTGTAGACGATGATGTGTAAGTCGCTACCTGTTCTTAATATTACTCTAATTTGACCGTCTGCTATCGCCATTTATTATTTGATACCCATGACTATAATTGGCGTCTTGTCCGGGCTAGTAATGATGGAAGCACTGGGGGTGTTGTCGCAACTGGGTCATCATAAAATTTAGTTATCTTATCAAATTATCAGTCGGTAAATATAACGTTATTCAACTCCGACGATATAAGCCATGATAATTTGACATATGCATGTGTTGGTGTCAATAGCAGCTATGTGCACTTATGTAATTTGTCAGTCGAACATGTCGATACTTTCTTGGCTATGATATTACCGGTATCATCAACTGCTATTATAACAAACATGCAGATTCACATTACCGGGGTTATCACGCTGGTTCGGGAAAATGAACCGATTAAAATCATCCTTCATGCAACTAAGGCTGCAGCAGCTTAGTAAAAAAGTTTATTAACTACGATATGTCTACGTTTTTTTATTTCCCGTATACGCGTATATCATATCGCACAGCGATCACTGCTAATCAAGGGTTTGATGGAACCTGTACTTGGAGTCGTAGTAGACTGAATAGTGTGATCAGTTGATGGGCAATATATGGAGTGATATCATTCTAAGTATTTATCCTTTCAGTATTAACAACGTAACCATGCTCTGGGTCTACAAATTTCAGACACTACCAGCAAGCTGTTGCTTCTAATGTTTGATCAGTTTCTGCCAGTATAAGTGTGTCTTCAGTGCCTTGAATTAAAACGATTGACATTGTCACAAACAATGAATCGATTTGGTTCCATGGATAGGTAATAACTATCCTAATTTTTCAGCACTACAAAAGGAGAGTTTGTACACGCCAGTAACCTCAGCGGCATGTTTGAATGTATTATTAAATGTCATCATGTGGCGACTCATGAAGCTACTTTGCATCGAACCTTGATTGGCGGGGTCATATGTATGTTTCTTCCATGTTACAAGTTTAATGTTGGCTACTATTGGTTTTCCACAAGAGCTCAATGATGGCACTAAGTTTCTCTGACACGTTGTAAATAAGGTCGCACGAGTATTATAAGCTGATCTAAAATCATATAATCCTTCATTAAGTGGCATTAACGTTATCTTTATCACATTATCACTGTTGTCGACGTATAAATTTGTTGCAACGTAGTTTCACGAGTCTGGTTTTCTCACATTAACAATGTTATTGCCACTAATGTCGAGTTCGCAGGCCAACGTGCCGCCGGCCAATTGTACAACTTGAAAACATTTTTCAATAATTGCATTTCTGATAGCTGCGACAGATTCAATATAGTCTCATATTTTTCCATCGTCAGTGAATATTGGAAGATTTACAGATTTGGGTCTAAGACTTCGTCATATACTATCAACGAGTTTAGATATCAACAGCCTGAAAAATAGCGACTACATGTCAATTAAGCTCAGTAAGACTTGGAATAGCAGAAAGTTCATCTTAAGTGGTATATGTTGACGAACACCTGTCAACGAGATTAACGATTTTAAAAATCCTATCTCTAGTGCTAGAAGAGGTACCTTAACTATCTACCATATTATAAATAGTTAACTTGCTTAACATGAACACTTGTATACTCTTGCATGGTGTTACTGAGGCAGATGGGGTGATCGTGATACAGCATCAAGTACATCCAGAACACATGCATGCGCATCTGCTAATGTTTGTGTTGGGAACGTGGAATACGAGATCGCTGAGAAGCTCAGCATTCTACTACGATATTTTAAATATTCTAGAGGCGGATGAGCATACGAGTCCAGATTATTTATACTATTTTCCACACGATTTGGTTTGACAGGTAATTGGTCGCGCATACAAACTCCTCGAACGTTTGAAGTGTTTAATAGACAAGAAGCTTCTAGTGAATCTTTACTTGTTGGTGTTTCATTTTCCATGCAACCTTCTATCTCAACCTTACCATAAAGTTGGAGTTCGTGTGAATAGACTCCACCCACCCTTTGTTTGTAACATTTTTTCCATACCATTGAAATTTCTTTAATTATATACGTTCAGTTGATTTTACAATAATAGCGACTGTAGCGGCCAAATACCCTCGTGACCTATGTTCAAGACGTTCAAGTATATCCCAGGTTCTTAAACGTCGCCAGTTCTCTTGGAAGAATGGGTTTTAGTTCCGTGCCATGGATCTTTCTTTAATCCAATTCCTGCAGCAATTCCACTTTTGACAAGGGCAGCATAGTCTGCAATAGAAGGGGCTACTTCGGCTGATAATCCTTGTGCCAGAAGTGCAAATTTACCTTACGTTTCTTTTGGTCATTAATATCAGTTTTAGATTGATTATGTCGTACATCAAACGCTGATCGCTTAGCGTTATTAAAGTCTTTGAGTTTGCCTTCTGTCAGAAATTTTGTCGCTGCCAACGACGCCTTTTAATCTGACCTGTGATAAAATAACATTCACGGGATGATACGACAGTATGTTAAGTATAAACAACGATTTAGTTACTGATGAGATCGGACTTTAAAATTATATGGTTAAATGTTTTCAGGAAGACTTCAATAAATCTCATTCGCCCACCTACACCCTCAAGGAGCATAGTTTTCTCGAACAATACAACATCAATGTCTATGTAACTAGCAACAGTACTTGGCGGTGCAGTAGGTGTTACAACTAGCTGTACACCGACACGAAAGAGTATCTCAACGACGGATAGTCTGAATAAAAAACCAAGTGTCAAAAGAAATATAATAGATCGGATACCGCTCTAAGACATTTCAGATATTTGTAGACCAGAATTCATATTCTGATCCCATCCCATGAACGTCATCAGCCGATGATACACACGCACATGCAACATATATTCTCACAGAGTTCTTGATGCCGATTTATCCTCAATGAAACTTCACGTACACCGAATTTGCAAAATAAAATTGGACTGCGTGTTTTTGATTCTACTTTTAAATCTGCTTCTGTTATATTTTGGAAAGCAGCAAAGTAATACAGATATGTCGAGGGGCAGATACACCTTGCTGTGATGCTTTATGAAACGCAAATGAACTAGCAGTTGTACTCTGAACACTATTTGATGTCATCGTCAACCACGACATCGTTGAATTACCACCTTGGTAGATACTATATATTATTCGTAATTCTTCGGATATCGACGGTATCATTGTTAGCATCCAAACTGGAGATTGTCAGTATCACTTGTCCATGAAGCGTACAGTTGCGTCCTGAAGACATCTTTATAAACTTTCTGCAGAAACCAAATATATGTGATGTTGTTATTTTTCAGTTAAATCTCCCCATAACCTTAATTTGACATTGCGAGCTGCGAAGATCATGTATAAATTCCGTTGTAGCTGACAAGCACATCCTAAACCGCTACGTTATTAATTTTACCATCATATTTAAGCGGACACCGTAATATGTGTTATGGTATGCACTGATAAATAATGACACAAGTTAACAAGTACACCTAGTTGAGCACAGAATGGGATATTATACGTTTTTACAAGGCTACAGTGAAGTTCAATGAATGCGTCGGCGGCAAAGAAATCTCTACTTCTGTCTTGCACTTGTATTTATATTAGTCCTTGTTAGTCTGGTCCTCGTGCAGCATAAAAGGAATATGTATCTGTCAGTGATCTAATTGTGACCAATCATTGTAATAATCGTCGGTAATTTCATCGATAATTGACCGATAAACACCAATATCCATAGCACCACCAGTAAATAATCGCTGACGAACAGCTGCTGCCTAATTCAAAATATCAGTGGAATTATTATAAACCGTCACCCATCAATTTATAATTCTTGCCGATCATTATCCGCAAGGATGGTAATCTGACATGGGGTAACAGAAACTCTCCTCCTGTAATTACACTTACCAGGCATGGAAAAACTATTTATAGTGGCCCTAGTATCACGATCAATATTATACAGTAATTCTGGTGATGATGGTGATGGTTGTCTCTTTTGTCAAAATTGCTTGGTCTTGTGAGATTGGGAAATTGATATATCAACACTCTTTTGAGTTTTATGAACTTTCTCAACAACATCTTTTCATTGTTTTCATTTGGGTTTCGAAATATCACTTATTCAAGAAACACTCTAATATTCCACTGATTCTGGAGTGTTTTACAAAACTTTTTCGAAGCTTATGTCGTAGCGGGTATCCCCACGCAACAATGGCAAATATATTAGCTATTACTTGTAGATAGCCTTGCGGACGACTGCACTTACTTAACTGGTTTTCCAGATCGGTCAGGAAATGGACTCACTCAGCACGAAGTATTGTAATTTTATCACATAATCGGTACACTTTTTGCACAGTGTGTGCAGTTTCATATTTTTGATATTATACATGGGATGATATCAGTTCATGTGATTCTGTATGGTCCAAATAAGCCCATGCAATTATTGTGCAGTAATCTCTTTACAGATTTTTAACCTCACCATCAGGAATGTTTTGTTTTTATTAAACATTTCTGGCCTGGCCATTTTGAAATTCAACTCGAGAAAGGGAATTCGGAAATAAAGGTATCGTCTGTTTCGATAATGCCAATTTACTCCCACAGGGATTTGTTTTGTCATATATAACATATAAAAACATGAAAAATGGCACAATCCTCAAGTCAAGAACAATAACGACAACTACAAATAACGATATTGTTTAAATGATAAGGATGGTGGGATGTCAAATTTGGAAACAAGAATTCGAACAATAAGTTTTCATTACCAGACGCATATTTAGACGTCAATGTCTGGTCAGATATTTTGTTTTAGAAACGAAAACTTCTTTTATTAAGGAACATATAGACACATGTGGACATATTGTTAACAAACACGCGGGTTCTTATGATTTTATGAAAATATTTAAATAGTCGAGACACACCCACTTGCATTACAGTTATGCTGGCATCGTGACCGATATGGTGCAGTTTCGAATCAAACAAACAAAAATAAGTCTAGGGCGGCTACCACATTTGTTTTATCGATCAAGGCACTGTAGTCTACTCGCCTCGCCACTGAATTACCCACTTGTCTTGTCGCGACGTAAATACAAAAGGAGACCAAAACATTTAGCTACATTTAGTTTGTGTGGATGCAATTAATTTTACTTTTTCGCGAAAATTAGAAGTAATAACTAAGGAACAAACACATGGGAGATCATAGTGTGTACCACAGCAATAGCTTGCTTACATTGCCATGTTCTATATTAAGCTCTATATTGCTTGGAACAATGAATGGTCTGACAACGCAAGTTTAAATCATGCTGAAAGGCGGCAAATAATGCTGCACATCGTTGGTGTTAGTTTTAATTTGTATTTAATATGATTTGTTGTATTATTTCTGATACTAAAATGCACTTAACCGTGTATACGTTATTTTACTATGTGACCACGGATTAATGTACTGAAAACAAAGCATGGGAAGTAAAGATTTCACAGTAACCAAAATGTCTTCAAATAGCATAAACAAGAGTTTAACGACACTAGTCATCATTTAATTCACTGTAATTAGGTCTAGTGTATTCATTGTAGTTTTATGGCGCCTTATTCTTGCAAAGTAGGGATTGAATGTATTGAAATAGAGTTTAGTGTTACTATTGTTTCCGATATTATCCCTTGCCTGGAGGGACATACTTTGACCTTGCTTACAACTGCAGTGATGTTACGAAATTTTGTCACTGTTATATCATCTCAATAGGAAAATGGCTACACGGTATACATTCATATATATTCTTCATATTCGTTTAAGATCTTTTAATTACCTTTACAATTTTATACTTTTTATTTGTAGTTATCAATCAGATTGTGTAATATATATATATATATATATATATATATATATATATATATATATATATATATATATATATATATATATATATATATATATATATATTCACTCTGCGAGAAATGGCCCACAAATTATCAGGCATATAAGTATTCAAATGGCATATACGATTTGAATTGTTTGACCAATACATACCGGTACAGCAGTCACTTCTGCCGTATAGTATTATTCTCGCGATATTGTAAACTACTACCAGGTTTATTCTCCACCATGGTGACATTTCGTCCTCGGTATGAGTGCACGAAGAAGACGGGAAGCTGGTATTAGTGTTACCATCTAAAGCACGTGCTGCTACAGGAATTCCATAGTATCTATCACTTCCCATGCTGCTTTGACTGGCATTGTGTCCGTACGCCAAATTTCTACCTGGAGACGTAAGAGAATGGCTAAAATATTAGGCTGATAGTATATGAATATGAACTTTTTAGGACAAGACACTTTTAACAAAACCAATTTTAAGTAATATTTTAAAGTAAAACTAAAGACATATTTCAAAACATGGAAAGAACGAATCATTTATTAATTCCTAAAATATATCCTTGACCTTATAAACAGAATAAAATGAAATAAATCATGGCAACAATCTATTGTTATTTACTCCCGTAAATTATTCTCGCATTATAAACTTTTCGAAGGTTACGATAGAGACATGAATGTAGGACAAGAAGAAGATTCATGAAATAAACTTTGTTAAAAATGATTTGTTTTTATCGGAAATTAAATTTATAATACGACATCATAACTTCCAGTCCGATTTAAGGAATATTTATAATGAGTCGTTATCCTATAAATATTTCGTAGGGTACGATAGAGACAGGAATGTACGACAAGATGATTTATGAAATCATCTTTGATAAATATGAAAATGTTAGCTTGTATCGGAAATTAAATTTATATTATGACTTCATAACTTCCAGTCAAATTTAAGGAATATTTGTAATGAGTCCTTATACTGTGTTAGGTTTGAAATTTCAGACGTAAAGATCTTTACAACAAACGATATGAACGCAGTTTCATGTGTGTGATGTGTTTTTCATTTGCACCTAATACCATTTATCGGACTCACCTCCATACACTCTGACATCACATAAAGTCATTGTGGTGGCATTATCTGGAGTTCTGATTAGTAGGTACCGTCCGACAATCTCGGTTGTACACACAACATCGGTTGATGTAACCAACATATGGGTATTAGTTTGTTTCAAGCAGGTATGAACAATGTCTGAAGACGGATTAGAAGAATAATTTCCCACCCCAACTTCATAACCGGTTAAGTTCACTGAAATTAAAATTTATCTTGTAACATTAAACCTATCAAATAAATCTGCGATACAAATTTATTGTACAATCTTTAATTAATCAAAGAACAAGTTCGTGTCAGTATTTATACACATATGCAAGTCAAACTATCAATCCAAGCTACATGCTAAGCTTTAACAAATCAACAAAAGTAAATTACGTGACGAGATTTAGCACACACTTTCTTGTCCATTAAATACTTGCTTAACAAATTATCAAACGCTACAGTTCTATTTAGTTATTGACCCATCGATCATTCTGCTATTACGTGTTATTTCTTTCAACTGTGTATCCATCTAATTAGTAACTCATGATCCCCTCATTTGGTTGGAATTTTTATACGTTTTCATAAGTATTCACGTATGGAATCAGTACAAATAGAAATAGCGTGTGTATATATCTCTTTCCTAAGCATCATAGCCTACGAAATACAGCAGTAAAATACAGAGCATCAGAACTTCAGTAATCGTATGTGTAACCTTGCCCATTGTCGAGCTCATTCTACAATAAAAGATCTTAACTTGTTTGTTGTAGTTGCATTGTTAATGGCGTCAACGTTATAAAGGATTAATATTAGTATCGTTAATATCTTATTTCTAATTAACAAGTCAATGTATATGAAAAAACCATGAATTTGCTCATGACATTCTTCAGATGTGTTCATGTGATATTTAAAGTATACGATCCAGTTAGGCTACATTTTATCTTGTCTACAACATTATTGTCAATAAATTAAATCTTGTAATATGTTTTCTCCTTCTTGCCATAATACCAATAGTAATAATAACAATATGACTAGTAGTCAAAGCAGTGTTACCTGCATCTCTCGAATTCATGACGAGTCCCGATATTCTGTAGGTGTCATTCAGATCTATTACCACCAATGTTACTGGCCCAGCACAGGTTGTTGGAAGTCCATCAGTTGCATTACTTCCATTCGTTAACAAATTGCTACCATATAATAATTGTGTGACTTGTTTGTTGTATGCAATATCCCCTGTTATAACAAAAATTAACACTAACAACAATCATAATATATAGATAGAATATATGCATGTAACGTTTTATAAGTTCTCGATATTTCTTCATACGGCAAACGTTATTCGTGAGTCATAATGTGATGATAATTTTATACTCTGATAGACTGTACATTCAACAAAGGGAGATAACATGTGATTCATATTCGTTTAAGGTACTTAACTACTACTACAATAATGCAAGTGAAACCTATTTTCCATTCGTTGCAATAAGGAAGAATAGAGTAAAGCTAAATTATATGTAAATTTATGATTTCTATATCAGTGAGGAAACTCTCAGTTGTTTCATTGTGAATACATACAGCTAAGAAAAGTTATTTTGGAGCAATTTGTGTCATAATAGTATGAATATAGATACAGTGTTAATATTATCTATTTTTGTTCGTGAATAAATGTTTTTTGATACTATGATAGTTTCCTCATAACATAGCATGCAAGCTAAAGTCATATTCAGTTGTCTCTGAAATAATATTCAGTTTTAATACAAATTTATTTACAATATAGTGTAGTAAGAACTTTTAGATGATTAACTGTATTCCAGTTTCCTAGTCATCATCTTTCAAAACAATACAAGCAGAATCTTTACAGTACACTCACCCCATGACCTTAAGGACATTAATCATTTTGGGTTTAACAGTCTTGTGAGAACAGGCAGTTGTGTTTTTGCAAATTAATTAAATGATTATTTACAGGACTTACAATTAGTTTAGATTTTGAAAATACTGATGATATTAGAGACAAGATATTAGATTATGTTTCTCTAATTAGCAAGAATATCTCAGATATAGATTTTAAAGAAATAGATATTTTATAATTGAACTCTGACAATCTTTTTCAACCTTTACACTAAAACCCCATTTATTTAATATTTGTATTTTGAGGAAGAGGTTGAAAGTGAGTGTGAGTCTGATCAGATATATTATAGTCATTCATATGTTTTTAAATCAACTTCTAGACAGCTCATTAGTTAGATATCAAATGTTTAATTTAATGTAGGAAACACAGATCTATGTACCAGAAACAATTCAAGCCAGTTACAGAAATATGATATCAGTTGTCTCCTGTGAAGTCCGCTCTAGGTTGATATATTTACCAAAGAAGAACTGGCTAGGGGGAGAGTTTGAATTTGAATTAAAAAAAATATGTCAGCTAGCTGTTTCTTTGTTGGCTCTACCAGTTAATTCCCCAATGTAGCTGCAACCCACCCTATTTCAGCTACAACTATAGCATGGTTAATATGTATCGTCGTCAAATGCTTACATATGCATATATCATATCATACAAATGTTTGCTTAAACTCGCTGTTGATTAAAATTAAAATTAGACTAAGCTGTCAAAATTTGAAAGAGGAAACCTAACGTTGGATATTTAAATGCAGCATTTTTACGATGTCACAGTGTGACAGTATGTCCTCTCATTTACTCTTCGTTCAATAAATATTATTTATTCATGTACAAAATGTGATTCGTTTCAGAATACGAGAGGAGGAATAATTCTTTATATATTTCCGAAATTACTGACGAAATTTTTGGTAAACAATGCATCAATGAAACATACCATACTGACATCCGGGTCCCATCCAACCTGCTGCACATTCTCTGGGACAGTTGCCGGTAATATAGTCACACTGTACATCGTCCACACAGTGACATCTGTACATACATCCGGGTCCAAACTGGGGCTGGGAATTATTGTATCCACCTCGAGGGCATAATGAATCTGAAAAAGGCCCAGAATAAAAATAATGGATGTATTATAAAACTTATTCCAGTGATGAAATACCTGTGGCTCCAACTGAGGTAAGCGGCTGTAATTGTGTATATTGTTTTCCAATATAATCATAAATACCGACAGCTATATTTAGAGTTGTATGTGTTTTCCCAATTCTGACTGCTATGCTTGAACTTGGTAATTGATTTGTTTGATAGAAAAGTAAGAAACAATAGCATTTGGCATTTAATAGATGTGCAAATAGAGAACATACATGCGAATGGCAAATAACATGTCATACACTAGTATAAAATAGTACAGAATGGAGGAAATATATATCCGATACTAGCACTATGAATGGATTATCCATCCACCTGCACTATAACAGATATAGTATGTGCTGTTCATAAATCATGAGAGGATATTTTAATTTTCTAAGTTAGTACCATATTCATTTTATTGTTTGGTACAAAAACGTGATATTTTAACGAGTGGCGAATGTTTCGAGTTTGGTTCCACAATATAAATATATCCAGTATTTACGTACGAAAATAAACATTTCGTCTTTATCTAGGGCCCAATGTGTACCCTTTTACTCTCTCTCTCTCTCTCTCTCTCTCTCTCTCTCTCTCTCTCTCTCTCTCTCTCTCTCTCTCTCTCTCTCTCTCTCTCTCTCTCTCTCTCTCTCGTTCTCTCTCTCTCTCCAAAATAACACCGTTCTATTCCAAAATGTGCCCCGCTCTGATAGGACAATCATATAAATTGCATTCACGTAAACAAGTTGTAGGACTGAGATTACCTAATCTGTCGCAGGTAGTCATATTGTTCACATTTTATGCACTATTTCATTATATCTAGCCGTAAAGCAAGCGAGATTCACCCTTGTATCAGAGCATATTTAATAATGTCGATGAACTACGGGGAAAGAGCTTTATGGAGACAAGAAAGGCGCTGAGACAAATTTAGCCAGCAAAATGAAATTTCGATGTCTGAAAAGTATTACAATTTATATTTATTATTCTGGCTCGCAGACTGCTTGTTTTTCTTGATGAATACGCGTCATCAACGTAAAATGTATTAAATACAATCTAAATTACAATCTGGTAAGCAAGCTCGATAAATGCACGTTCAGTTTGTAAGAGTAGCTCTCTGTATGAGATGTGTTCAAGCACAATATTTCATAAATAACTATCTATGCCATAGTGCCTTGGTGTTACATTACACAAATATTTTTTTTTCAAAGCTGCTGAAAATGTAAACTGAAGTATAGTGTAGATCGTTTAATACAAGTAGTACAATGTCATATGCTTTAGTTAGATAAATATAACCCAAAATATTTCCTCATTTTCATTGCATAATTCATTCACAAAAATATGTAACACAAATCGAGAGAGAACAAAAGCGTAAAGGAAAGATTGGCATATCTAATCTATATGGAAATAAGGACAAATTAACGTCTTATATATTCCAACTTTAAGCTGTCATCGATGGTAATAGCTTACAATGCATTTACTTTAGGCTTCCTTGTCTTCCCTTAAACGTCGTCTAAATGATTGTTATGCCTATACTGAAATAGTATTAGGTACAATGTAGCAGCAGAGAGGGTGAATCCTACAACATTTTTTGTTTTTATTTTTGATTATACCCCCTCCAAAATAACACTAGACCCTTCTCGCGAAAAAATAAGTCTCTGACCCTTGTCTGAAAACATTCGCGTCGCAACGTCGTTGTCACTCACCCCCTCTGCTGCTAGAACTTTCAGTTGGGGTTAACCGAATATTTGATCCAGTCCGATACGATATCGTGTCCTAGGGTCTGCTAAATTTATTGTCACAAATCCGTGTGGTTTTGACTGAGCGTGACTAAAGAAATTTCTAAACTGATAATGATTCATATCACCGCTGCACCAAGTTTGATGAATATTTCGTAGCGTATGAGTATCAACGCCGTTAAATACACACAACACATTGCAATTATCTCTGATCACTTTTGGTATTTGTGTGTATCGTTGAGTGACATAGATCACATCAGTGTTTTTATGCTTGCCTCGGGAAAATATTCTAGCAGGATTTTTTTGATTATCTAACATGATATCATCGTATACCACTAAATTGTTAATACTTCCATCGATGTCTTCCACGGAAGGGGCTTCCTCTATATCAGTAATAAACTCAATAAAATCTTCATCGATTTGAAATTCTTTTGCTTTCTCGTTAAAATCCTTTAGCACTTCATAGCATCGCTGATCGTCTACACTCGGGGCTATTAAATACAATTTGTTCCATTTCATCCATCTCGTTATCAAATTAAGTAGCAGTTGTGTCTTTCCGCTTCCAGATGGTCCGATTATAATCATTCTAATTGAATTCGGCAACATTTCATGATGTTTAATAGGTTCCCGTCGTCGGGTAGCTGAATAATCAATTATATTCATGCCGTTATATATAAATTATGGATCTATATTGTGTGAAGTGTAAAAAACGTACTGGCACAGATGACTTGACGACGATTACAACTAAAAATAACCGATCAGCGCTTTCTGGTAAATGCGTACAATGTAGTACAAAGAAATTTAGATTTGTTTCTAAACCCAAGGAACTCAAGGAACCTTTAAAAAAAAACGAGGAGGTGATATCGCAGCCAAATTAGCAAAACTCCCTGGAACTCCATGGGCAAAATACCCTGGAGAAAAGCACCTTCCAGGATATAGCTACTGTGGACCGGGAACAAGACTTGATATCAGACTCAATGATCAAAATCAGCCCCGACCCGGTGAGGAACCAATAAACGCTATTGATAAGGCCTGTCACCTTCATGATGTATCTTATAAAAGCAGTAATCTGCAGCACAGGCATCTAGCAGATGTGAAATTAATTCATGCGTTAAATGCTATTTCTGATAAATCTTTCAAAGAAAAATTGGCTTCCTTTTTGATAAAATCGGCTATGAAAAGTAAATTGATGTTAGGGGCTGGTAATTAATAACAACATGGAATCTATTTATTATTCCCCAAGAGGATACTGGAGGGGTAAATCAGCAATCCATAAACTCGCTAGCGCTGCGAAAGTGAAAAAAACCACTGCGGCTCATTGGTTATCCAAACAGGCACTATGGCAAATTTATCTACCACCGCCTAAACAAATCAATTTCTCGCATTTTGATGTGACCGGACCCAAAGAAGTTCATCAGGCTGATCTATTATTTCTGCCACATGATCGTGGTTACAAATACGCATTAACCGTAGTTGATATTGCAAGTCGATACAAAGAAGCAGAACCGTTAAAAACTAAATCAGCCACTGAAGTGGCTTCTGCATTTGAAAGGATTTATCGAAGGAGTCCTCTGCACTGGCCAAATCTGTTACAAGTTGACCCGGGCAAGGAATTTCAGGGTGCAGTGTTATCTACAATGAAATATCACAATGTCGCTATCAGACGAGGGCATACTGCACTGCATCGTGATCAGGCCATTGTAGAACGATTTAATAAAACCCTTGCTGAGCGGTTATTTGGATATCAATACGCAAAAGAATTCATCCAAGAAAAAAGATCCCGTGAATGGGTTAAAAGGTTACCAGCTGTGATTACTGCACTGAATAACGAGATTACTAGAACCATCAACATGAAACCTATCAATGCGATTAAAAAGAAGTCAATACCTGAAATAATAATTCAAAAAGATTTTAGCGTTTCCCAACCAATTCTTGGTAGTAATGTCATTGTGAGGTACTTATACGAACCAGGAGAGCTTGAGGGTGGCACAAAAAGGGCTACTGATCCTATTTGGAGCGTCACTACGCATAAGATATCTAGTATAACACGATCTACGGGTAGACTTCCAATCTATAAACTGGATTCAACTGCCCCTCAACGGGGTTTTACTAGACAACAATTACAAGTGATACCTGAGGATACTCAATTACCACCGCATGGGCTTAACTAGCACCCTTGCGTCTATTGCACTCAAGACAAGTCAACATCACATTATTTCTGACATGACCGAGATTGTTATTTTTTCTGTCCACGGTGAATTGGCGAGGATCCTTATCCGAATACTGCCAACGCATTATACAATTGCAACTCGCGCAGTGATTATTCTGTTGTTGCTTCAGAGTAATTATTAATTCAGCATCAATATCAAATTCTCGTTGTTTTTTTTTGTCTTGTTGTTTGTAACCGGAGAGTTTTTTATCAATAATATCATCTATTGTGGTGTCATTATCATCGCCACCAATGATTTCATCATCGCCTGACTCTGTCAGGACAATTCTTCGAAGTTGATTTATTTTTCGTACTCTAGACACTGCGAGATAGACTAAATTCGACCATTCTATGCGATTATCTACCATCCAAACAGTTGTATCCGATATAGTCAATCCCTGTGAAGAGTGTATAGTTGCAGCATAACCTAGCGTCCATGGGGATTTATTAGCACGCAATGCATCTTCAACGACATTGATATCAACCAGCACAATATCATTTAATACGAGAATCTGTCTTTGAAATCCTTCGGATTTTGGTCCTGGAATATCAACTTCGATGTTCTGTTTTCGTGTATCCGATGGCCTATAACATAACGGTACTGGAAGTGTTGCAAATTTTTGTTTATGCAATTCAAATAACTTCATCTGAAGTGTGTCCCTGACTATTTTTCTACTTGCAATGATTAAATCATTTGGTCTCCACGCTTCCCAAAACTCATTCATGGGAGTTTCCGAAATTATTTCACGGGCTATTTCACACTGGATTCTATCCGGTTGTAATCTAATTAGTTTCTTAAATTCTTTTAATTCATTATCAAGTGATCTATGATCGGTATCAATTTCTTCATAATAGTCTACAAAACCCTTTAGCCATTCATGGGGGGATGCACCGACAAATGGTGGAGGTTGGCCGTGATCCCCGCACATTACGACTTTTGTATTCTTCAATAACAACCACTCAAGAAATATTTTTAAGACATCTTCGGACACTGTGTCTATTTCATCCCACATGATAATTTCAGGAATAAATTTCTCTCCCATGCGCTCAGGAGTCCATTTATCTCCCTTCCATCTAAAGAAACTATGATAAGTGCAGGCATTTACCCCTCGTTGTTTCATCTCTCTGGCGAGTCTGTGAGTCGGTGTTAGCACAATCATGTTTGATTTCCCACGATATAACTCAATTGCCCGGGTTGTTTTTCCTGACCCACCACAGCCGTTTAAATAAACTGTTTTATATCTACAGATTGGATCAGAAATCGGTGGTGCACTAGAAAATTCTGAACACTGATTGCTTTCTAAGTAATTATTTTCAATGGTAACATCTGCTGATGGAATATAATCATGAAGCATTTCCTTCTTAATTCTCCATGACCCCCAATTCTCGTTGCCAGTAGCCTTAAAATCAGCCATTTTGCTATTTATGTAAAATGAGTCAGTAGCAACTCTAACTGCGGTAGTAGGAAATCTATTGATCATTGAAAATAAATTAATAGAAGCATAACCAAGCATAGAAGCTCTCAAATATGTGTACTGCTGATGGTATCCATCAGTGTAAGTAACAATTGTACCCAATTTGGTTCCATCTGACATAAATGCGTCCTTACGATTGACATATAAGCCCCTATTCGTTAAATCTTTGATTACAAAATCGTATTCAGCATTGTCTATAATCAATCGTGAAGAATATCTCGTATTATCATCTTTGCCACCTTGGGTAAATTTACCGATTATTCTTCGTCCAAGATCTTTTGCTTCATTGTTTCTGATTTCAAATAACTGTCTGGACCAATCCA
The DNA here is from genome assembly GCA_029339505.1 of Unio delphinus. Lineage (NCBI taxonomy): Eukaryota > Metazoa > Mollusca > Bivalvia > Unionida > Unionidae > Unio > Unio delphinus. The sequence continues at coordinate 17,596,047 of JAQISU010001236.1, read as the reverse complement.
TGATTTGTTGTTCATTAAAATCAGGAAACAGTTTTCGCTCTTCGCTAATTATTTTTTCTAGATCAGGTTGTGGTAACCAGACTGATTTCTGTGCTCGATAGGATATAATTGCTTCACTGACAATTAATGATTTTAACATCTTACAATCAAGCATATACCGTAATAACACTATTGGCATCCAGTGTTTTTCAGACATGTGTTTACCAATCCAAAGATAACTACACGGATGAAGCCCTTCAGCCATTTCAAATGATACTACACAAGCGAATCCGGTTAAATCGAAATGTGGCAGTGGTCCATTAATAGCAACACGGGTCATTTCGTGTGTAGGGTGTCCAAATCGTTTGAAATATTTCTCACACTCTCCATACCCAAGAAAACTTCCTGGATAACATGCAATCATATCAACTGAAATAACGGTATCAGCGGTGTATTTTGTGTTCCATAATCCTCCATGGCTGTATTCAAGACAGGACAATTTGACATCTGATAAGAACTCACTTCGGGTTGGTTTCCACGCGTTTTTCTTCCTAACAAAATGTGCTACAACTGATGGAAGTGTAAAACAGTTTGCTAATAATTGATCGTTGTCTTCCTCCCCAGAACTTTGGGGAGAAAATTCACTAGCTAGTTGCTTCATTTGATTATGCAGCTCTTCAGTACGGTACAATTCTCCGTTGGGTCTTACAAACTGATCAAATCTACATTCTTCGTCTGAAGTACTATGAAATAGCCACACTGACACAGGATCGTTTTTACTCAAATGGTAAATAGCATCAAATAATTTCTGCTCTGAAAAAAACTCTTCGGTTCCAAACAGATATTTTACGGTTCTATCCCGTGGGAATATTGTTACTGCAGATGACCACGCGTGTTCGTTATGATCAATAATCTGTATTGGGTTTCCATTTTTATTATATTTCGATTCGTATAATACTTCTCCGGTGATTGTCCTTACCGATATTGGAAATCTCAATGATGTTTCTAATTTGGCTATATCTTGAATTGTTGCCCCATGCTGTTTCACTGTCAGTTCCCACTCGGTTATTTTTTTTCGTCTTAGATCAGTTAGTTTATTTCCCCGGGACGCATTTGTGAAGTGTTCTATTATTCGTGTTGCTACACAATTGAGCCCTGTCGAATATTTCATGGGTGCTAGTTTTGAAATATCAGGTTTTTCATTGAGCGGATATATCCCGTAAACAACTACTGTGACAGGATAAGATCTTTCGTAGTAGGGTTTATCAAGTCCAGTCAAAATTCCTGGTTTTGAATCCTGAGTCACAGTGACAGTTTTTTTGTCCTTAAGAATAGGCTCGTATTTGTCCCTAATGATCCATTTTCCATTATCACGGATAAGGAATTTTATTCGAAAAAAATTTCTTTCTTCCCCAAGACGTGAGATTATCACTGCTGCTTTTTCATCATTCATGGTAGCGTCAACAACACCATCAATTCGAAATGTTGACCAACAATGAGCTGCCCCATCACGCTTGAATTCATTAAAACAGTCTCTGATTTTACTAATCAAGGTTCTATCAAGAATTTTATTCTTTGGTGTATCAGAAACTCTATCAAGATTGAATTGAACACTTTTCCAGGGCTTAATTTTCGATAATCTCTCGAACTCCTCCATACTATAATTAAAACAAGCATTTAAATGAAAGATTTAAGTATAATGAATCATTGCAAATGGCTTATGATTGGATCAGTGACACCGTGTAACAAATCATGCAGAAATGAATTCTGTTGGTATCATATGCAAAGCTTTCGTCGTGGAAGCCGAGGTCCGTTACCCTGTATTCAATGTGGGGTTGGGGTCAGGGGGAGGTCGCAATTATGCGTTATGTGCGGCGGCAGACGATACAGGGAACTAAAACGCTATTATGATAAAAAAATAAAAAATACTGTCATTGACCCCAACGATGACAAAATAATAAAGACTGCTCAAGATTATATACAGAGACTTATAATTAAACCAAACAATGAATTAGAAAAATAGTGTTATTATACAAATGAACCAAGAATTCAGACCTCACCCCTCCGTGCTTGTTAATTATGAAGCATTCCGTAATGGTATTATCAGAAAATTTGATTTTCGTATGTCAAAATACAGTACACGCGTACCGTCTATAACACCAAGGGAGACCACTCTTAAATGATAATAACCAAGGGAGTTATCATTGTGATTTAGCGGCTTGGTATTTCTTTTTTGGAAAAGATATATTTTCTTTTTTTTTAGTGTTTAAGTCAAATATTCTGTGTTACGTGCGATTAATGCGTATTTCATAACATAGGATGTGATCCGGAGATACAGGCGTTACAGGATAACACACGTGTATACTTTCTCCCTTAGATTGTGTTAACTTGTTTAATGGGTATTGTGATTCAGCGCTGGGCATTGTTTTGTAAGAAAAGACATGTTTTCAAACAATTATATTCTTTGTTCTAGTGTTTAAGTCAAATATTCTGTCTCATTTAAATACTGTGAAACACCATTAATAAGTAATTCAAGAAAATAAAATAGCATACTTGCGGATTGATGTATTAATTTCCTTTATATACCATATGAATAGTTACAACATATATACGTTAAAAAACGTTATTCTTTATAGACGTGAACAGTGGTCTAACGGTATCGTGTTTGGCTTGTAAACCCAGACAATTATTCTTCACATGTTCGCGCCCCATAGCAGACAATTGTCTGATGGTGAAACGGTTGGATGTTTTTTTTTTCTATTTAATTGAGGGGAGGAAGGCACCCCCTCTGTGTTTTTTACATTCACATAACATGCAAACCCATGCTATCAAATTTACGGTAGCGGTGGGTTGTCGGTTATTGACAACTTACGCAACCATGAATTTGATTTCATGGGTTGCATGTTGAATGTGTAAACACATTAATGCCCTAAAATAAATAACATCCATGGATGTAATTAGCTCTCCGTCACATTTGGGTAGCCCCGTATGGTGTTCAAAATGAATTACCGGCCAAAAAAAGGTTTGGATGCACATTGGGTAACCCCAGAATGAATTATAGGCTAATAGAAACGGTCATAGGGTCATATCTCAAAGAGCAAAAACAAAAAAAAAACATTCTGATATAAAACAGAAACAGAAAAATGCTCTAACAAAGGACCCTATGAAAGACACAAAGGCCTAATAAGGGACCCAATGAATGCAAATAGAACCAAAACGGCCTATATCAAGGGGGCCAAATGACTGATAATCGCTCATCATGGTTGATATTTATTTTTGTCTGCATTTATATTTATATATACAGACTGAATTTTAAAAAATATATTTATATATACAGAATTAATTTTAAAAAATATATTTATATATACAGAATTAATTTTAAAAAAGATATTTATATATACAGACTGAATTTTTAAAAAAGATATTTATATATACAGACTGAATTTTTAAAAAAGATATTTATATATACAGACTGAATTTTTAAAAAAGATATTTATATATACAGACTGAATTTTTAAAAAAGATATTTATATATACAGACTGAATTTTTAAAAAAGATATTTATATATACAGACTGAATTTTTAAAAAATATATTTATATATACAGAATTAATTTTTAAAAAAGATAGTTATATATACAGAATTAATTTTTAAAAAAGATAGTTATATATACAGACTGAATTTTTAAAAATATTAACGGCTCTTTTATTTTTGAAAAATGAATTAGAAATATGTATTATCATATATGAATTCTGAAATTATGAATAGCATCATAGTTGAAATTGCAAAATTGAAAAATCAGAATATTAGATTGTCAGATGGGTTAAATCCTGATCAAATCAAGTCGGATTTTCAGGATATAGAATACGGAGTTAGCACTAACAAGTATATGTTGCCAAAGAAATATGCACTCATCAAAAAAATTCAAAATTCTATTCGAGACTCTCTTGCATTTTCCAGTGAAGTAGATGTGTTTGTTCCGTTATATACTATCGTGGAAGGAATACGAAAAGAATTGGGTAACGAATATGAATTGAAAAAGGAAGTTAATTCTAAAATTAGAAACTTACGAGCGTTAATTCAAGAAAATGAACTATTTTGATTGACCGGCCCCCTCAAAAGATTTTGTCAGACAGTAAAATCTCCTTGAGATTTTCATTTTTTTTTTGTCATTTTTGATTGAATCAGTGAAAATATTTCACACTGCGAAAATAAAATAGAATCCTAACAGCTTTGAAAGTTCTTTTAAGAACTTTTCTCTATGGAAATCGACTACTTGACCCTACGAGGTTTTTTGATGAAAATCGATGAAAAATGACCAAACATCACTGAAAACAGGCAAAAATTGATGAAAAATGGCTAAAAATCATCAAAAATGAGTTTTAACAGCTTTTCCTTATGGAAAATCCCATGTAAAATCGACTACTTGACTGTAAAATCTCTTTGAGATTTTCAACTGAAAACCACCAAAATGGCACCAAAACAGGCAAAATCAATGGATAAAAAATAAAAATATTTCACAGCAATAAAAAATTGGACCGTTAAGGATGGAATCATCGATGGGAAAAATTGTTTTACAATTGAAAAATGGTTTCTGATTTCAAATAATGGTCAATGAAGCATTAACGACCCGATTGGCTCGTGAGCGACTAGATGCAATTAAGAAATTTATACCAATTCGCGACTCTGTAAGAAATAAACTGCAACAACGACAGAGTTTACAAACTGATTTTGCTCTGGGGTCTGAAGAGTTGTTTAAACCAGTAACCACAGCAACGAAAGGAGTAGAGCGTGCTTTACTGGGAGATAGTCCCGAGACGGGGAAATCTGTTATTGGTGAACTTGAAAAAATAGCAGCGAAAACTGAACAAACAAAACAAATAGAATCAAAGAGAACAGTAGATGATTTACGCATGAGATTTAACGAAGAAGGGTTAGCAGCAATTGATGAGACTGATCCAACAGAAATTCCTACGCTTGTTGTTACGTCCTATGAAGACAGAAAAAAAATGTTGAAACCGGAACATCATAAGTTTGTTAAGAATTTCACTCACTGGGCTGATATATTCTATAAAATCAAAACTGGAAAAAGTCAAAAAAAGACAGATAGTGCATCATACATTGAATATATCAGGATGGTGGATCACGTGTATAATCAATACGAAGAGTTTAAACAACAACAAAAACCGCCAAGATTGCAAAGAAAGCGACAGCAACCTGCAAAGAAAATATCTTTTTCACCTAAAAAACAACAACTATCACCTGATGATGATGATGATACTCTTGGTTATTTACAAACCACGGATACAGACAAACTAGATGAAGCAGCTGGTTATAGCGGAAGTGGATTAGGAAATCCAAGGATTGGAAACACTTGTCCTGATAGTGTTATCAATGATATATCACGATTAGATGTTCTTGTAGGAGGGTTCCGAGCTGGAAATAACTCTCCAGAAATAATTAATGAAGCAGCTGATATTTGTAGACGATTATTTGCCGGTGGTATCATGGATATCAAAACCTATCGAGATTTCATTGACGAGTTAGCAAATGGGTATCATAGTGATTAAATAACAATTGAAAACACTATTGTTTTTATAATAATGATCATCCATTACAATCATGATAAACCAACCCTCGTTTATGTAGTTAATTCACGGTTTCCAGTTTATAGAGCATACTACGGAGATGGCCTCGGCAAGACCATTTTAGGATTCTTTTCAAGAACGGCCCCAAAAGTGATGCCGTTAGCTAAACAACTTGGAATGAAAGCCATTGATGTTATTCGTGATAAGGGTATTAGTACTGTTGGAGATCTTGCCGGGAAAGCGTTTTCAACTGCGAAGGATAAAATAACATCATTAGTGGGGCGAAAAAAGAAACCGTTACCGTCTACAGAAGAAATGCCTGCAAGTGTTAGTAAAATTATAAATAACGCAGTAGATGAAAAACTAGCGTCGATGGTAAATCAAGGGGACCAAAGCAATATTGCAAACATGATAGCAGGAAGTGGCCTTAAAAAACCACGACGAAAACGCTAGCGTTTTTCACGATGAAATGGAAAATCCGATTTAGACTCTGATAAATAGAATAAAATGTTCAAAAAATCATCTGATCCAGCATTTGATATAGACGCCCCAGTGCGTAAAGATGATTCTGTACGCGATTATCAATTTTATTCTTATCACGCAGTACAACCAGATCTCCGATCGCGAATTGAACTTCAAGTTCATGATACCAGTAAATATTTTCTACCGTGTGAGGCATTTATTGAAGTAGAAGGAGAACTTGTAACAAATGTTGCAGCTGATACCCCATATGACAATAACTCAAATGTCCGAGTTGGTTTTGTTAATAACGGCATCATGGCGTTATTTGAAAGCGCTAGATATCTCATTGATGGAAAAGAAATTGAATCCATTGACCGTGAAGTTGATATGGCCACAACAATCATAGGGTTAGCATGATATTCTGATGATTATACAAGATCAGCGGGTCCATCTATGATGTTTGCAAAGGATACTACTGATAACGCTGATCACCTTCAATTCATTAAAGTGTTAACAGCACAGGGTACTGCAGAAAACAATCAACAAGAAGCAGCTAATCCAGAACGTCGAACTAGACCCGGAGCTGCGTTTGATATTCTCGGAGGCGTTAATGGTAATCTCAATTTAGGATTTGCAACACGCGTAGCAACGTTGCATGGGCAGCGTCGACGATTTTCATGTGCGATTCCACTGCATCATATATTTGGATTCTGTAGAAATGTTAGAAAAGTTATTTATGGAGCCAAACACACAATAGCGCTTGTACGAAAGGGTACTGATGATGATGCAATCTGGCGTAATGCTGGGGTTGCTGCCGGTAAAGTCATTTTAACAAAACTATCATTATGGATGCCAGTGTTAACTCCATCAATCACAGACGAACAGCGACTACTATCATTTATGGACCAAGGAGGAAAGTCGTTGTTAAGTTGGTTATCAGTGACCACGGATATTAAACAAGACAGTGTTGATGGTACATTCACATGGCACCTGGCATCAAAACAAGGGGTTTCAGCTCCACGTCATATATTTATTGCGTTACAGAATGCTGCGCGAGTTGGTAATCAAGAACGAAGTCATATGATATTTGATCAGTTAGGTGTTAGTGAAGTCTCGCTGAGAATAAACGGACAGCAGGAACCATCCGAGGATATACAACTTGATTACGGTCAGAATCATATTGCACGTGTCTATCATAACCTGTTGTCATTTATGGCACGTGATCAAAATGTGGATACCGGTTTGCAAATATCACAATTGGATTTTAAAAGCCTCTATCCGATTTATTACTTTTCATTGGAACATCTTGATTTGATGAGACAATCTGTCGTTGATATACACTTTAGAGCCCGTGTAACCCGTCCTGTTGGTCCACCAGTTGGTGGGGTACCTTCTATCCTTATCCCGAATTATAGAGCGGTTGCTGTCATTCTCAGTGATAAATCAATGCTACTTGAAGGTGTTGGTGGAAGAATGAGAGTGGTAGATGCACCAGTGGAAAATATGTAATTGAAAATCCGAAGGATATTTCCATTGAATCGTTTTACGATTTAGAATCAATCTGTATTTGTATAATGTCATATAGTAATATCAATGTGTCATTGACACCTGGTCAGTTAAAAAAATTGCAATCAAAATCCGCTAAACAATGTGGAACCACAATCACGTTGAAACCTAATCAAATGAATGGCGGGGCAAATAAATTATCGCTGACAACTCGTCAAGTGAAACATTTCAATGATGCTTTCAAGGATAAAAACGGTGTTCAGATTACTCTTTCTGCGGCTGCTATCAAAAATATGATAAAAACAGGTGGTATATTTCCGTTGTTTGCTGCAATACCAGCATTGGTTGCGGCAGCAGCCCCAGCAGTAGCAAAAGCGGCCGCATTGGGGGTAGTTGGAGGCTTGGGAACAAAAGCGGTACAGAGCATTGCTGAATCATATGAACCGAAGAAAGGTCAAGGGTATAAAAAAAGGGAAAGGGTCTAAGACTACCAGGAACCCCGTATTCATGGTACAGCGGAAAGGGTCTAAGACTACCAGGAACCCCGTATTCATGGTACAGCGGAAAGGGTCTAAGACTACCAGGAACCCCGTATTCATGGTACAGCGGGAGATCCGTTCACGGATCAGGCCTGAGACTACCAGGAACGGTTTATTAATTCAGAAATCTATGGTTCCAATGTCCAATTTTGATTTAATGGATGCTGCTAAAAAACTAGTGATTAAAAATTTCAGAGGTGTTTTTATGAAAGATCAATTACCACATCAACCAAACAAAACTGAAACAGGTATTATTAATCTCGATAACAGCACCGGACCTGGAACTCACTGGGTTGCATACGCTATTGATCCACGTGGGATTGTCTATTTTGATTCATATGGATTAGCCCCACCAAAAGAGTTTATGCGTTATATAAAACAATTTCCAATGAAAACTTGGTATTCTACGCTACCAACACAACAAATCAATGACCCACCAATATGCGGCAGTGAAGTATTAAATGTCCTTGACGCTATTTCTAACTCCTTGGGTAACCCAAGGGGAAAACCACCACACATTGTCGTAAATGACTACACTAGTAATCGCTTTTTAGAGAGAGATATATAAAATATCATGATTGATATTTGGGGGAGACCTCTGAAACCCAAACCCGATGACACTGCAACTCCTGATTCTATCAAGGATATAAAAAAAAATTAAAGATGAAATCGCTGAGACGTTGAACTTAACAAGTGTTGACCCGAATGAAATAGTTGTATTTCAAGACAAACAGGGTAAATTGAAATCTAGTAATATTTCTCTGGATGATATTTTGGTTAAACAACAAAACGCAATCGAGGATACTATCGCGTTATTTTCCGATCAAGGTAAACTCAAACCGGGTGTACTTTTTTCGACGATTACAGATCGATTTACAAACCACGATAAAGAATTTGAAGATCATTTAAGAAACTACAATAGTTTCCGTAGAAATGTCGTTCAAAAGTTCTTTGGGTCTCCGATTGTAGTTACACCATCTATCGCTGAAATTAAAACGTTTGTTGATGATCAAAAGGTTATCAACGAAGCAACAAAAACAACAACCGACGCCATTGATAAATTTATTGGAACCCCGTTAGATAAAATTGAACTAAAACTCCCTGATATTAAAAAATCCATTGATGAGACGAAAACTTCCATCGAAGGCATCAAAGGTGATCTTTCGAGGGTGATAACAGCCATTGGAAAAACAAAAATTCCTCATGAGAAAACCAACAACTTAGTATACACAATCCAACACGGATCATTTGAGTGGACACCTACAAACAACACATTAGATATCACTGCAACCGTTAAGGGTATTTATCGATTAACACTAGTAACACCATCGTCTCAATTTGATATTTCATCGTCCAGTTCATCTGGGGTCAATAATACGATTTCAACGATCATCGACAAGAATACAACTGAAAAGTTCACAATCACATCTACTGATAAACATTTGGTTAGGGTCTCAACAACGTGGTATGTGGAATTCGTAGCGAATTTAAGTAAATCGTAATTGAAAACGCTAGCATATTTAAAATAAAAATGATTTCATCATCTCAATATCGCTATGATCAGGTCAGAGAGTATCAAACTAGACTCAAAACCTTGTCTGAGGAGTATGAATTGAAAATTAAAAAATATCGCAGGAGAATTACCGCAATTGATGTTACTGTGTACGCTGTGAGTGGTGTAATCACCGGAGCTGGTATTATACTGTCTTCAGTGACAATGATGGCTCCGATAGCTGTTCCAATTTGCATTTCTGCGGCAACAACAATCGCTGGAATAATTTCAATAATCACAAAAAAAATATCCTCATGCAGCCAACGGAAACTACAAGACTACATAATTCAATTTCATGTTGTGTCTACTGCATACTCGCAATTATCCTCATTGATATCGTCATCGCTCGATGATACAATTATATCAGAGAGTGAGTTTTCAGCGATGGTAGATATATATGATTCTGCGATGTCAAAATTAGAAATACATCATGAATATAATAACAATGACAACACAGATGGAATTACTTCAACAACTAGTGGAGAACACAAACCCAGTACAAACAAGCATGATCTCAATAACCTCAACGAATCCAGAATTCAGTGTGAATTTCCCCTCTCCAGTCCCAGTGAAGGAGATAGCGCTAGCAAAATTACGAGTATACCACAGCTGGCCAAATATTAGGTCAAAACCATTTGGTGGTCAACAACCGAATAATTCACTGGTATTTGCAAATAAGAATAAACCCGACGGTACCCCAGACTGGAACGTTGTTTCCATACCAACCGGATCATATCAAATTGAACAAATCAATGATGAATTCGCGCGTAGAATAAAATCGATTACTGGAAAAGAATCAAAAATAGCTATAACAGTTCATGTGCCGACACTATCATCTGCCATTGAAATAAGCACAGAGGGTTATGTCGTAGATATCTATCAAAGCTCAATAAGAACAGTACTAGGATGGCCTGAATTACCACCCGGAGGAAAAACCGTTAAATTACCAGAACCACAAAAAACCGATTATATCACAGACAGGACAAAATCTGATAATCCAGTAAGGAGTTATAAAGATTATGATAAGTCATATTTTTTCATTAGAGTAGAATATGATGAAAGAGTACGACTTATTCATCATCTTGCTAACCGGGATAAAATCACTGAAAATTTCACAGCTTTCAATAACAATATTTCGTTGTTGTTTATATCTCTTAGATCCGGCACTCTCACCCGAGATGAATTTATCAGTGTCGTAGAAACATGTAACAAAATCATCAATGACATGGAAACATTTCATTCACAAATTATTCAAGAAGTATTAGGTGACAGTAGTCCTAAAACAAGAGATTTATTTGCAATAGAATATAGGATCCGCATAGGAGATATTCCAACATTCAAACTTCCAGGATATAATATCTCAGAACTACAAAAATCTCTCGATGATGCCATCGATGAAGGTTTCAAAAAAATCCATGATACGTGGAAAAAAACACCATCACAACCACAAACAACTGTCCTCAAACATAATAATGACCCAGATGGTGGTGGCAGGCATATTGCTCCGTTCAATGTGAATATTTCAACGGTGATTGCGCTCAATTTAGTATGTGATGTGATCGAAGGAAGCTATCAAATTAATCTAGAACGATCAAATCAAGCTCAGCAAGGATATATTTTGTATTCATTTGCACCAACAGCTCCTCCAGGGTTTTTAATAATTGAGTCTCCGGTGAATCCAGTCTATATGCGATGTCATAATAATTCATTAACCAGAATTAATTTCAAACTCACAGATCAGTCTAATAATCTGATTGATTTACAAGAGGAGGTTTTACAAATTAGTCTATTTGTGAAATCATAAATGATTTTCGTCCCCCAGACAAGGTCTGGAACACGATATCGTATCGGACTGGATAAAATATTCGGTTAACCTAGAACTGAAAGTTCTAGCAGCAGAGAGGGTGAGTGACAACGACGTTGCGACGCGAATGTTTTCAAACAAGGGTCAGAGACTTATTTTTTCGCGAGAAGGGTCAAGTGTTATTTGGAGGGGGTATAATCAAAAATAAAAACAAAAAATGTTGTAGGATTCACCCTCTCTGCTGCTAATGTACATGACAAGGTTTTAAAAGAAATAAAAATCTTGGTGTATTATTATTGAACGGGCTGTAAGAAGAAAATATTAATGAAAACTATATGTTTCTATCTGACTACATAACCTCCAACCTATTTGCATGAGGCCCTTAGTTGACGAGTGGTCTTATGTGCTCACGTTCACGGTACATTGCGATCTCAGTCTGCGTGACCTCGAGTCTCGTGTTCGGCTAATGAGGGTGTATGAGAAAGTTTGCCAGGAGCTAATAGTAAGTATGTGGTTCTTCAAGAGTTTTCCCGGTTTTGTTCTCCACCATTTATCATGGAGTCATGTACAGCATAAATTGTTCTAGGGTTAAACACGACGTTAATAACAACAACATCAACACAAATTACTGAATATTACAGTTACTACTCCTATTTTCCAGCATAAATAGCTCGCTTACTCACCTGCCGAATCCAAGAAAGAAAACATTAACACAAAAATAAAACACTTCATAACTGTAAATACAAATTTATTTTGTATTCTACGTTCCAACTTAAACTTGTTATAGCATGTGGTCCATTGAATTGCTCTAGAATCAGCTAACTTCAAAACCTCCTTGTCTTACAATTCAAGGTAGTGCATGCTTGAGAAGGCAAATATAAATAAGTATATGGAAACATGAATCTACACTTTCAGTTGAGGATTCATGACGCGTTGCTGGGTTACTAACCCATTATTATATTGACTAATTATACATCAGCAGTTGCTTGCACTATTGTAATAACAAACGGAATGTATCAGTTTGAATTGCTTTATAGATTTAATGTTTGCAATGCATTTTAACTTATTACATTTGCTACTTCCGTTAGTTTTGTTAACTTGTGCAATATGAACTAATATTAATGCAGAATGATGGATAAATGTGGGGATCGGGGTCTTCGGTCTACTATAGTCTGATTCTGTATTCATTACAGCCATGCCCACCCTCGAGATCAATTTTCATTTCCTGGACATGTCCATTTTCAACAAAGGGGCGGATGGATAAATACACATGTCTGTACATAGAGGGTAGATTTTATAGGTGGCAAAGGGATATAACTCTTAACCTTACCGTAATTGACGGAAGTATCCGGGAGCAACCAAATAGGAGTAATGACGTCACTCTGTGGAAAAAAAGACTTGCCCAAATTGTATGTAATATGGTGTCGTGTTAGTATGAAAACTTCCATTAGGCATCAGACGCGCAGACGATAAATGTGTTATGGACACACTGGTCGCATTCGGGTTAGAAATTATAAATCAATGAATGAACTGAGTAAGATTTATTGACTTTTTATCTCGGTTTATGCTTTCCGTTACTAACATCGGCGGAGGGGGGGGGGGGGGTACAAGCAAACGGGTATGTAGACTCAGACTATAGAGCTTACGTACAAGGTCAGTCACGTTAGTACCTCTAAGAAGAAAACGAAATGAAATACATGGTAAATTAAAATCCCTCTTGTATGGTTTGCATTTTGTTTAAAACTAAAGATGGTGAAATTTAATATTTTTGAGGCTGTTTGTTAATCTTGATATATGTGAATAACTGGCATGTAATAATGTTTGTTTATTTGTTAAGACGTAATATATACTCCTGACTGACTATTTGTTCCTGTAATTTTATTCTTTTGTAGTGAAGAGATACAGGAACAATGTTTCTAAATGCCGAAAGACGTTTACATTTGATGCGGGTGTATGTGACCCATGTGCGTGTTTGTCATGAGTGAACGAGTGAATGAATGAGTTGTCGATCAGTGAACGAGGTGCATTATGCGGACAATAACGTCGAGACCCATACACTGAATAAATGCCCAAGGCACTTGGCGTCTTGTTTTGGACAAATGACACCCTTATCGTTTTGTAAACTTTGTCTTATTGAAGAAGGTAATTTGCGAGAATTGTAACACCTGTGTGTTTAGGATGTTCGTGTCTCGTAAGACGTCGTCTTTCTATTACCGTGATGCTTTATATGGAAATATCGGCGTACGGGTTTTGTATCACATGTCTCGTATGTAGTGTTGTTCTGTTCTCTTTTAGTATCGCATAATAAGTATATGTTTTGTTCTGATATATTATCATATATTTGTAATTTTTCATTGTTGTTTATTTTCCTGCTATTATTTTGTCTGGTATAGTTGACTCTAACTAAACCTTACGATATGGGTGTGTCGTGTTTATTTATTTTGTGCAACGCCTTGCTCCTATGCAGACATAAAAAAAGGTTTTAACTGAGCATTAAAATCTATATCAATATAGTGTCAATCTCTCTCTCTCTCTCTCTCTCTCTCTCTCTCTCTCTCTCTCTCTCTCTCTCTCTCTCTTATGCAGACAATACCTCATTTTCGACCAACGATTTGACAAAGTAACATGAAGTGCCTGTAAATATACGAGCATTTGAAATATATTTAAACAAGCTAATAGGATAGGTGAACAATATAACATCAAAGTGCATTATAGAATTAAAAAACTAAAGAAGATGTTTACTATTTCAACTTTGCATGTAAGTGGAGTGCAGGCCTGAATTGTACCATTTTTAGAGACCTCCGTTCACCAAAATAACGGTTCCTACAATAGACTCCATAACGGTAACATAACGGTTCCTATAAAAATCTTGTTAGGTCCGGGGGGGGGGGGGGGGGGGGGCAACGATGCTTTGGAATCTGTGTGTAGCGTTGAGTTACATATATCACGTCAATATTTTTGTGACGCCCCCGGGAAAATATTCTGGCTGGATTTTTTTTGTTTATGTAACATTACATCATCGTACGCAACAAGAATGTGAATTCCCCCATCCATGTCTTCTATGGACGGCGCATCTTCAATATCAGTGATAAACTCAACAACATCCCCACCTGCAATTTCTGATGCACTTTCTTTATAATCTGTTATCACCTGATAACACTGTTGATCGTCTGCACTCGGAGTAATTAAATATAGTTTGTCCCATGTTAAATATTTCATTATCAACACGTTAACAATAATTGTGTTTTTCCATGAAAATCCAACGGATTTTACCTGCTGAAATATTATAGTCATAAAATATTTCGGTAAAGGGAGGTTTCCGTCAAGGGTCACAAGGCCTGCACTCCACTCGCCCCCTTTTTTATCGTCGTCGTCGAATTAACAATTCGTCGAGGACAAAAAAAATCATCTCAAAGTTTATTCACGTCGAGATTTCAGAAATTCTTCAACGGTGAGAACTAGTTTACCTCGACGAGTATGATACTCAAACATCGATTTATATTTTGTTCCTCCACAATCTAGGCAAATTTGATGTTTTCCTCGGACACCTCTACCACACCCGAGACACGGTTGTGGACCTTTTTTAAAACTCTGCTTGGACATCATCGTTTGTGGACCGCAGAATTCTCCGTATGAATTCTTCCCGCAAGGTACTTTAGATCCTTGAGACAACCAAGAACATTTAGTGATAGCTAAAGCTAGATTCGGCATTGTTATATATTATTAATGGCTATCTAATTATATAATAAATTTATAAGAGAGAGAGACCGCGAAAAATTGGCGAAAGTGTCAAAAAATATAATTTATTAGGAAATCTGACACTTTCGCCATCAATGATACGGCTGTTCAATGATCGTTTAGGACTTCACCAGAGGTGGATTTATCAAAGGATATTTTATAATATATTTGTCACCTTGTAACGTAAATGTTACCCCAAAATTCTTGTATATCATTTTAATAACTTCGATAAAGTCCTACGCGGAAACTTTTGAGCTTCGAGTTTTGTATTTTTTGTCATATTATACTATATTAAAGTTTTTTCTTCGTCGAAACTCTTTGAGTTTAAAATACTCCTCTAGAGTCGGAGTTGTTTTATTTTTGTAGTAATATTTAACAGATCGATTCGTGTAATAGTTTAACAACGCAAGATACTCGTTTCGGCCACAATTATTACAAATAGGAACTTCTCCTCGGACACCTGTACCGCATCCAATACATTGTTTGGAACCGGTTGATCCGTTTTAACATGTTGATTATGTCAACTAAAATATTTCCCGCGACATCGTCTTCCACATTGTTCGGTGGATCCTTCGATGAACCAAAAAAAAATGTTTTTTCCCGGTAGAGAGACCATTATACAATTATATATTTTTAATTAAAATTTTATTTTTATTTTATAATATGATGGTTAATGATTATTCTGATGATGACTTCATAAATGATTTGGGGCGCGGTGAATCATACACGAAAACCTCTCCCGATGAATATTTTCAAACACCTGAAACGTGGCAGGACCTCCGCGAATATTATTCTAGATCGCTTGGTCCTCCGATATTTACTTGTAGTAAACAATCGGCGATTGATTTATTGACCGTTCACGATTATCTGCTTCAGGGAATAATTGTGCAATATTTTGATCGTTTTTATGTGCTTGTCCATAATGATGATTTTAGCCGTGCGGTTGATCAATTCCGCGGACAATGTTCAGTAACAGAGGTCATTCCATGGTGGCGACTTAGATATCCGATATTTAATTTTGACGATAAAAATATTAACATCGATGATATTTTTGTATATTTCACATCGTTGTGTGATTGTCGGCGTGATCAGGTATATTTTTTGAAACCAATTCAGGTTATCACGTGTTAATTAAATCTTCCCCGGTGGATATTTATGATCATAAATAAATTAATTAATCGTGCTTCTGTCGATAATCCCGGCTGGAATGTTGACGTTCAAACTGGACTTCACAGTAGTAAACTCGCTTCAACTAAATCATACAAACCTGGACAAAACACCTCATTGAAGAAACTTATCCGGGGTGAATCGATAAACTTCTCAACGGAATTACTTTTTTGCCCCACGGCGATTCAGCGCAAATATGTTCGTGTTAACAAAATACAGGTTCAAGAAAATATTAACATCAACGATACTTTCGATGTAAATATCATTAAAAAAAATATATGTCACGTTAACAGGTCAATCAGATCAAATTACTGGTGTTGTATCATCGTTATCCCACCCTTTAACGTTATCTCGTCAACCAGAACATTTCTGTAATATTTGCCAACGTCGACACGGATATAATGCTTTTCACGATACCATCGAATATAAATGTATCGATTGCTATGTTGTGTGTTATTTTGATGTGCTCGTGGTAGGATGTTTCAGATCTCCAGCTAAAAAGATAAAAATTGAAATTGCTGACAACGAAATTGTTAGCAATTCTAACGATGATTTATCTAAAGAGTATTTGAAATACTTATCGAAATCAAAGTATCGGCGGTGGGATCATCCAGGAGAATTTGCCGATAGAACTCCCGACTGGAAATACACCGAACCACCAACACACGAATCGGGTCGATGTTGTAAAACTATCCGCGACGTTGATTATATTGACGGATCTTTCTACGGTATGGGTAAATCGGAGTCTGCTTGGGCGTCGATTAAACCAGAACAATCTGTGTTGTATATATCATACCGAAAAACGTTTAAGGAGAAAATTATTGCGGATTATAACCTTGAATCATATAACGATATTTCCGGTGATATTATTTTGATCCAAGGAGTATTCGCAGAGTAATCGTAGAGGTTGAATCGCTACGCCGTGTTAAGAGTATTCCAAATATAGTTATCGTGGATAAGCATCACGGAAATCTCCGACAGATATTTTACGCGGTAGAACATAGCAAACAATATTGGGAGAAATTCTTGGGATAATAACAGCGGCGGATCGTGTAATTGTACTCGACGCAGACACAAATAATGATGATCTAAAACTATTGAGAGATGTATTAAGAAGATCTTCGATGAAATTTATCATCAACGAGTATCAACATTCTGGATACGAGATCATCCAGACGATCCCCGATGCATTTGAAACGTGGTGTGAGAAATATAACTAAATAATAAAAGTATCATCTGAGGTTATTAACGATAGTCTCGTCGTGGACGACGTCTGAAGAGTTCGATCGGGGAGAGAATATTTCAATCTAAAGATAAAATCTCCGAGATGAATTCTCCACAAATATCTTCGACGTCATATTACAAATATAATCCAGAAGCAAAATTAGACCCTTATAAGAAAAAATTAGATTACCTAAATAATATATTTCAAACAGATCTAAGTAAACTCGACAACGATACAATAGAATACCTTAACAAGAACATCTCACGGTTACAACGAGCGCAACGAGTCATCGTCGATAGATTTAATTCTGGTAAACCTACAAGAACACAATCTTTCCGCGGTGATAAAATCTCTCCGACGCAACTACTAAAAATAATCCGCGATGTCCTTGATGTGTTACAGTTACCGAATATCATCCCGGCGGATTTAAATATAACAACCGTGACGATCAATCTAGAAAAACTATTAACGAGCATCGATAAGATGTTGTGCAAAAAAATGAAACTCGACAAATACGAAACATTAATAAAACACTTCACTGAGATATTCCCTGAAACTAAATTAAGAAAAGGTGAGTTTACAACAAAAAATATCATCGATAATATAAAATTGATCTATAAAGGATTTGGGGTGGAGTTGAAATCGGATGATTAAAGCGTTAAAGTAGAAGTAATTATACAATATATTATCCGGTCTGACCTAGATCAGATTTTGTAGATGATACTTATTGGAAGAATGATACAATATCCGATAATAGATTCTGTGGCGGAGGTGATATTACCGCGATTGATGATCACACTACGATGTTAAAATTTCATATTTGGAGTATTAATGGATGGTTTTCTCGATACGACAACTCGGATTGATCCGTAAAGACCTCTATCATTGGTGGCGAAAGTGTCAGATTTCCTAATAAATTATATTTTTAACACTTTCGAAAATTTTTGAATTTAATCTTTATACAATGGCGAAACTGTCCGATTTCCTATAATAATATTTTTTGACACTTTCGCCACATTTTCGATGACTAAAATCGCTAGCGATTTCAATAATTATATATCCGAGGATTTGTTGTAATCTCCGGGGAGTTTTTTCACCGCGATATCGATTATCTCGGTGTCATCGCCATTGAAATATTTATCGGAATCGCTCTGATTTTTTTCGTATTACAGTATAATAATCAGCGTCCGATGATTTGAAAAATGGTTTATACACACCGTACACCTTTTTCTCGTCGCGGAAGTATTTAACATTATCCGTTATACTCTCAAATCTCATAATTGTTCGTTAAGTTAAGTTCACCTTACCTTAATAGACCTTAATAGATAATCAATATATATTATAAAGGTATATTGGTGAAAATTACATGTTTATATAATTTCCAGCTATGATGGTAGAGGCAATGATATTTTAGAGATATTGACGGTGAATATCCACTTTAGCTAGAACCATCTAGACACCGAAGACCTCATTTGATTAAAATGTTTAAATGAGTTTTCATATCAGATGAACAGTGACAACATTTTCAGGATGCATATCAGATCAATACAATTTTGATAATAGGTATGCCCATGACTGGAAGTCAGATGGTCAAACGTTTCAGCTATTACTAAGTATACAATGTTAACTAGTTTCTGAGTAAAAACCCATGCCACCAAAATTATTCATTCAGGAGTAATGCAGAACAATTTCAAAGAGGCCACTCTGATCGCCATATTGGATTTCTGTATTGTACCGTTTTCTTTTAGGACCAACTAGAGATCATAATAAGTTTACTGATAACCTTCCATGTTAATCTGGTATATATATGATATAGTAGTGATAACAATTTTCCCAAGTTGGCAACAATTTCTATCATATTTAATGCGTGGAAAATACTGTTTTTATTTAGGAGAAACTGGACACCAGAGAAAGTTACAATCCCATGTCAATATAACTTATTTTCTACAATGGTTAGTGTAACGTGCTGCCGGTTATCAAGGGTTATCAATACAATATTGCACAAGTCCCTGGTCAGAGGTATTGCGCAACTTAGAAAAACAACACTCGACACCGCCTCCCGTTAATACTCGTTTATCTAAGGAATGACCCCTACGGTGTAATTTGCCCGGTCATAGAGTTGATATGGTATCCTGGGATGGTATTTTGAACAAGATAACACACGAGCCCCCGTAAAGATAAAAAGAGAATTTAATTAAAATACAATTAAGAGAAGAATGACACAGTAAATTACAATTTTCTATCCTTCTGACTATTCTTCGTTCAGAAGTACTTCAAAACCGAAGCTTTAAAATAGCAGATACGTTAATTAAAATTCAAACACTAATAAAATAGGTGAATTTAACCGTTAATAACTGATAGTAACTCTCATCATGGAATCGAATGTTCATTAACATTGGACTGTTGGGTGATTCACAATGACCTTGTTCATTGACTGTTTTTTTTTCCTTCTGCGTGTGTCACGACTTTCTTGCCCATTGATTGAACGGAGAATTCCACACTCTGACTTCTGACTTTTTTTCCCTCCTTTTTCTTGACTTCTCGCTAATTCTCACTCTTTCCAAACAAACTATTTTCCTTTGAAAAGAAAAGGGTAAAACGCCCTAAGTATCTTGCTGTGCTTTAAGAGTTGAGATTGTCCGTCCGTATTTCTGGTTCGAACAATCAGATCTTACTATCAGTGTTAACTTTTATACGGCTAACAAATACTACACAAGTCTTCAGATCAATAAAGCTATACTGCTAATTATCAACATCAGAATTTGGGAAAGTCACATATATTTCCGTAAATCATTACGTAAAGTGAGGAAATATATCATAGCACACAATCCATATTCACTAATATGATAAAATTAATGTAACACTTTCCACTCATAAATGTACACAGCGGGTTTTCTACAACACTCATTAACCTACCTAAGTATATAAGGTGAAAATGCTAATTCAGAATTCAAAAATACATTATTAAGTCAATGTAATACCGAACTATCAAAAATATGAACACATCATGCATCTGTAACGAAGAAACATCATATCAAAATACGTTATTAAATCAATGTAATACCGAGCTATTCGTATCATAGTATCAATACATCATGCATCTATAACAAAGAAAACATCATATACATTACATCATGATAAAGGTGAATTTGAGTTAAATACCTTGTGTTTTTGGCGTCTTACAATCGTTCCACATTCAGCTTTTCTCTGGAACCACAATATCTTTTACGAATGACTTTCTTGCAAAGAACGTTCGGAGTCTTCTTCTATGTTGGAATTAATAATGCTGACCGTCTCTTGCAGAGGTCTTCCTAGACTGATTAACATCGTTTGATACGTAGTATATATTCCCTTCAACATTAAAAATCGACCCCACCCCCTAATTTCATATTTGACCAATCGGAATAAATGCTATTCCTACAGACATTTGTAAAACTGTTTAAAAATGTGTCAAAATGCCACCTTTCATTTGCCTCAATCATTTTGACAGCTTTACGTGAGAAATACCCTTAGTTCGGTTCTACTATAAATATTCTAACAGCCTGACCCAGTTAAGTAAACATTCTTTTATCCAAACTCTTACTCCAAGACAGTTAATTGTCGGCTAGACTAAGAATTAATTAATGAATTTCACTGGCGAAAAATTTGGCACTTGACAGTTAGTGTTAACAAGTCTTTGAAGATGGCTGCCCTGTCAACCACATTGGATACCTGATCAGCACCAATTGTATTTAGGACCATATAGACACAGGTCGTTAAGCGATGTTGACATTATCATCCATTTCATAGGGGTAGAGATAATAAAATTGTCAAGATGGCTGCAATGTCTGCCATATTGGATCTCTGAGCAGCACCACTTTTACTAAGGACATACTAGACTGTGTTGTTCTAAGTCGAGAAGGAGATAATTTTAGTCACCATTGGTCTTGTAAAACTTCATATGTAAATAAAAATGAAAGTCTTAGAAAAAATGGATGTGTATTTGCCTTTCTTGCAAGTTCTATATTTCGAATAAAATGTTGGCGGTTTTAATAGTTTCAAATAATTTTCATTGGTATTTTTTAATATTTGAAAATTGCCTTATGTTTTATTCTTTGTATTGACAATTGATAAATGAATCCCTCAGGGTGCATTTCAAACGTATTTTCATACATCTGGTCAAGTAAATCGGAGCTAAAAATATATCCATGACTAATTTTACAAAACTATTTTATATTCTTCATTAATTATTACAAATGTGTTGATTTTGTTCAGCAATGTGATATTTGTATGAAGATGGAAACTTTCTGAAACTATTTACGTGGAGTGTGGACATTTTATTGTATGTTTCTTGCCCAAAAAATGTCCTGTATATAAATGTTATTTACTTGTAGATACTATTCATTCTCGGCTTGTATTACCTGGGTATTAATGTTTTGAAATGTTATGATCTGCAGTGTGTATGATTATATAAAGGATGGAGAGATTATACAATGTTAATATTTGCAATCAACACTTTCAAAACCGCAGAATCGACCTGCACTGTAAAAAACATGCTTTATATTCTTGCATAATTTTCTTTATTTTCAGATTATTTTTATATCTTTTGTTTCGTTTGATTTTTTTTTTCATTCTGAATAAAACCCAGATATGGTAATAAATAGAAATTTTCTTTTGTTTCTAACATAAAATATTATTATATATACAGCATATCATTATTGTCTCACATATAAAACAGATCAAACTGATTACTTTCTGACGATCATAATACTATAAAACCTGCATTAAGAGCACTACCGTAAAATATCATATGATATCCAAACGCGTAGTATCAGTCATATTGATAAAGTCCTCCTCCAATTAGATAACATGGTATGAGTTACCACATTTTGCCGACAGAATGGCTGGGTGTTTTGAAAACAGCTTAAACTGTATTGTGGTCAGTAATGCCTCTCCATGCCTTCTAGTCTTTGCCTCTACAATCCTGACCCCTGGCAGCTCATTACTCTTTTTGCGAACCATCTTTTAATACCAAAATAAAATCATAGTAGCCTTTCCTAGTCCCCGGGCTTTTCTTGACTAACATTTGAGTAAAATCATTGAGAGTTTCATTGTAAAATGAAGATGCATTAATTGTATGGAGACATCATGCTTCAGTGAATCACTATCCACCTACCTGAACAATGCCTAATCCCATGAGCCTCTGCTTCATTAATAATAATGCATGGCATGCGCTACATTGATTTACTATTTCAGTATTACATTTACTGAACCTTGGGCTTTCTCAAAATTTAACTATTCTATGATATCATATTAACTATTCTATAATATCATTATAAGCAATAACGGTTGAGAATAAACCTATATATCATTATTCCATATATAAATAAAGGATAGCTTGGTATTGAACAATAAGTTGAACTATAGAAATCATAAATATGAAAATGAAAAATGTTTTTCTCGACATGTAATCCAAAGCTACAAAGTCAAGAAGTTCGAGTTGGTCAAAGTTTAAACACTAGTTTTCAAAAAGCAATAGCTGTGTTATTAATTGGAAAAAGTACATTCTTCAGGAGCAATTGCTAATTTTATGTAACTCTTATGGAATCAACAAAGCGTTATTATAGAAGATTAGAGTGTTTGTGTTGGATGATTTGATAACAATTGAAACATGCAACCATCAGACATAGGGAATAAGATATGTATAATTTACAAATGATTTCTCTAATAACCATTATATCTTCTTAATTGAATTACAAAACTTAAACTGCGAGACTATATCTGCATTGCAACACCTCTTATTTTATTTTAGACTACCCAGTAGTTTTCAATTTCAATAATATCTTGCATTTCAGTTTGTTCAAATTATAATAATTTATATTATCATGTTAGGTTCATGTCACATATTACATAGTTTTGGAGAGACTAAACTGAACGTAAAATGAGCTACATTTTATTTCTGGGCATCATTCAATGCCAGGTTACCTTTTATTGTTGTCACATACAAGCATTCCATACAGCTCATTCTCTAAAGAACAAACTATTTATTTTGTATGTATACTGAAAATAACTCAATTGAAGCAAAATGATTATCACCAAACGAAGAGAGGCAAGCATCTCTGATAATAAACTGAGATTACATTTATGGGAAACAACCATTAATTATTAACTGTAACCTGGTCTTATCAGGCCACCTTATTCATAATCAATAGTAGACAATTTTAGCATGTCACACATATATCAACTTTACTCATGAATATATTAGCATGTCACACATGTCAACTTTACTCATGAATTTATTAGCATGTCACACATATGTCAACTTTACTCATGAATTTATTAGCATGTCACACATGCCAACTTTACTCACGAATTTATCTGATATTTTCTGTCGTAAATATCCGTACGTTAAAGGTCGGCAAATTCAGAATTAGTAAGCATATATTCTTGTTTTATTATTCATACACCACGTGATACACAAGTGCCTATATGTAGTTGTATTCGCAATCCTTAATACTTAATACGTAAACGAATATGTACCGACTCTGACAGCAAACTTAGAACCGATATGTATCATCGATAACAGATTTATCGATATGTACCGACTCTGACAGCAAACTTAGAACCGATATTTATCAACGATAACAGATTTATCGATATGTACCGACTCTGACAGCAAACTTAGAACCGATATTTATCATCCATAACAGACTTATCGATATGTACCGACTCTGACATCAAACCTAGAACCGATATTTATCATCGATAACAGATTTATCGAAACCTACACTATCATTGAAGTCTTTAATGTGTAAACTGCGGTGAGTCACGATCATTATAACCAAGAAGTGTACCTAACATAGTTCTCTTAGACAAGTTGACATCACTTTAATTGATAAACGTATTTGTGTTCCTTGTATCAGCACTTATAGAATCTAAATCAGCATCGTCTATCTTGCACAATATCGTTAATATTTATAGTAATAAACTTAGCGATTATTTTTCTGCCATGATCTTAGATGATTTTATTTTCGTAATCGATTATATCGGTATTTTCGTCATTAAATATTTATTTTGTTCTGGTAACCCAACTTCCTTCTTCTGATGTAATGTAATCGAGCTGACACCCATTGAGACTGGGCTGGGTTTCACGAAATAAAAAACACTATGCGAGTGACAATGAAAATGTATTATACTCTCAAACTAATGTGTAGGAAACACGAGATTAACGTAACTACAAAGGTAGATAATATACTACATATATATATATATATATATATATATATATATATATATATATATATATATATATATATATATATATATATATATACATATATATATATATATAAATATATATATAAATATATATATATATATATATATATATATATATATATATATATATATATATATATAACAAATAAATAATTGGACTCAAACACCACTATAACAAGCTAATATAGTCAAATACTACCGTGTTAAATTCATGTAGTCAAACACCACTGTATTGAATTCATATAGTCAAACACTACTGTTATTAAATTGATGTAGTCAAACACTACTGTTATTAATTCATGTAGTAAAACACTACTGATATTAAATGCATGTAGTGAAACACTACTGTTATTAAATTGATGTAGTCAAACACTACTGTTATTAATTCATGTAGTCAAACACTACTGTATTGAATTCATATAGTCAGATACTGTACTACTGTTATTAAATTGATGTAGTCAAATACTACTGTTATTAAATTCATGTAGTTAAACACTACTGTTATTAATTCATGTAGTCAAACACTATAATGAAGCACTACGACGACATCATCACATGAGTATCCAATGTTGACTCGGCCAGCTTTCCGGCACGGATATTTCCACCGTCCGGACTTCCATGCACCTCCACGTGGGTACTTAATTGGCGATCTAACGTAATTATGGTTTTCCAGATATCCCCCCTCATCTGGTTATCCACACCTAGTGAGCCAAATATTTGCCTCAAACTTAATGAAATGGCAATCCCGCGCGCGAAATACGACACCTTACTAATACTGGAATGTATTGTGGTCTAACAGGGCCATATCAGTCATTTCGTAACAACTGACGACATGATAGAATGGCTTCACTTACTGTCAGAATATCAGTGTTTGTTGCAACGAACATATATCGTAATAACACTAGTGGAGCCCAATGTGTTTCTGAAATATGTTTGCCAAACCAAACATTTAAAATAGATAAAAGGCTCGATGTCAGCGGATCCAGTCAAGTCAAAATCCGGTAAAGATCTGTTTATCTGTTGGATGTCAAAATCTTTTGAAATATACAGAACATTCGTCCATACCAAGAAAACGTCCTGGATAGCATGTAACCATATCAACCGAGATAACATCTTTATAATCGTATTCACTATTCCATAATCCACCGTGTTCCTAGTCGACATAACTCGATATTAAATCAATTAGAAAATCAAATCCAGTTGGTTTCCACGACATTTTCTCTCTAGCAAAACGATCTGCGACTGATGGAGCTGTTAAACACAATAATTTTTCAGGACCTTCGATGTATTTCAATGCAAAATGTTTCATTTCTCCGTGGAGAAATTATGTGGAGGAACTAACGTTATTAGGTCGTACAAACTGATCCGTTTCCATCAACATAACTTTCAATAACCATCCAGAGACAAGATCGTAATTACTTTTGTCATTAAAAAAATTGATGATATCATCGTTATAAATTTAACAGTTCGATTTCGTGTAATTATTGTTACTGTATTAGTCCACGCATGCGCATTTTGATTAATATTTGTCGGAGCTCCCTTTTAATAATGTTTTGAGTTATTTAAATTATCTCATGTTATTGTTTTACTATTACTAAAATATTTGGTTTTTACCGATTCCGCGATATCTTTTACAGACCCTACAGTACCTTTATTTCTTCGCACTTATTTATTAGTTTACCTATTTTATTTCCTTTAGACCGTTTTCACGTGTCGAAACAGTAACATGTTCTGAGACTCGTCCGGCTATACAATTAAACCATGACATTTTCATTGATTTTAAATTATTAGCGCTGGATTTATCAATTATCTGATATAACCCGTACTTAACTGTGTTTACAGGATACGCTTGTTCATAAGGAGGTTTGATTAATACCAGTCTACATTCCTGGTTTTGAATTTTTACTCAATTTGGCAAAGTTTTATTATGAAGAGGAGGTTTATATTTGTCACAGATAATCCAAGTATTCGTGTTTGTTTCTGCTAATACCATACATTTTACTTTAGAAAGATATTTTTGATTATCGAGATAATTAATAATCGTTTCCGCTGGTTGGTCTTTCATTCGCAGCATCGACATATTTACTATTGAATATGATTTTGACGTTGCCACACTTGAAATGCGTCATCTTTCTTATGTTATTTATTTGGTTTCATGAATACTATTAACTAAAGTTTTACTCGGCGAATGAACCAGATCTCATATCGGTAAGTCAGGGATATTCTGGCAAGATTAAGTGCATTTTTAGAAGGCTTAATTTTAGATAATCTCTCTAATTTATCAATATTATACAGTATTAATTAATAACGTAGGGTTAATAATAACCCTAACGTGTATAAATGCGGTTACACGATTAGCTCGTCCATAATACCTGATCTTAGCCTGTCTGGATCAGGATTGAAGAGAGTCAGAACATTAATATGCTGTGTGGTCTTTGTTAAGGAATATAATATATAATATAAAATGAACTACAAAAATATTAATGCTATTATTTATACAAATACAAATTTACTAATCCATAATGAATTATCCATAGTATGGGAATTCACTAATGATCATAAATTATCCTGAATATGTTATTTACTAATATTTCATTAATTATCCAATTTAGGGGAATTTACTAATGAATTATTCAAAGTATGTAAATTTATTAATGATCATGAATTATTCCGAGTATGGGACAATACTAATCCATCATCAATTATCCAGAGTATGGAAATTTACTAATGATCAATAATTATCCAAAGTGTGGACCTCAGTTACCTGGGAAGAGAACACAGTTGGTACTGCATTTGACAGGAGTCTTCTGGTGGTCGTAATACGGTATCGAAATTGTCGTCACTCAAATGGTCGATGCTGACTGCCTTGCCTGTCACTTGTTGAAGAATGCAGGTGACCAACTACTTAATGCATCCAGCAATAAAATCAGAAATGCACTGTTGTCACTTCCGTTTTGTCGTACGGAAATTGCCGAACGCGAGATCGGCTAAGAACGTGATACCAACAGCTAAAAATATCGAAGTGTTGTAGTCGTTATTTTCATTAATGATGAGGTATTTTACCTAAAACCTATACAAGTCACATCTAGTAGATGAAATTTATCACGTAAACGAAAGTTGTGTGAGCACACTAATAAGCTTTTAAGACTAATTATGGCACGCAGCACGTGCGTGACATTCATTGGTGCAACACAACACCCTTTGCAGTGATATGAAACACTGATGGAGGAGAGTTTTTATTGTACGTTACCCTGCCGAGAGAGTACTTTACACATTGTTTCGAAACAGTGTGATAAAGAAAGTAGGAGTTGTAAATATGACTACCTCTATGAGTGTGTATGTTTTACACTATATAATTCCGTAATTTATGAATACAAATATCTCCTTCAAGTAAGGTGACATTAACAAACATTATCATCTGGGGTAAACAGCGGTAAGTGCCCAATGAAGATGGCACCTGCGTTGTGTAGCAAAACAAGACAAATCTGCTTGTTTTTACTGCAACTCGTGTTCTACGGAGTAGCCACTCGTTAATTACACTGCTCTATCACTAAAATCAGACTATTGAAAGCACTAGTCATCTCATTCTCTTTGTATTCATGTGAAGCTTGGACAACGACATCAGAATTACAACGAAGAATCCAGGCACTTGAAAGGAGATCTTGCAGGACCAGCATTGGCTTCTCTTACATGGACCACTTCATAAATCAATAAGTCTGTAACACCATCAGGCACAATGTAGGTCGTTATGAAGACCTCCTCACCACTGTCAAAACGAGAAAGCTGACACGCTATGGACATGTCGTTAGAATCAATTGTCTATCGATAACAGTACTGCAATGCAGTGTCCAGGGTGGCAGAAGAAGAGGACGAAAGAGAAAAAAGGTGGTGTGACAACATCACAGAATGGACCAGGAAACGTTTTGTTGAGACACATGCATCGGCAGTTGATCGAGACAAGTGGAGAGAACTGGTCAGATGTTCAGTATGTATGTATGTATGTATGTATGTATGTATGTATGTATGTATGTATGTATGTATGTATCTATGTATGTATGTATGTATTCTAGCAGTCCTAACGAGATAGTAATGTATAACAGGAACTGTTTATATTCCTTATGAAATATGCCTTGTATTCATAAGTTACTTGAATACATTATGTTGCAAAGTCCAAGATTTCGCACGCGTTTAAAGATCTGTATTCGATTATTGTGTTGTGTCATTTACTATCATATTTCGGTGGCTTACTTGTTAGAGCGTACGCATCGGATGCGAGATGTCACGAGTTCGAACCCTGGCCGATTCATATTAAATACGTATAAAAATGGTAGTAGCAGATGCCTTGCTTGGCGTTCGAATTTACAAGGTTAGTGTTTGAACTGAATGTCCTGGTGTCAGGATAATGTGACTGGGTAGGACATTATACTGTGGCATGATGACGCAGTGCTTAACATCGCTATCAATTGTCGCACCTCAAACATCGTAGAAATATCACCAATTCAATTTTTAGAAGCTACGTTCTAACCCAAAAAACACATTATTTAGTCTTTTATACATAGCTATCTTTAATTCTTTATAAACAAAACGATAAAGTAAAACTTGGCGTGAGAAATATGATACAATGATAGAAAAAATATGATACAATGATGGAACAAATATGAAGGCTGCGTCTTGTACATAATAAAGTAACTCTGCGTTTATGATTGAGTCTGTGGAGAACTACGTAAACTAATTCATCAGTCTATATATATATGTGTATATATTTCTGACATCAAAAAATTGGTTTATCCTTGAAACTTCTGCCATGGTTTACTCCACAATGTATTTTGGTTCTGCTACTAAAATGGTCGATGTTAATGCTCACATTCTTCCTTTGTTATCCTCATTCACAATCCACTTGAATATTACATCGTGACAAAATTTGAACTTGTCCTGAAATATAGCAAATGCGAGTAGGTCTTAAGATACGTTAAAACGGACTAATTTGTTTATAATTCTCAGTATTTCATTGTTAACTATTTATCATTGACCGAAGTTTCAAAATGGCGTATGACGATTTTCCCCGACTGGAAGCGAGAGGAATTTTATTTTCTCACAGTTTGCTGTTGTTGCTTGTAAAAGTGAAATATAAGAAATATGTTAAGCAAAGTAAAATTTCTAAACAAGAGCTGAAATCAAGGACTGATATACTAACAAAAGAATTGACGGCATCATGCTTCTCTTTCCTCATCGCCTCGATAATTCTTATAATGTCAATATAACCGGATCTCTCCATGAAATCTGTCATCAAAAGAGAGGCTACGAAACATTCTCCGTCCGTGGCATCAGGCCTGTGAAGAAAAAAAAAGGAAAAAAATCCTGATTTGAAAGTGATCAATACAGTGTAGAAATGCTTCTATGAAAGGAAAAAAACAAAAAATTCCTAATGCAAATCAGCGTCTATTTAATATTACAAAAAACGATCAGTTATTATTTTTTTATAGATCGTTCTACATTTTAAAATACATTTAAAAATGGCAAACATAGTTCTCAGAATAAGTACATGTACTACCTGTATTCTGATATGACATCTTTCAAAGGCCCATATGTTTGATTAAACTTTTAAATATCAGATCGCATTCTAAAAATAGGGAAAGAATCAATAATCTTCAGCTCACGCTATAGGTGTATCTATTTCTGATTTGAAATATAATAATTACGTGCAGTTGATGAGTGTGTTGAACGCTTCTATTCCCTGTCTCAAGCATAGCCTTTTCTTCAAAACAGCAAGCGTCTCATTGATGTTGGATGGAATGCAATAACTACACTCCTCAGCACTTAATATAACCTGAACATTTTTCATCTTTGTAACCTTAAAATTATAGAATACAATATATATATATATATATATATATATATATATATATATATATATATATATATATATATATATATGTGTGTATGTATGTATGTATGTATGTATGTATGTATGTATGTATGTATGTATGTATGTATGCATGCATGCATGCATGCATGCATGCATGGATGGATGGATGGATGGATGGATGGATGGATGGATAGATAGATAGATAGATAGATAGATAGATAGATAGATAGATAGATAGATAGATAGATAGATACAGAGAAACAGATAGACCGATAACATAGCGATAGACAGAAAATGGAAGGACAGACAGACAGACAGATAGATAGATAGATAGATAGATAGATAGATAGATAGATAGATAGATAGATAGATAGATAGATAGATAGATAGATAGATAGATAGATAGATAGATAGAGACAGGGAAACAGTAAGACAGATAACATAGCGATAGACAGAGAAACGGAAGGACCGATGACTGACAGAGAGAAACAGATGGCATAGAGATGGACCAATGACATAAAGATGGACAGAGAAACAGAGAAACCGATGACAAAGAGAAAGAAAGAGAGAGAAACGGAGAGACCGATGACATATACAAAGACAGACAGAGAAATAGGGAGACTGATGACAGACAGAGAAACAGAGAGACCGATGACATAAAGATAAACAGACAGGGAAGCGGATAGACCCATGAGATTAGAAAGACAGAGCAATAGAAAGACCGTTGACAGAGAAACAGAGAGACCGAGGACATAAAGATAGAGAGACAGAGGAACGGAGAAACCCATGACATATAGAAAGACAGACAGAGAAATAGAGAGACCGATGACAAACAGAGAGAAAAACAGAGACCGATGACAGAGATAGACAGACATAGGAATGGAGAGACCGTTGACAAAGAGATAGACAAACAGACAGAGAAACAGTGAGATCGATGACATAAAGATAGAGAGACATAGAAACGGAAAGACCCATGACTTATTAGAAATACAGAGAAACAGAGAGACCGATGACAGAGATAGACATACAGAGAAATGGAGAAACCGATGACATAGATATAGACAGACAGAGAAACTGAGAAACCGATGACAGACAGACAGACACAGACTATGAAATCTCAATAGTAATATTTACATTAACAGACTGTTTTAATTTACTTGCGAATGCAGAAAATGTTTGATGATATAAGTGTGTGTGTGTGTGTGTGTGTGTTTATATATCACCTAATAAATTCACATATTCACACTATACTAATTAAAAGACAAACCTTTTTGAATATGTATTAATGTAGTGCCATGATTCACAAAGTAACATAGATTTGTTAATGGTACTTATAACATTATCCAATCACTAAAGGGAAAATGAAGCAGACAATGTAAACAGATAAAAGCAGCATTCTTTGAGTGCTCGGATATCACGTATTAAAAAGACAGAGAAATAGAGACCGGTGACAGACAGAGAGAAAAACAGACAGAGACTGATGACAGAGATAGACAGACAGAGAAATGGAGAAACCGATGACATAGATATAGACACAGAGAAACTGAGAAACCGATGACAGACAGACAGACAGACATAGACTTAGAAATCTCAATAGTAATATTTAGATTAACAGACTGTTTTAATTTACTTGCGAATACAGAAAATGTTTGATGATATGTGTATGTGTGTGTGTGTGTGTGTGTGTGTGTGTGTGTGTGTGTGTGTGTGAGTATGCGTGTGTGTGTGTGTGTGCAACACACATTAACACTTTCATGGCATTTCATGTGTTGGTATAAAGCATATTGATTTAACACTACTATTAGTATATAAAATTGTGATCCGCCCATGACGCAAAAATAGGAATATATCAACAGTTTTTCAAATGCAGACTTAGAGATCAATTATGAATTTCTAAAAGAATTCATACATGGCACACAATTTCATCGCTATCCTTTCTTGTTTTTCTTTCATTCCCTGTTTCTTCTCACGCTTAAGGGGCAACATACACAGAAATATGGACTCAGAGAGAAAACAATTTGGGTTGGATGAAAACCTTACAACTGAACTTGCACCAGGTAAACTACACAACTATGGTTTATCGTGACGGTATTGTTTACACTTTCCTTGGGATCTCCTACAGTGTTCATAATATCAATTATACATAATGGCAATAGCATGTTGAAAATATAAATTATATTTGTCGGTTAACAGGCACACATACTATAACCTATTTAATGCTTTATTGTTGTTGTTTCTTAAACTTATTCAGCAGCAGAGGGAGGGGGGGAATCCGACAAACGTTTTAGGCGTCGACGAGGCTTCCTTCTTGTAAATATTTAATAGAAGGGTTTATTTGACAAATTGAGGTTTCCTTGTAAATATTTAATAGAAAGGTCTATTTGGTTCCTTGTAGGGGTCCAATGGCAAAAAAAAAAAAAGACGCCATGTCGTTGTCCCCCCCCCCCTCTGCTGCTATGGGTTAACAATTCTTTTTACGATGAAAATCGCTACGATTTCACAAACAAACTAATTTGTAGAACCTCACCTCGTAAATCAATGAGATTATTAGACTGGTCAGTGAGTCTGAAATTAATTCTTGTTAGCAAATTATGACATCGCATATAGACTGGATTAGTTGGATCTTCAATAATTAGAAACCCTGGTGGAGCTGTTCGTGCAAATTAATATAGAATATATCCCTGCTGAGCTTGATTTGATCTCTCGAGATTTATTTGATAGCTTCCTTCAATAACATCACATACTAAATTTAGCGCAATCACCGAGGACATATTGACGTTAAACGGAGTGATATGTCTACCACCACCATCTGGATCATTATTATGTTTGAGTATTGTTGTTGTTTGTGATTGTGGTTTTGTTTTTTTTCCATGCGGTGAGTATTTGGGAGAAGTACTCATCGAGGAGATCATTAGTTGATATTTTTAGTTCTGGAACATTATACTCAGGAAATTTGAATACCGGAATATCTTCTACGCGTATATTGTACGTTTTTGCAAATCCTACTCTATGATCAGTAAAATTATCTTTGGCATCTAATACTGCTTGAATAATTCGTGTGTGAAATAATTCTATATCGTACACGATCTGATTTAATATTTCCGTGTATTTGATAATTTAAGTTTTTGACGATTGTTCTTGAAAACTCTGCCGTAATTTATCCAAAAAATGATTTTTATGTTCTGGTTTAAAATTATTAAAAAAATTCGAGATATCGTATGAATGAGTTTTTAACCAACCACCATACTGTTGTCCAAAGAACCATTCTTCTTCACTATCATAATAACGATAATAAACGGGTTCTGTTAAAATTCTTGTGTAACTACCACTGATTATTCTAGGGTTAAAATCGTGATATGAATTATTGTCGGTGGTATAATCATACTTTTGTAGTTCATAATTAACTAGTTGTTGTTGAGGTGGATTTTCAGGCCAGCCTAGTATTGTTCTTATAGAACTCTGATAGATATCTACGACATAACTTGACGAGTTTTTCTCGATCGCGGATGATAACGTCGGCTCATGAACCGTTATAGCGATTTTCGATTCTGCGCCAGTAATAGATTTTATTCTACGCTGAAATTCAGCATTGATTTGTTCGATTTGGTATGACCCAGATGGCAGCGAAACAACGTTCCAGTCTGGTGTCCCGTCTTCACGATTTTTATTCGCGAATACTAAGCTGTTATTCGGTTGTTGACCGCCAAATGCTACCGACCTAATATTAGGCCAACTGTGATACACTCGTAGTTTTGCTAGCGCTATCTCCTTCACGGGAATCGGAATAGGGAAATTCACACTGAATTCAGGATTGGTTGATGTTATTGAGATCATGCTGGTTTGTACTGGGTTTTTGTTCTCCACTATTCGTTGAAGTAATTCCTGCGGTGTTGTCATTGCTATTATATTCATGTTGTATTTCTAATTTTGACATCGCGGAATCATAAATACTTACCATCGCTGAGAACTCACTATCGGATATGAATGTATCATCGAGCGACGACGATATCAACGAGGACAATTGCGAGTACGCGGTTGATACAACATGAAATTTAATTATGTAGTCTTGTAGTTTGCGTTGGCTGCATGATGATATTTTTTTTTATTATTATCGAAATTATTCCCGCGATTGTTGTCGCCGCTGGAACAGCTATCGGGGCAATCATTGTCACCGAGGATAGTATTATACCAGCTCTGGTGATTACACCACTCACTGAGTACACCGTAACATCAATTGCGGTGATTCTTCGTTGGTATTTTTTAATTTTTGTTTGATACTCCTCAGTGAGAGTTTTGAGTTTAGTCTGAAACTCTCTGGCCTGATCATAGCGATATTGAGATACTGAAGGTATCGTCGGTGATGTCATTTTATTTTTAAATCAGTTTACGATTTCAATTTAGTTGTTTACTTAAATCCCCTACGAATTCCACATACCATGATACTGAAACCCTAGCTAGATTATTATCATTCGTTATTATCGTGAACTGTTCGGTTGTATCCTTTTCGATGATTGTTGATATCGTATTATTGATCCCAGATGAACTCGACGATGATATATTAAATTGAGTCGGGGTGTCACTAGTGTTAATCGATAAATGCCTTTGACGGTCGCGGTGATACTTAGTATATTGTCTGTAGGAGTCCACGCAAATGATCCGTGTTGGATCGTGTATACTACGTTATTGGTTTTCTCATGAGGAATTTTTGTTTTATCAATGATTGTTATCATCCTCGAAAAATCATTTTTGGTT
Organism: Unio delphinus; assembly: GCA_029339505.1. Lineage (NCBI taxonomy): Eukaryota > Metazoa > Mollusca > Bivalvia > Unionida > Unionidae > Unio > Unio delphinus. The sequence goes on along the minus strand of JAQISU010001236.1, from coordinate 17,560,612 downwards.
GCCTCGATGAAGTTTTTCGTCTCATTGATGGATTTTTTTAATATCCGGGAGTTTTATGTCAATTTTATCCAATGTAGTTCCAATAAATTTATCTATAATATTTTTACGGAAAACTGAAAACTGTTTTACGTATTCTTCAATTCTAGATTGAAGTGATGCTAGTTCCAACACAGAAGATTTTATTTCTGTGAACTTCGGTGATATCACCGCTGGTTCGCCGAAGAAAGCCTCAATTGATTTTAATTCGTCATTGACAGTCTTTATATTGTCCATAGAGATTTTTATTAATGATAAATTCGGTGATGTTGTCGCTGGATCACCAAAAAAACTTTGTATGAATTTTAACTTGTCGTTAAGAGTTTTTAATTTATCCGTTATCGTCGAAACGAGTACGCCGGGTTTTGAGTTTACCCTGATCGGAAAATAACGCAAAGGTGTTCTCGGTTACGCCGCGTTGTTTAACTAAAATATCATCCAGGGAAACATTACTGCTTTTCAATTTACCCAGACGATCTTGAAATACAACTATTTCATTAGGATCAACACTTGCTAAGTTCAACGTCTCAGCTATTTCATCTTCGATTATTTTTTTTTATATCACAGGTTGCAACGCCATCGGGTTCGGGTTTCTTCAGCGTTGATAAAGATCTCCCCCAAATATCAATCATGTTATTCTATATAATCTTTCTCTCTAAAAGTGATTACTAGTATATTCATTTACGACAACATGCGGTGGTTTTCCAGATGTTGAAATAGCGTCAAGGACATTTAATACTTCGTTGCCACATATTGGTGGGGGTCATTCATTTGTTGTGTTGGTAGCGTAGAATACCAACGAGGAGTTTTAAAGCGGTTTATATAACGCATAAATTCCTTCGGTGGCGCTAATCCATATGAATCGAAATAAACGATTACACGTGGATCAATCGTGTATGCAACCCAGTGGGTTCCGGGTCCGGTGCTGCTATCGAGATTAATAATACCGGTTTCAACGCTGTTTGGTTGTGCCGGCAACTGATCTTTCATAAAGACACCTCTGAAGTTTTTTATTGCTACTTTTTAGCAGCATCGAGTAAATCAAAATTGGACATGGGAATCATAGGTTCCTCAGTCAAAGACTCTCCAACTAGTAAACCGTTCCTGGGATTCTCAGACCTTTTCCGCTGTACCATGAATACGGGTTCCTGGTAGTCTTACACCCTTTCCCTTTTTTATGTCCTCTCCCAGTTGCTTTCTTTAATGCCATCCCTGCCGCGGTACCAACGGCTCCTAGCGCCGCCTCTTTAGCCACCGCTGGGGCCGCTGCCGCAATCAACGCTGGTAACTCAGCTAACAACGGGAATATACCACCTGATTTTATCATGTTTTTAATCGCGGCTGCATAGAGAGCGATCTGAAGGCCTTTTTTATCTTTAAACGCATTATTGAAGTGTTTTACTTGACGAGTTGTCAGTGACAATTTATTCACCCCGCCAGTCATCTGATTGGGTTTCAGTGTTATTGTGGTTCCGCATTTTTTAGCTCATTCCAATTGCAATTTCTTGAGTTGACCGGGAGTTAACGCAACACTAATATAACTGTATTTCATTATACAAAAACAGATTGATCTAATTGTTACATGTTTTCCACTGGTGCATCTGTCATTCTCATTCGTCCACCAACACCTTCGAGTAGCATTGATTTATCGCTGAGAATGATAGCAACCGCTCTATAATTAGCAATAACACCACGAAGCACACTAGCTCTAAAATGTATATCAACGACGGATTGTCTTGTTAAATCAAGATGTTCCAACGAAAAATAATAGATTGGATATAAATTCTTAAAATCCAATTGTGATATTTGCAGACCAGAATCGACATTTTGATCGCGTGACATATATAACAACAACCGATGATACACGCGTGCAATATGATTTTGACCGTAATTAAGTTGTACATCTTCGGATGGTTCCTGCTGGCCGTTTATTCTCATTGAGACGTCTTTAACACCTAATTGATCAAATATCATATGGCTGGAGAGTTGATTGCCAACTCGTGTGTTATCCTGTAACGCAATAAATATATGACGGGGCGCAGCAACACCTTGTTTTGATGCTAGGTTCCACGTAAATAACCCATTAATATTTGATTGTTTAACATCTGTACTTACGGTTAGCCAACTTAGTAATGATTTTCCTCCTTGGTCCATAAATGACAGTAATCGTTCTTCTGCGGTAATTGATGGAGTCAGTACTGGCATCCATAATGATAGTTTTGTTAAAATGACTTTACCGGGATCATTTACCGCATGTACAGGATCTGCTGGAATCCTCCAAATTGCGTCATTGTCATCACCCTTTTGCACGAGTGCTACTGTATGCTTTGCTCCATAGATAACTTTTCTAACATTTCTGCAGAATCCAAATATATGATGCAGTGGAATCGCGCATGAAAGTGATCTACGCGCTCCTTGCAACATTGACATACGTGTCGCAGCTCCTAGATCGAAATTATGATCAGCATTTATAATCATATTTTCGACATCAACAGCAGCATTACCAGCATTATTATTTGGTCGTTTTACAACAAATTGATTTTTTCCAGTGGTATTATTATTATACTTTGCAAACATCATAGAAGGACCCGCCGATCTTGTATAATCATCGGAATATCTTGCTATCCTATTATTGTTGTGGCCACATCAACATCACGTTCTATCGACTCGATCTCTTTTCCATCGATGAGATATCTTGCACTCTCGAATAGTGCCATGATACCATTATTGACAAACCCGACTTGAGTATCAGCTGGATACTGTGCTGGTACAGCAGGAGTATCAGCAGCTGTTACAAGTTCTCCTTCTACTTCGATAAACGCCTCACAAAGTAAAAAGTATTTACTGGTATCATGAACTTGAAGTTCGATTCTTTATCGACTATTTGGTTCTATTGCATGATAGGCATAAAATTGATAATCGCGTACAGAATCATCCTTGAGCACTGGGGCGCCCATATCAAACGCTGTATCAGGTGACCGTTTGAACATTTTATTATATACTCGTTGGTCTAAATCATCGTCGTCGACGTCGTCGTAGTTTTTTTAAGCCGCTTCCCGCTATCATATTTGCGGTTGTGTTATCTTGGTGACTTGCTGTCAACGAAGTCGCCAGCAACGCTAGTTTCTGATCTACTGCATTATTTATTATTTTACTAACCCGCGCAGGTATCTCTGCTGTAGATGCAGTGGTCCCAATTGTGGTTCCCTTCGCCGTCGAACTAGCACTATTAGTTTATCCTATGCAGCTGAAAACGCTTTTCGGCAGCATCTCCAACAGCGCTAATACCTTTATCACGAATAACATCAATGACTTTCATTGATAATTATTTGGCAATCGGCGCTACTTTTGGAGACATTCTTGCAAATAACCCTGCAATTGTATCACCGAGACCATCACCATAGTACGCGCTATAAATTGGAAATCGTGAGTTTACTACATAGACGATGGCTGGTTTATCATGGTTGTAGTGTATGATCATCTTATTTAAATGCGATGACTTAGTCACCGATGACTTAGTCGCTGTAATAATCCGTAGGATTTTCCACTAACTCGTTAATGAAATCTCGGTATGTTTTGATATCCATGATACCGTCTTGAAATAACCGCCTGCAGATATCAGCTGCTTTATTAATTATTTCTGTAGAGTTATTTCCAGCTACTTTTCCTCCGATGAGTACTTCTAATCGTGCTATATCACCAAGAACATTACCAGGACAACTAACTAGACCACTACATGAAATTCCCCTAGGACCAAATCCATGTCCGAATTTTCCTTTACTTGTACCAGTTGTACCTTTTTCAGAATCAATTTCTGATATTTCCTGGAGGGGTTGGGATACTAAAGGCGCAACTGGTGTCGGTGGGTTTTCTATTTGACGTATCAACTTTTCAGGTCTCTTAAATCCTTCATCGTTGGGTGGTAGTTGAGACTTATCGATTCTTGCCAAATATAGTTTTTTTCTCCAAGTCTTCTTACTAGTTATAGCGCCTTCATATCCTATATTCATATATTGTTCTCACAGACCCGTTGGAAATGAATTAACGATAAAGTGAGCAAATTCTTTATCAGTCTTAAGATTTTTAATATCATCTATCATATTTTTTTTAATATATTTTCAGGGGTAAGATTTCTTCTTCCTGTTTTATCCTTTTGTTCAAATTCAGGTGGTGGTGGGATAATAGGAATATCATCTAGTGGTTCAATTTATTCTTCTACAAGTGGTGCTTGGAGTTCAGGCGATGGGGATCTAATATCAATATCACCTAATCGTTCTATTTCTTCTCGAAGTTGTCGCTCTTGTTGTTTTTGTCGTCTTGTAGCAGTTATTATATCACCAGGAAGTGTTCTTAAAGATTTTTTGTTTGTTTGGATCTTCGTGCTATTTTTTCAGTTTCCGCTGCTATTTTTTCAAGTTCACCAATAAGAGGTTTTTCTTTTCTTTTTTCCCCCGTCTCGGGAACATCCCCCCATATAGCTCGCTCAGTAGCTGATATTACTCCCTTCGTTGCTGTGGTTATTGGTTTAAACAACTCTTCAGATTCCGCAGCAAAATCCGTTTGTAAACTCTGTCTAGCTTGTAGTTTATTCCTGACAGAGTTGCGGATTGGTATAAATCTCTTAATTGCACGAGTCAGTCTAGTTGTTAAAGCTTCGTTGACCATTATTAAAACAGTAAAGCAATTTCCAATTTGAATCTCGAAGAGATTTTCATGTACGATGTAGTGATTTTGTCATCATCAAATGATTTCTACGTGTTAACCCGACTCAGATAGACAAGTAACAAAAAAAAAAACACTCAATAAAAAATTTTTCAGTTAATTTACATCCGTGTTGTTTGATCAATTATATACCTTCCATTGTATTTGCAACAGTGATGTATTTATACTAACGCGCTATACTGTCAAATCGTTAGTTGTATCTAGCTGGTTTTTTTCATTTTCTTGAATTAACGCTCGTATATTTCTAATCTTAGAATTAACTTCCTTTTTCAATTCATACTCTCGGCCCAATTTTTTTCGTATTCCTTCTACGATAGTAAATAACGGGACTAACACACTTATGTAAGGGAGTCTCGAATAGAATTCAGGATTTTTTTTACCATCGCATACTTCTTTGGCAGCTAATATTTGTTAGTAATAATACCGTATTCTATATCTTAAAAGTCAGACATAATTTGGTCAGGATTTAAATTGTCAGATAATGTAATATCTTGGCTTTTCAATTTTGAAATTTCAGCTATAATCCTATTCATATTTTCAGAATTCATATATGATAATACATATTTCTAATACAAAAAAAATATATTTTTTTCAAAAATGAACCCTGTTCGTGGTAAGTTGTTTGATCACCTTACTCACGCCAAGGGATATTATGCGATGATATATACAATGAATGGATATATGAACCCCGTTCTTGGCAAGTTGTTTGAACATCTTACTCACGCCAAGAGATATTATGCGATGATATATGATGAACCTCATTTGTGCGCCTCAGGTGCTATTCACATCGAAGGCGCCCAGAGGTTACATATATAGACAGCACATCTCATAGGGTCCGATACAAACAATAGATTATATATCACGAAGCATATTCCCCTAAGAGTGAATCTAACTCGTCAGATAACAGGTTAGAATCACAAGAGGGTATGTTTAGTAAATGGACATATAGGACGGTACATATATATATATATATATATATATATATATATATATATATATATATATATATATATATATATATATGTATGTATATATATATATATATATATATATATATATATATATATATATATATATATATATATATATATGTATGTATGTATATATATATATATATATATATATATAAATATAGATATATATATATATGTATGTATATATATATATATATGTATGTATATATATATATATATATATATATATATATATATATATATATATATATATATATACAATACAACTCCAAATGGAAGTTGTATAATGAATGGATATATACAATGAATGGATGGATTGGATGATATATATGCAATGAATAAATGAATGAATGGATATATACAATGAATGGATGGATTGTATGATATATATACAATGAATAAATGATTGAATGAATATATACAGTGAATGAATGAATGGATGATGGGCGGGTCTACATTCATACGTGACCAATCATACAACTCAGATAAAATCCCAGGTTGTATAGATACAAAAAGTATCCACACAACGTGGATAGTGTGTGGATTGTATGACTTCGACGCTAAAGCCCAATTATATACAGAAAAATTTCGCTTATAACAAAGGAATTGGCTGAAATTAATAAAGAAAGAGGTGTGTGATCGTTATATTCTTTGTGTACTAATACTGATAACATTAAAGCAACACCGATACCTGAAATAAAATACTAAAAAAAGAATACAATTGTTTCTAAACACGATATGTTTGATTTGTTTTCTTACAAAAGCAGACAATTGATTTTCTCCGTTGAGAATAGTGATAATTATAGCAGCCAATCAGAAGATAGCCCATCGAAATTAGGTGACACAATCTAAGGGAGATAACTCTTTCATAGGCCTTAAATATAACTAAACGAGTTATCTCCCTCGGTGTTACATAAAATGATCAGACATACGAAAATTGAATTTTTTGTTCAATTTTTTTTAGAAAAAGCCGAATTTTGTACTCATTCTGCTACTCTTCGTACTGAGGGCATACAAATATCAAAATAAATACTGGCTTTATACATAGATTGGAATACAATTTCTTCATTAGTTGCTGTATTAGATGATTTTACAGGTCTCCTTGCAACTGTTTTACAAGTACCAGTTACTCCTCGTTTTAAATTCTCACTCTGTGTAAAAGCTTGTAGGTTACTCAAAGAATTATCAGTCTTAATACCATTTAAATGATTAATAACAAAACCATCCTTGATCAATCCATGGAAACACTCGTATATAATTCTATGATTAAGATATCTCTTCTTCCCAACAGTAAACCTCAAATACCCCATATTATTTACAGTACCAACTGGCTTCCTCAGTATACGATGTCTGATAATACCATCACTAGATGCCTCATAGTTTGTGATCATGGGATGCGGTCTGAATTCTTGGTTCATTCATATATTATATTATTGTTTGTCTAATTCATTGTTTGGTTGAATTATTATATTAATTGGAAATCTATTAATGTAGTCTTGGGGTGTTCTTATGATTTTGTCACTGACGCTGGCAGAGGTAGAGTTATTGATGGAATTCTTAGTGGAATCTTTGATTCTCTTATCATAATAACGCTTCAGCTCTCTGTATCGCCTACCACCACAACCGAGACACAATTGTGATATTCCTCTAACCCCTACCCTACATCGTATACAGGGTAAAGGAACATAACTTCCGTTGCAAACGCTTTGCATATGATACCCACAGAACTCCTTTTTGCATGATTTGTTACACGGGGTTACTGATCCAATCATAAGCCATTTGCAATGATTCATTATACAATAAATTCTCTATTTAAATACTTGTTTTAATTATAATATGAAGGGATTCGAGAGATTATCGAAAATTACATCTTCGAAAAATACTACATTCAATCTCGATAGAGTCTCTGATATACCAAAGGGTAAAATTCGTGATAGAACCATGATAGGTAAAATCCGTGATTGTTTTAATGAATTCAAACACGATGGAGCATCTCACTGTTGGTCAACATTTCGAATTGATGGTAGTGTTGATGCTACCATGAATGATAAAAAGCAGCAGTGATAATTTCACATCTTACGCGGAAAAGGTATTTTTTTAGAATAAAATTCATTATCCGTTCAGACACGGGAGATTATTCGGGATAAAGTTGAACCCATCTTGAAGGATAAAAAAACCGTCGTTGTGAGTCAAGATTCCAAACCAGGAATTCTGACTGGAATTGACAAACCATACTACGAGAGATCTTATCCTGTAACAGCAGTTGTTTATGGGATATATCCGTTAAATGATAAACCGAGTATTGAAAAACTAAAACCCATGAAACTATCAAAAATAAATTGTGTGGCAGAACGAATAATAGAACACTTCACAAATGCGTTGCGTGGAAACAAATTGACTGATCAAAGACGTAAAAAAATAAACGGATGGGAGTTAACAGTTTAACAGCGACGGGCAACAATTCAAGATATAACTAAATTAGAAACATCATTAAGATTCCCAATATCGGTAATGACAATAACCGGTGAAGTATTATACGAATCAAAATATAAATCAAATGGAGCTCCAATCAAAATTATTGATCATAACGAACACGCGTGGACATCTGCAGTAACAATATTTCCGCGGGATAGAACCATAAAATATATACCCAAAGAATTTTCCGCTCCAGAATTCTCTGAGAAAAAATTATTTGATTTTATTCACCAGTTGAGTAAAAACGATCCTGTGCAAATGTGGTTACTTCACAGCGCTGAAAACCCCGAGGGTGGATTTGATCAATTTGTAAGACCCAATGGAAAATTATACCGCACTGAAGCCCTCCAACAGGCAATGAAAAAACTAGCTAGTAGTTTCTCGAAGAGTTTCGACGACGAACAATTATTAACAAATTGTTTTACAATTCCGTCTGTTGCAGTTCACTTCGCGAGAAAGAGAAACACATGGAAACCAACGCGAGGTGAGTTTCTCACAGACATCAAATCAAGTTGTATAGAATATAACCACGATGTATTATGGAATACAAAATACGACCGTGAAAGTATTATTTCGGTTGATATGGTCGCGTGTTATCCGGCGAGTTTTCTCGGGTACGGAGAATGCGCTGAATACTTTGAACGATTTGGACATCCCACACACGAGATGGCCGGTGTTGCTATTAATGGACCACTGCCTGATTTTGATTTAACCGGATTCGCTCGTGTGATATCATTTGAATTGGCTACAGGACTTCATCCGTGCTGTTATGTTTGGCTTGGTAGACATATATCTGAAAAACACTGGATGCCAATAGTACTGTTACGGTATATGATTGATTGTAGAATGCTAATATCGTTAATTGTCAGTGAAGCGATTATATCCTATCAAGCTCAGACTGAAGTCTGGTTACCAAAAGTTAGGAATAAAGACACAAAAGATCTCGGTAGAAGAATAATCGGAAAATTAATTTACTCAGGGTGGAAAATACGACAATAAAAGATATTCTTCACGGTTGATTATAGATAGCGTCGAATACGATTTTATAATCGCGGATATTACATCTAAGGGTATATACGTAGATCGTAAAGACGTTTTTTGGTCGGATGGAACAAAATTTGGTACAATTGTTACTTACGCAGCCAGAGAAAATCTTCAGTATACACAATTGAGGGCGTCTATGCTAGCTTATGCTTCTATCAATTTATTTTCGATGATAAATAGATTTCCTGACACCGCAGTTAGAGTAGCCGCTGATTCATTTTACATAGACGCGAAATACAGCGAAGCAGTGGCTGAATTCACTAATTCTGACGAGAGTTGGGGATCATGGAGCATTAAGCAGGAAATACCTTGTCACTATTCCAAATCAGCAGATGTTACGATTCAAGATAAATATTTTTAAAAAATCAGATGTCAGAACTATCTAATGCACAGCAGATATCTGATCCAATATGTAGATACAAAGCCGTTTATTTAAACGTCTGTGGCGGGTCAGGAAAGACGACTCGTGCGATTGAGTTATTTCATGGGAAATCAAATATGATTGTACTAACACCAGCACACAGACTCGCCAGAGAGATGAAACAACGAGGAGTAAATGCCTGTACTTACCACAGTTTCTTTCGATGGAAAGGCGATGAATGGACTCCTGAACGAATGGGTGAGAAATTATTCCTAAAGTCATTATTTGGGATGAGATATGCACGGTGTCATTAGATGTATTACAAAGATTTATCGATTGGTTATTGTTAGCGAATACAAAAGTCGTCATGTGCGGCGATCATGGCCAACCACCACCATTTGTCGGTTTATCCCCACATGATTGGCTAAAGAATTTTGTAGACTATTATGAAGAAATTAACACCGATCATAGAGCACCTGATGAACAATTACGCGAGTTCAAGAAACTAATCAGATTACAACCGGATAGAATCCAATGTGAAATAGCGCGTAAAATAATTTCGGAAACACCATTAAAAGATTTCTGGGAAGCGTGGAGACCAAACAATTTGATAGTGGCGAGTAGAAAGATAGTCAGAGACACACTTCAGATGAAGTTATTTGAAACGCATAAAGAAAAATTTACAACACGTCCAGTACCGTTGTGTTATAGACCTTCGGATAGACGAAAACAGAATATCGAAGTTGATATTCCAGGACAGAGTGAAAAGCAGAATTTAGTATTAAATGATATTGCGCTGGTTGATATCAGAGTCGTCGAAGATGCAGTGCGCGCTGATAAATCCCCGTGGACGCTAGGTTACGCTAGGTTACGCAGCGACGATACATTCTTCACAGGGATTGACTATATCAGATACAATTGTTTGGATGGTGGATAATCACATCGAGTGGTCAAATTTAGTTTATCTCGCAGTGTCCAGAGTACGAATAATAAATCAGCTTCGAAGAGTTATTTTAGATGATAATGACACTACAATAAGTGATACTGTCAGCAATGACATAATCAGAAAAAAACTTTCTGGTTATAAACAGCCGGATAAAAAAAATAATAGAGAATTTGATATTAATGCTGAATTAATAATTACGTTAAAACAAGAACAGAATAATCACTGCGCGAGTTGCAATTGTATAATGCGTTGGTGTTGGTCGGATAAAGATCCTCGACAATTTACCGTAGATAGAAAGAATAGCAGTATTGGTCATAACAGGGATAATGTGATGCTGACTTGTCTTGAATGTAACAGACGAAGAGGTGCTAGTTAAGACCACGCGGCAGTAATTGAGTATCCTCGGGTATAACTTGTAGTTGTTCACCAGTAAATCCTCGCTGGGGAGCAGTTGAATCCAACCTATAGACTGGCGGTCTACTCGTGGATCGTGTTATGCTAGATATTGTATGCACGGTGACACTCCAAATAGGATCAGTAGCTCTTTTTTGCCACCTTCGAGTTCTCCTGGTTCATATAAATACCTAACAGCGACATTACAGAGTATTGGTTCTTTTGAAAAATCTTTTTGCGGTTCTACAGGAATATACTTCTTTTTAATCGCGTTGTTAGGTTTCATATTAATCGCTCGAGTAATCTCATTATTTAACGCGGTAACTACGCCTGGTAATCTCTTCTAACCCATTCACGAGATCGTTTATCCTGAATAAATTCCTTCGCGTACTGATATCCAAATAACCGCTCAGCAAGTGTACGATTAAATCGTTCAACAATTGCCTGATCGCGATGTAGTGCAGTATGTCCTCGTCTGATAATGACATTATGATTCTTCATCATTGATAGAACCGCACCCTGAAATTCCTTGCCAGGATCAACTTGTAATAGATTTGGCCAGCGCAGAGGACCCCTTCGATAAATCCTTTCAAATGCAGAAGCCACTTCATTTGATGATTTTGTCTTTAGCGGTTCTGCTTGTTTGTATCGACTCGCAACATCAACTACAGTTAACGCATATTTGTAGCCACCATCATGTGGCAGAAATAATATATCAGCCTGATGAACTTCATTAGGAACGGTCACATCAAAATGCGAGTAGTTAACTTGTTTATGCGGTGGTAGATAAATTTGCCATATCGCATGTTTAGATAACCAATCCGCTGCAGTGGTATTTTTCACCTTCTCGGCGCTAGCAAGTTTACCGATTGCTGCTTCGCCCCTCCAGTATCCTCTTGGAGAATAATAAATAGATTCCATGTTGTTATTAATTACCGGCACCTAACATCAATTTACCTTTCATAGCTTACTAACCATGAAAACAACTTTTCTTTGAAGGATTTATCGGTGATAGAATCTAACGCATGAATTAGTTTCACATCTGCGAGATGTCTGTGTTGCAGATTGCTACTTTTATAAGCAACATCATGAGAATGACACGCTTTATCAATGGCGTCTATTGGTTCTTCACCACGTCGAGGTTGGATTTGGTTATCGAGTCTGATATCGAATCTAGTCCCCGGCCCACAATAACTATACCCTGGAAGGTGTTTTTCTCCTAGATACTTTGCCCATGGTGTTCCCGGGAGTTTAGCTAGCTTGGCTGCGATATCACCTCCTCGTTTTTTTTAAATTGTTGATTTTATCAAGGGAAATAAATCTAAATTTTTTGTACTACATTGTACGCATTTACCAGAAAGTGCTGATCGGTTATTTTTAGTTGTAATCGTCGTCAAGTCATCTGTACCAGTACTCGCCTTACATTTCACACAATATAGATCCATAATTTATATATAATAACATGAATGTAATTGATTATTCAGCTACCCGACAACGGGAACCTATTAAACACCATGCGATGTTACCAAATTCAATTAGAATGATTATAATCGGACCATCCGGAAGTGGCAAGACACAATTGTTACTTAATTTGATAACGAGATGGATGAAATGGGATAAATTGTATTTAATAGCTCCGAGTGTAGACGATCAGAGATGTTATGAAGTGTTAAAGGATGCTGACGAGAGAGCAATTTAAATCAACGGCGAGAGTATTATTGAGTTTATAACCGATATCGAAGAAGCACCGAGTATTGATGATATTAATGGAAGTATTAACAACTTAGTCGTATACGACGATGTGATGTTAGATAATTAAAAGAATCCCGGTAGGATATTTTCCCGAGGCAGGCATAAAAACACCGACGTGATATATGTCTCTCAACGATACACACAAATTACGAAGGTGATCAGAGATAACTGCAATTTATTGTGCGTGTTTAACGGAGTTGATACTCATACGCTACGAAATATTTGGCAAACTTGGTGCGGCGGTGATATGGATCATAATCGACTTAAAAATTTCTTTAGTCACGCTCAGTCAACCCCACACGGCTTTGTGACGATAAATTTAGCAGATCCTCGAACGCGATATCGTGTCGGACTTGATACAATATTCGGTTAAAATCGTTTACTGAATCTCGTTAAAGAATTGTTAACC